>OX103947.1:82674172-83274172 GCA_944470405.2 Schistosoma mattheei
CAGTAAATGACTAGCTACGCAGGATATCCTCTACGTCGGTAGCATTCTTAAGTGTTACACGAAGTAGCCTTGGGTGATTTTTGATGCTTAGATTCCTTTCCCCGAGTGAGCCGTGTGATCGTCAGAGGCTGTATTCTAGAAGTTCAAGCTTCTTGTTAAATTCACCCCAGAGCATCCTGTCATTTTGTCCTGCAAACTGGAGGAAGATCAGGGTTGTCTATGACTTACTTACTTACGCCTGTTACTCCTCGTGAAGGAGCATAGGCCCGCTCACCAGCATTCTCATCCAACCCTGTCCTGGGCAATCCTTTCTAGCTCCGTCCAGTTGTAATTCATCCTTTTCATATCTGCTTCTATTATCCGACGCAATGTGTTCTTTGGCCTTCCTCTTTTTCGCTTCCCTTCAGGATTCCAAGTTAGGGCTTGCCTCGTGATGCAGTTTGACGATTTGCGTAATGTATGTCCTATCCATTTCCATCGTCTTTTCCTAATTTCTTCAGCTGGAAGTTGGTTTGTTCTCTCCCACAGAAGGCTATTGCTGATGGTATCCGGCCAGTGGATGTTGAGTATCTTGCGTAGACAGCTATTTATAAATACTTGTACTTTCTTGATTGTGGTTGTTGTAGTTCTCCAAGTTTCAGCTCCATACAGTAGAACTGCCTTGACGTTCGTATTGAAGATTCTCACTTTGATATTGGTTGAAAGTTGTTTTGAGTTCCATATGTTCTTCAATTGTAGGAATGCGACCCTTGCTTTGCCGATCCTCGCCTTTACGTCTGCATCTGAACCTCCTTGTTCATCGATGATGCTTCCTTCTTGACATTGCACTTGTTGGATTGCTGTTTTCCGCTTTGAATTTGAGGACCTTGGTTTTCCCTTTGTGTATGCTGAGGCCTACTGATGCAGAGACTGCTGCTACACTGGCTGTCTTCATCTGCATCTGTTCGTGTGTACGTGATAGGAGGGCTAGGTCGTCTGCGAAGTCCAAATCGTCTAATTGATTCTGAGCTGTCCATTGTATTCCGTGTTTTCCTTCAGATGTCGAGGTCTTCATAATCCAGTCGACCACCAGAAGAAAGAGGAAGGGAGAGAGTAAACAGCCTTGTCTGACTCCAGTCCTTACTTGGAATGCATCTGTCAGCTGTCCTCCATGCACTACTTTGCACTGTAGTCCGTCGTATGAGTTCCGGATAATGTTGACAATCTTCTCAGGAACTCCGTAGTGTCGAAGAAGTTTCCATAATGTCCTCCTATCTACACTGTCGAATGCCTTTTCATAATCAATGAAGTTGATGTATAGTGATGAGTTCCACTCAACTGATTGTTCGACGATGATCCGTAGTGTTGCAATTTGGTCTGTGCACGACCGATCCTTACGGAATCCAGCTTGTTGATCTCGAAGTTGGGCGTCTACTGCATCCTTCATCCGGTTCAGCAACACTCTGTTGAAGACTTTCCCTGGTATTGACAGTAGTGTAATGCCTCTGTAGTTTTCACATTTGCTCAGATCTCCTTTCTTTGGAATCTTGACGAGGTGTCCTTCTTTCCAGTCCATCGGCACTTGTTCCTCCTCCCAAATCTTTTTGAATAGAAGGTAAGCATGCTTGTGGTTGCTTCGATGTCTGATTTCAGTGCTTCAGCTGGTATGTTGTCGGGTCCTGCTGCTTTCCCGTTCTTGATTTGTCTGACGGCCATTCTAATTTCTTCCGTCGTTGGTGGGTTGACATCTATAGGAAGATCTATGTGTGCTGCTTCGATGTCCGGTGGATTCATTGGAGCCGGCCTATTCAGGAGTTCCTCGAAGTATTTACCCATCTGTTACACTGTTGTTGAATTTCGGTGATTGGCTTGCCTTCTTTGTCTTTGACCGGCCTCTCTGGTTTACTGTATTTCCCTGCTAGTTTCTTCGTTGTATCGTAAAGCTGTTTCATATTTCCTTCTCTAGCAGCTTTTTCTGCCGTCGTTGCTAGTTCTTCCACGTATTTCTTCTTGTCGGCTCTAATGCTCCTCTTCACTTGTTTGTTTGCTTCTATGTATTCAGCTTGTGCTTGGACTTTCTCTGCTCGTGTTCGGCTGTTGTTAATTGCTGCCTTCTTGTTCTTCCTTTCTTTGATCTTGTCCAGTGTTTCTATAGAGATCCATTCCTTATGATGGTGTTTCTTTAGGCCCAGAACCTCTTGACACGTTGAAGTTAATGCTTCCTTGATGCCTTTCCAGTTGTCCTCCATAGTAGTTTCTTCTTCTTCAGTAGATCTTGTAAGGCTTGGAACCTGTTGTTGAGAGCTATCTTGAATTCATTGAGTTTGTCAGTATCTCGAAGGAAGGCTGTATTGAACCTTTGTAGTGCTGTTTGTCCACTTGTCCAGTTCTTTTTCAGCTTCAGTTTTAAATTGGCTACAACTAGGTGGTGATCTGAAGCTACGTCAGCACCTCTCCTGGTTCTCACATCTTCCATTGTCCTTCGGAATTTTTTGTTGATGCAAATATGATCTATTTGGTTCTCTGTAGTGTGGTCCGGTGAGATCCATGTAGCCTTGTGTATACGCTTGTGTGGAAATATTGTGCCTCCTATGACTAATTTGTTGAATGCACACAAATTTGCAAATCTTTCTCCATTTTCGTTTCTTTCTCCCAGTCCATGTCGTCCCATAATATCTTCATATCCAGTGTTGTCTATTCCGACTTTGGCATTTAGATCTCCCATCAGAATAGTTAGGTCCTTTCTTGGCATTTCTCAATGATTGACTGCAGCCGCTCGTAGAACTGATCTTTAATGTCGTCGTTGCTATCATTGGTGGGTGCATAACATTGGATAATATTCATTAAGATCCCCTCCTTCTTTGTTTTGAATGATGCTTTGATGATTCTGGATCCGTGAGACTCCCATCCTACAAGTGCATTTCGTGCTACTTTGGACAGCATAAGAGCGACTCCCTGAGTGTGTGGAGCATTTTCCTCTTCGTGACCGGAGTATAGCAGCATCTCTCCCGTAGCTAGCCTTTTCTGTCCAGCTTGGGTCCAGTGGGTTTCGCTGATTCCCAGTACTGCTAAGTTGTATCTCCTCATTTCCATTGCTATTTGACTGGTCTTCCCGGTTTCCCACATTGTTCGAACGTTCCATGTACCTATAAAAATTTTTGCTCTGGTTGTTAGAAGGGGCATCGGCCTCGTGGCTTCCGAAGGAACTCGGCTTTCACCATGAAGCGTCATAATTCTTCTAACTGAAGACCTTCTAACTCCCAGGGCAGAGTTTAAATGGTTTGGATTATTTTTTCTGGTAAGCGTTTTTTTAGCGAGTTAGTTTTCTACGGGATGGGGACGCTAACCCCATGCCCAACCCTCCTCCTTTACCCGGGCTTGGGACCGGCAGTAACCCTATAAGAGCTACAGGCGGAGTTGGTTGTCCATGAGATTCATGATTATGATAAAGTCATCACGAACCGTTATTGTTTTCCCAGTTTTTTCCGGTGTATTCAGGTAAAGCACCTTGTTGTTTGGAGGTCGAAGTACGTTTCTGAATCCCAGGCTCTTTGATGAGCGGACGGACATTCTTGGGAGTAGACTGTGCGACCAAGTCGCCAGTTGGTTTCCGTACAACACTTGGAATATTCAGCTTAGACGGTGACGTTTTGTTGTTTTTAGCTCTGTTAACGTGGGTCCAATCACCTACAGAGTTTTTGGGAACCACTGTTGCATTCAGTGACCCTGAGGTGGGAGACCCGAGTTTACTGAGGGAGTCGATTACCGTCGACGTAATGATGGTGCTGAGTTTCGGCACGCCACCACTAGTGCTTATGCATGCTCCATCGATGGTAGACCTGTCGACATCCCTATTCCTGTTTTCGCTGCGCGCTCTTGCTTGTCTACCCGTTTTATGACTGTCTTTTTCCAAGTTTGCTGACAAATTATTCCCACTTATAGTCCGACATCCTGAGTCTGTTGTAAGCAGTTGCTGTGCACGCTTCATGGAACCAACCTTTGCAGTTGTCGCACTGAATGCCAGATGTAACAGCAAGACGGCATCCTGGTCGTTTGCCTACATTTTTCATGATCATATTGACTCAACTGTATTATAGATGCTAACAAATGCCCTAAGACCGTATAAAATACACTAAAAACGATCGAAATGGATAGAAACAGATGAGACACACTGAACTAGCCTTTACGTGAAAAACTGAAAGAAAACGAATAGTAAGCCGAGGCAAAACCACAGTTAACTATTAAATTGGGTGAAACTCGAAAAAAGTAATCTGCCGAACATATTGCTCAGAATAGATTCTTTCGATCAGAAATGGTACTTCTGTTGCGTAAGAACACAGCAAAAGTTTGAGAACTGCAAATCACGTTAGGACTAAACTTACCGTTCGAAAAGCGCGCAAAATGTTTTCTCAGCCGAGCTTATTTGTGCTCTAGGCGTTTTGAGTTTTATGTTCTTGTAACCAAGTATCGAAGGGTACTCGTTTTCGATAACCACTTTATCAAGAGGGCTCAGGTCGTTATCTATGACCTCGTGACTACAAATTCCTCGTATTCGCGTAGCGAGTAGTTTGATTAAGTTTCCCTTTCGAATAATGGGGATCCGACTGTGGGGACTTGATACCTGGCCATTCCACAAGGGTCTTCTGTGGATCTTATAGTTGGAAGCTTCGACAGAATTGACGAATTCTTTGAACTACAGCTGTTTTTGTTTGTCGCGCCACTCATCTATGTCGATTTCTGCAGATTATTATCCCCTGAGTCAAAAACAAACGCCGTTGCTATCAGCAATGAATGCCTTTTTACTGAACTATTGTCTTTTGGTTGCTGAATGACTGCGTTTTCAGCCATAGTGACTCCTCCAACTGATATTGATGAACTCTCGGGGATTTATTCTCTACTGAATAATCTTGTTTTTATTGAAACAGCTGGAACTGCTGAACGATTCGCCCAATTTGGAATTATTAATTGGAATTCTTCGAATGCAAGAAAAGAGAATCCTTTTGAATTGAATTAATGGGCGATAATGATAATTTCGTGCGGTCTCTACCTGTTACATGAAAAGTTCCTTATCATACGTTCTTATGTCATGGCTATACCCTTGGTAATAGTCATTGGATTTTTAATAAGGTTGACTGCAGTTTTATTGCCCCAAGAATGAAGTTTATCTGTGCATTAGTAAACTGCGCATCGCATTTGAATGCGCTGAAAGTGTTGAAAGTGGGATAGAGACACAGGTTGATTGCTAATGAGAATGAACTCGAGTATGTGATCTACGTAGCAGGAAAATGAAACACTCGCTGAGTCGACTACATGAAGAGAATACGATTCGTGCGTAAAAATAATGCAAATCCTTTTTGCAAAGTTTCAGTTAAGAGAATGTGTAAACAAATGGGACAGGGACCCGAATATCCGTGTTGTTATGATGATTAGAAGTATTGTAATTAATGTACCAAGTAGGAAATTCTCGAGATAGTGCGATTTACAGGAAGTAGAACTAGACGAGCACTAAGGAATCATTAATTCGTACAAATACCATGGTTTTTACAACTTCCGAATCAAGAAGGTTGGTAGTTAAGACAAAATAGAACATCAGTGCCATCAGCCATCAGTTACTAATTTGAATGTGTTTTTTGATGTCTAACCTTGCTTTGGTTGTGTTGGTAGAGACTGTAGATCACCAACGTAGATGATCTGTGTCGAATGATTGGGGGCCTACTTGACGTTGATGGGAATGATGTGACAAACGGCTAACTTCGATGTCACAACTGACGGTCAGCACCTAACATGGTTTACCCCTTCGTCGTGTCAAGGTACGATTTCTGCTTTGAAGACTTTGAATGATTTGTGAAAGGACTCTCGCTTTACATTGAAATCGTTCCCACTAAGAAACAGATGCATTTCGAGGACAAATAACATCTGATATGACATCAAGATTTGATTTTTCTGAATTATCTTCAAACTCATTAAAAATGTCATTGGAGAATAATGAATTATGAGAAAAATCGGCGTCTATCAAAACTGCACCAGATTTTCGATCATGATTTGTTTCATTCAACATACTTTCCCCAGATTTTTAAGAAATATGTGAATTATTTTGACAAACTATATCTGGTACAGTAGCATGATAGATCTGATTAAGATTTGGTGCACTCGATATATCTTCCACATATTTGTAAATAATTTAAATAGAAATACATGGATCATGAGAACAATACATATTTAGTAAAACGATATCATGAATCTGATCAGAGGGTGGTTCATTTGAAACATCCAACTTAATAGGGTTGGAATCACAAACTTTAGAATTACCTGCAGAGAAATGAATAATAGTATTACAAACCGCCTGAACGCGTTCAGTTTTACCACATTCAAAGCATTTGACATTACGAATTACACACGAATTATATGAGTGAAATTTGCCGCTGAACAAACATTTGCCGAATTTGTGTTCATGTTCTTGATCTGCTTCACAACTCAATGAACTGTTATCTGAATAACCATGAAGACACATTGGATTTGGATGACGTACTCACGTAGTGGAATTCTTGATGTCCTGACGAATCAGCTCGAAACATTTTCCTCCTTCACGGCATTCGAAATTTGTACACCTTACATAGTCCATTAGTAGTTGCCTGAGAATTGCATTAGGAAGTGAAATAGGTTGATTAAATCTTCAAACTATCGATCGATAGCACTTCCTTCACAACCCAATTTCGTTCGAAATCCAAAAAGATCAAGGAGTGTTATAACGTGATGCGAAAAGGTCTTGCCCCATGTGTGACATAAATGCCTTTCATGCAAACGTTTTATTGGTTACAGAAAGACGTATGTTTTGCAATTTTGAAGGGTAGAACGTTCGACTTGACAATTTCCTTCTGTCTCAGTTAGAGCAAGAAAATATGGCGTTCTTTCCTTTATTCTAAATCAATCCTCCGAAAAAATCCGAAGTCTGGGGATCAAAATTCAGAACATATTAACTTAGCCTATAGTCACTGGATTTTTACCCATTATAGTAAAGACTTCTCAGAATTCTGTAGGTAAATTAAGTTACCTAATGACTTATAGAATCCTAAAGACGTCTGAGTACCCTTTAAATAGTTGCTTAAGCTAAATCGCAACACAATCTGCCTGAGTAATATTCAGAAATTAGAGCCAAGGCACGACAAAGCGAACTGTAGACACATCGTATATTCTCAATGAGTAGTCAAATCCTGAAATTTATGGCAACTGATATTGTTCGTTTGGCTTTACAGAAGTCTTTCAGGAGGAAAATTTACACGTTCTAAAGAACTCAGAAATTTATTTCACCATATTTTACTAACATATCCGTTATGCGCGTGAAATAATGCTAGCTCTCCGACGGGAGACATGAGTGACACACTGCTACTAAATGCAGAGGTCAGTTAACGCCGTAGATTTTTTCAGTCACAACTGAATGAATCATATGAACTAGGTATATGATAATCGTGTATTGGTTCAGTGAAGTTTGTTTATTTCTTTAGAGCGTATATGTACTAGCCAATCAGATAGTTACATATTTACTTTACGTGCACTTTGGCGGACAGTTCCAAATTTGCGAAAATGTATCGTTCGGCAGGTCAGTTTCACTAGATGGTTGCGCGTAATAGTTGATGTTATGTGTTCATAAACACGAAGAAATAAGCTGTTCGTCATTAGTCTCGTGAAAATTGTCCAAGTTTGTGGAATTCTTTCGCCTTGAATTAGCTTTTACGAGTTAACCGCTAGTTGTATTTATATTTCATCTCTTGATGCCACTTATAGTTCCGTACAAAATGTGGTTTAGTATCTAAGTATGATAAAACGGGAAGCCCTTAATAGTCTCTAAACTTTGACCTGCAACACAATCTTGAGTAGACTTCATAATATCTGAGGGACATTTTGAAGTTTCTAAATATCGTTAGAAATTGTTTTGTTTCTCCTCAAAGTCAATAAACTTTGATAAGCTCAGACCAGTTGGAATTTTATTGACTCCAAATCTGTAAAATTTGTATGGGAATATTATGACAAGCCCTAAAGTTTCAACGTTTTGAGGATTTTCCCAAACTTAGTTTGGATTTTTCGGAGAAATCTTAAACCAGAGAAAATTCATTAGTTTCTAGTCGAACTCTAAAATTTTTCGCGGGCTTTCTCCATACGTGTGATATTGGAAAGTTCAATGAGACTAATTTATGAACGAACCAATCTAGTTTAATATAACAGATCCTGTGTTTTGACACGAAATTCATTCACTCATTTGACTAAATATCATTTTGACGTCACAGCTTATGTCAGTTCTTGATAAAGAAATTAAATCCAATTTTGAACCTTAACGCTCAACTATAGATCCTTATATATAACCCTTATTTAACCCTGGTGCGTAGGTGGATATTCTAACGTCATTTTATTGTTCGAAGATTGTCCATAAATTATAGTCTCACCAGAATTTCGAGTAGGATGTCAAAGAGAAAGATAATCTCAGCACAGAAAATATGTTATTATAAAGAGTCGTTTCCAGTTTTCTCGGCTCTCTGAATTTTGCGTGACTTCGAATGTCTGATGATCCTTTATTTTTTTTACCTGATTCTGAGTATCTGATGACGATCTTTTTGTAAACCTCGTGGCCTAAACGCGCTAACTGTAGATTAACAGTTATTTACTTCATGGACTAATTCCGTATTTTCGTTTAACCTCCCTAAACGTACTTACCTTCTCTCATACCATTTGGGAGACCATCATCTAGTCTCAGTGCTAGTAACCTGATGGTCGTTGGACCCACTATACCTAACGACAACTCTAAGCCAGTTCCTAACGAATGCCTAAACTTTGCAGTAATATGTTTTCTTAGCGTTGTGTTTCAAATAGTGAGCTGGATTGAAGTCTGCTTTGGCTGCAAAACTCCGAGGAAAGGTGCTAAAGCTATACTTGATACGATAATCAGACAGTTAAGATAAGCGAGTTATAATGCGATAATGGTAGGGAAAAATGTATATTTGATCGTATGCAGAGGAAGATAAGCATAATACTTCTTAACTGAATGTGCGGTGCAAAAAAGCGTTTCGCATCAAATTGTGCTATGATTTAATGGTGATGCTTGACCGAGCTACTTCAGCTAGTGGTGTCCGTCAGAACCAGTATCGTCGGTGTCGATCTCGAATGCTTACAAAATTATTTATTTCAAGGAGTTGTGTACTACTACGCGGCAATATTGAATGTAAAGATCTAAATACTGTTGTAATTCTGTAACGTTAAAACCCAGCTTTACTTCAGTTTCCACAATTAGGGACACCATACATGCTTATAAATTTATACTTAGTCACCTAATTGTTTTCAACTAGCGATAAATTAACTATTAGTACATAGTAAAAATGTAAACACTTTAGAATTTCTAAATATCTGAAACTAATGACAGAAAAATCGTATTGCTTTTTATAGTTCTTTTTCTGCTGTTAAGTCCGGCACTTTGTCTGTTCAATACCAATGATGATGTTATCAAACTCACAGACCAAAACTTTGACCAAGTAACATCAAGCAAGGAACTATGGTTTATTATGTTTTATGCATCTTGGTGTGGACATAGTAAAAATGCTGCTCCAGATTGGAAACGATTCGCCACTAATTTTAAGGTTAGTTGGAATGAAAATTATTGGCTAATCAAACAGGGTATTGTAAAAGTTGGTGCGGTTGATTCAGAAAACAACCCTACGGTAACGCAACGGTTTTCTGTTCAGGGCTTTCCAACAATTATTATATTTGGAGATAATAAACATAGTCCTAAACGATATACGGGTAATGTTTATGTGTGAAACTAGCTCGTTTTTCAGGTGGTAGAGATATTGATCATCTCAACAAAGAGGCTTTGCGCGAACTTACTTCTTTAGTGAAATCTAGGACTGGTTCTGGATCGTCTGTAAGTCTTTCTTTAAATTTCTGGTTGTTTTGTCAAACATAGTCAGCTTTCTTATGAATATATTGAGGAAATACGGTACGATGCTAGTTACTTTCATGCGATTCGACTCCTGAAAAACGTACATCACTGTTACTAGTGTTGACGTGTTTTTAGCAAAATGTGTTTTTTAAGTTAAATTTTTAGTTGATATTTTTAGAATTTCATCATCTATGCCCATATTGCTGGTAGTGTTTTTACTTGTAGTTAATGTAATTAACTTGGCTGGTATAACTTCGTAAAATCGAACTTGAGCTACACTTTAGGTGTTAGTGATACTACCTGGCTACTCAGATCGAAGCCGGTAGAGCTTTATTCTGCTTTGACTTATCGATTAAAAGCCATCGTAGTTTCTAGTAGGTTTATGAAAATTTGTGTAGGCATTATTGTCTCGCCAGTTTCCCAACCACATCACAAGCATGAGAATAAATAATTGCAACGAAATTGATTTAACTGCATGGCGATTAAGGTAACTCGCGGCTGTACTAAAAAACCGGCTTATAAGTACTGGGCTTCTACAGGCTCCTCTCAACTTTTTGCGACAGGTCAGTCTAATCCCGGTAGTAGCAAGTTTGGCGATAAAATTACAGGCTTACATAAGGAAATTGTGTAGTTTGCTTAAGGGTTGAGAAACATGGTGATTGGAGCATTTCGACTAGCTAGAAGCACCAGGGTAACTGTCGAAAGGTTTTTCAGCTCATCCAAGCCACTGTCAGCAAGATGCCTAGTGTTAGGAATACTAGTTGCGAAACTGATGGGATGCCAATGGATAACATCTACCGACGTCTTGGTTGGAAACAGCAGAAGTGATCAGTGTATAACATGGCCGTGGGGCATGAAAAAAGCTCTATAGGATTGGCGTCTGTCAATCTATCACGGTTCCCTGGTTGGGGTCCGACTGATAGTGCGAATCAGTGTCTTGAGATTTTGTCAGACTTGAATCAGAATATAAGCCAGTAGCATTTCTGGTGTAATTTTCTTTTACTTTACCCGTAAAAATGAGAAAATTCTTTAACTAAAGGAATTTTCGTTGTTTTTTCCTAACCTGAACTGTTTCCTTTATGATACGTTTCGGTCATTCACTTGTTTTTACTTTAATCACTTTTGACTATATTCACCTTGCTTCATCTATCTGTTCATAATTTTATTCACTTGTTTTAGTGGCGCATATTTGTTTCGGTGCCCATTTGTGCCAATATTTGTATTCAATTGTACAAATAAATAAACTATAAGCTATTCATTAATTCATGACGGCAGGTTTGCTGATTGTTTATTCATACTACCAAAAGATAATCTGCTTAGATTTATCTCACTTCACTTAATTTTAACAAAGTGACTGCTAGCGCCCAATTTTTTCTCGATTTTCTTAGTATCATTGTCTTTGAGTGTGAAGTTTCATAATCCATAAGAGATTTAATTTTTCTGTGAATAAATACTGCTTAGAACTCAATATGGAAAATTATTGCTTTTGTCAGTCGAATTTTTTATATGTCAATACTTCAGTTATATTCAGTAAAATTGAGGGTACTTAGTAGTTTATTCGTCAAAGTTTGGACTGTATACGTAACTTGCAACGTGTACAGTACTTTTCAGTTTTCTACCTACTCATCTCAGTGGTAACCAGTTATCCATTTAAAACTCACTGAAAGCATGAGTGATATATGCTGCCTTAGTGCTTGTTTGTGATGTCATCGATTCTCGATATCAATAGAATTTGACCCGTGAGACGTCATAGAGTCGGTAATTGTACTTCCTGTAGACTCACTTATTATTCCAGCGACTGACTGTAAGATAATTATCGTCTGTTTCTTATGTTTAATTTGTATACATTACTGCTGAAATATTTTTCTGTCAGGATGGCACTGACAAAGACGATGTAATAGAGCTTACGGACAGCAATTTCGATGAAATGGTTCTCAACAGTCAAGAGCCGTGGTTGGTAGAATTTTTCGCCCCTTGGTGTGGTCATTGTAAGTAAAGTATCTTAGTTTTGCTATCATGTCTTTAATTCATCACTATTTACCAATTTCAGTGTACAAAGCTAGAGTATATCCGCAAAAGTAAGGTGATATATAGGACTAAATTGCATAGTCATCCTCTAAGTATAAGGTGATTTCCAGAAAGTCTAGTTAAGCAGTCGATATTCCAGCGGCTTAGTGGTTAAAGCTCTCAACTCTGGACATTTAAATATTTTCATTAAGCCTCACAAAACGTGTATTTCAAAGTTGAGCACTTAATGAACATACACTTGTCATATTAGTTGCACTAATTTCAATCGATATGCGAGAAATTTCATCTGTGTAAATCTAAATTTTGAAAGCCTAGATTGTTCATTTTATTTAAGATTGTGTTTAAGTGCAATATAAGTTTATGTGGTAACTACTCTGCGATAAAATAAATGTTTGTTATTAAGTCACTCATCAATGGAATATATCACCCTTTCAAGCCCTAAGCAAATAAGCTATTATCACTAATCGAATTTAAATCTCACTATTGATTCCTAGGAGACAATTGAGACCATATTACCTGTACTACTGTGGGATCCTCCCTAACAATTTCGTCTCACTGTGCTTATGGAGTATGGTATGCTCATTTTAATCAGGAACCGATTTACTCTTTTAACAAATAATAATGATCACAAAATTGTTATTTTCAAATTCTAAATTTTATAATTCGTATACGAAACCATTCATGATTGCTCGTCAGTCGTCAGTTCACTGCAGCTCAATGTAATGTAGTTATATTTTTTCTGTATAGGTAAAAATTTGAAACCTCATTGGGACAAAGCAGCTCGTGAATTGAAAGGAACTGTCAAATTAGCCGCTTTGGATGCTACGGTTCATAGTCGAATGGCTCAGAAATATGGGGTAAATTAATTCTTTATAAGGAAATAAAATTTGTTTTCCACTTGCTTTTGAGGCATTCTGAGTTTTTTAAAAAGTTACCATACTTTTCTGTATCACTCGATTAGATTTTTGCTTATTTAAGGAAAGGCTTCGTAAAGTTCATTTCAAAGTTACTTTTGCGTTCATAGCTGTTCAACGAACTTATTTCGGTGTATGGTACAAATTTTACGATACTTCAGGAAAAAATATTCCCTTAATTCTTATTGGGTATGGTTAATTTTAGTTTAGTTTAATGCCGCTCAGTAACCACGTAGAAGTTCGTATACTGAGATTCAAGCCACGCTTCCGTGAAGACTAGTTATAGGTACTCCTCTTCATTCTCACTGACTAAACCCCCTAGTTTTATTAAAAAGGATGATGGTCATACGCATTTTGTTAAAAGATCTTTTTCATATACAGAGAGTTTTGTAAGTTAAAAGTAGGTGATCAATCTATGTCCCCCGTATGTGGTCGCGATTTTAAGCGCCTTTTGTCTATTGTTGTTGTTCTCCCGTAATAGCTGACCAATATTTTCCTAATCTAGTCATGTTTACTTCTCTACATAGAAGAATAATATATACATGCTTTTTTGTATGTACCCAACATGAATACGTAACTCTGTATGATCGTCTCTCTTTGCTAAATGAAGTTCTTGAAATACTGGATAGTACTGAATAGCAACCTTCAAATTAGTTTTCTGGAAATTCTACTGAGAAGTGGTTTTATGGGTTGGACAATTGATGAATTCAGTAGCTATCCATTGGTAACATTGTATGATTATTGTGCTATTTCACTAACCGAGTGGCCCTCGAAAATCTGAACCACCATCTTCTGACCGGCTGAACAATATTGTGTTCGCTCTCGAACTGAAAGATACTGGATTTGACATAATGTGCATACGGATAAAGAGTTTCTGACTGATAAATTAGTGCTTTTTTAAAGATTTTTCTATATCTAATGCCAGATTGCAATAAAACTATCTATAGGTTATATATACACACAAAAAAATCGACATTTGTTTCCGTGGAGTAAAAAATTTTGGCACGGTTTTAGCATTGATAATTATTTCGTTCAGTTACCTAACACAAATTGAATAAAGCTTATAAATGTATGTGAGCATACCAGACTTATTAGATAATTTACTGCCGAAATGTAATAAAACATTATAGAATTATTTAGGTCACCACATAAATAGATTATGACAACTAAAAATCTTATACTGTAGTGAACTGAACACGGATGGGGACAATCGAATTATATTTAGCACACAATTACAGAGTTACTTCGTAAAAATAGCAAAAACATACTATAATACTTAATTTGCAAAATGTTCAATAATTGCCTCGAACTTCATTGTCATTGCATTTCCATACTAATTGCTTTCTATTCCCGCTCTTCCTTTCTTGATCTTCCCCATCTTCTGCTGCCAGACATTACACTCCTGACTCGCATTGTATATTACTTATATCAATATAAGTAGCACCACAATAAGGTAATGATTCGGTGAATTTGACAAACTTTACAACAGTCTAACTTCCAATTTTTATATAATGAAGATAAAGAAATTGAATTTTGACTTAGTGACTTATAAACAACGGAGGGATCAATGATGATCTGAAAAGTAGGCTGTCATTTAGACTATACACATTATTAAATCTGAAGGCTCTCTTAAATTGTTCTGTGAATGTTGATCAAAAAATTCATCTTAATTAAATCACATAAAATTAGCAAATTTCATTGTTTAAATAAAATTATTCCAGTAATTTTAGCGAAGCCGATTTTTGCAACTTCATATTTAGTTGTTTCATTGATTATGGTTTTGTTGAATATGGACATATAATTTGATGTATTTAACACATAAATAGATGTGGTCACTAACATACATCATATAACGTTATATGGGCGTTTTTTTCTGGTTTAGATTCGAGGTTATCCTACCATCAAATTTTTCCCTGCTGGACCGAAAACAGATGACCCTATTGATTATGATGGTGCTCGAAGTTCAGATGCGATCGTTGCGTGGGCTATGGAAAAAGCCGATGCTTCTGCTCCAGCACCAGAGATTGTTGAATTGACTTCAGCAAGTATTTTAAAAGAAGCTTGTGAAGATCGTCCACTTTGCATCATCAGCGTTTTTCCTATGTTATTTGATTGTCAATCAGAATGTCGTAAAAAGTACCTGGATTTACTAAAATCAGAGGCTGATAAATTTAAAAAGCAGAAGTGGGGGTGAGTGTTTAGACATATCTTTTATCAGTTTTTATGAGCATTAAAAGTAATTCTGTTGCGGTTAGTCACATCCATAGTAATTTATTTATTTTAAATAATTTCGTTCCGTATACAGTTTACTGAAAAGTATACGAACTTATACTTCATAAAATAATAGGTGTCATTACCAAGGTTTGATTTGATAATTTCGAATAAATTGAGCATTGGGTTGATTGTTATAAATAAAAATAATATATTTGTAATATCCCAATGAGTAGAAAATTGGATTTTTCTGACGTTTCGTAGCTTAGTGTAAGTCACTTCTTCAGAGAATAAATAACCAAATTAAATTAATCCAAGTTTAAATAGTACAACGGAACAATGCAAGAATAATATTTGATCAATCAAAAACAGGTCTGAACAAGTTGATGTATGTCATTTCTGTCACGGTGAATCACCGTGACAGAAATGACATACATCAACTTGTTCAGACCTGTTTTGATTGATCAAATATTATTCTTGCATTGTTCCGTTGTACTATTTAAACTTGGATTAATTTAATTTGGTTATTTATTCTCTGAAGAAGTGACTTACACTAAGCTACGAAACGTCAGAAAAATCCAATTTTCTACTCATTGGGATATTACAAATATATTATTTTTATTCATAAAATAATGTCTATTGTTCCTTTAGCCATTTATAATTTATGGTCAACTGTTACTTCTTTGATAAGCGCGAGTCACTGACTTCCTCGACTGATGCCACGTCTTGGTTTAGCTCACCCTTAACTTTCTCCCTACATACGTATATCCTATCAAGGTAAGCGGCGATTAGGAATATGTGTAGACACACATTTAACAGAGACTATTATTACTAGTCATGGTGGCCTGCTTGAACATCTGAGCTACCTGTTCCTGCCATCTAGATATTTCAACAAGTTATCTAATTTTGTTTGTTTTCATACATCAATATGGTTATTAATCGCATAATCTATTCAGGCGCGTTTATGAGGTGTCCCTTCCTAGGACGAAACGCCGTCCAGTGCTCTCAGGTTTTCAATGATGACCCATTCATGATATCAGTTCAAGAGAACTTTCATCCCAAATTATTCCACTTGAAGAATATGGAAACCCTGTAGAATGTTTGTGTTTAAATCTGCAACTGAGAAATAACATCAATCCTGATGTAAGGGAGATCCGAAGTATTACTCGAAAAAGTCCAGAGGAGCCCTGAAAACGTCGGGATATATTTTATCCAGTCAGCGTTGAACCTAAGTTTCTCAGAAACACCCAGAAAGGGAAGGGTCACTTGTCACATTTTTGATTAAATGATCACCCATCCTGCTACTACGTCTAGTATAGTTCCAGAAACTGCCTGAAGCTCAAGGCCATCTGAAATACTATAAAACCCTCGATTGTTGTTACCTTGACGTGGTGGTCGGGCTTGCTCATCGTAATGAACCAATCAAACTATACTGGTCGGAAAAATCGTTCTTCAAGAACCTACCATGCTAAGTAGATCAGGTGAAGAGCGGTACTACTAAAAGCAGCAAATCCAAGGTTCGAGGGCAAAGTCGTACTGCTGACTGTACAGATGTGTGACGGCAGTAAGGTGTTTCCTCCAGACAACCAGCATAACAACGAAGCTGCCTTCCCACAAAGAAAGGGTGGGATTAGGAAAGGTCGACCCTAAAAACTGCACACCTTGCCTTATCCCATGCATATCCGTCTCCGGTGGTAAGGTCTCAACAAGTACGGAGCTAACACGAAAATTACCCACAAAATAGTCATGTGTAACCGGCTTCATGTAGTTGTTCCTTGGGCCTTGCGGTCACGTTCTCAGGTCACTAAGACCACCCCTAACCCAATTTCCTCCTCAGGTTACCTCCAGAAGAACCCTTCCACGGTGTGGACAACCGGGAAGTGATAACTGACCTCATATCTCTAATAGCACTTACTATTCACTATTCATAATCAATCTCCCTCTTCAATTCATATTATTCCTCCTCCTTTAATCATAATTTCATCCGGATAGTCGTAACAATGGCTATTTAGCATACCACAAAATAATATTTTTTTACTCCTATAAAACTCATTAATCACATAATAACCTTATTAATATAATTTAACTAAATATTTCTTTTTTATGTAGATGGATTTGGACTGAAGCACTCAAACATTCTAATCTAGAAAATGCACTCGATATTGGTGGTTCAGGATATCCTGTAAGTTGAAAGTTATCATCGCTTATACTGCTAATTTCATCATACGCTTAATTGTCTACTAGTATCTGTTAATAAGATGTGTTACCCTACAAATATTCCTTCATTATTCTATTCGTTAGTGTGTATGACTGTCGAAATTTCATCATTTCAATTTAAGCATATTATATAATCCATTGTTGGCTTTTCATCCCTTCATCTCTAAACAATTGGTCAAAAGATTTTTTCGTAAAAATTTGCTTTCCTCACTTTTATGATCCAATACTATCATTGTCATTTACTGCACTAGACGTTGCTGTATGTATTATATATGTCTCCGTTTGGTTTTTCAAATGAATTTTGTCAGTTTATATTTATTTTCTTACTGGTATCATATCGTTTCAAAAGCACCATAGAATTACTAAACCCTCATTGTAACCTTTGATTGTAGCATGGATAGATACGTAATTATATGTTCATAACTTTAGAGCATGTTAAACTAAATGTTATAAATCCACTCTGTTTTCTAGTTCAAATTTTTGTAACTTAACAAAATAAGCGCTTACGGTTACTTACTTTCGAAAAAGTATTGTGTGGCATCAGTTTATAAACCTTAACTTATACTGATATACTTTATTTTTGAAAGTTGAAAAAAAACATGTACATTAGTTGATAATGCATCACTCTTAGTGAGTTCATAATACAGACCAATAAGAGGAAAGTAGTTGTCAGTAAGCTGTTTATCCACACAATGGCCAATCACATTTACCTTCACTACCCCACATCACATGGGTAGTCATCAAAGACGTGGTTTTTTGGGGTTGGTTGATATAAAAAATGTTATGGACATTGTGTGAAATAACCTACAAACGTTCCTCGCTGATCACTTAAACTGATCTTTTAATTTTAAAATCGAATATATATGCCTGCAAAGTTGTATAAATTAATTTAAACAACCTTTATTCTCTTTTAGGCTATGGTTGCTGTACATGGGCGTAAAAAGAAAAGGACTACATTACGAGGAGCATACAGCTCAGCTGGAGTCCATGATTTCCTAAGACAACTTTCAGTTGGCGGCGCAACTCTTCCCCTGTATGATGTGAATTCGTTACCCGAAATAAAAACTGTTGAACCCTGGGACGGAAAAGATGCTCAGGTGAGTCTAATTATGCGCCTAGCCGTAATCAGTCGTTCAATCTGTGTTATATAATCTGTTTTTTATATTTATTTATTGTATCTGTATATGGAAGAAGAGGTCAAAATCATCCTATGACAACCATAGAGAGATTAGTTTAACTAATATAACATCTAAAATACTAGCCTCAATAATTATCGGACTCGTGAACTGAAAACACGAGAGAATCAAGTTGGTTTCAGACCTGGTCGTGGCTGCATCGACCACATAATCACCATTCGTCCGGTTTCAGAACACATGCATGCTTATCGGTGTCCGACAATGACAGTTTTTGTTGACTGAAAAGCAGCAGCATATGACTGTAGACCAAAAGCTTCTGTGGCAGTGTCTGTCATTGAAAGGTGCACCTCAGAGGTACATAAATCTTGTGAAGGCTCTTTACTCGAACACTACTAGTCGAGTCAGAGCTTATGGCGAACTGTCATCTACTTTTGCAACATCAAGTGGTGTCTGTCAAGGCTGTCCACTTTCTCCATTTTTGTTTAACTTCATCATAGACCTACTGATGGAAATAACATTCTCGTCGACTGAATTTTCGGGCAATGATCTCCTTCCAAGAGGTCCACTTATCGACTTAGAATACACAGACGACACAGTCCTGTTTGGCGAAGACGTTGATAAAATGCAGTCTTTTGGTAGCACTAAGCAACAATGCCAGAATGTTTGGAATGCGCTTCTTCCCCTCTAATTGCAAGTTGTTGCTTCAGGATTGGTCTGCGTCAACACCTGAACTAAGGATAGGGAGTGAAGTAGTCGAATGCGTCGACAACTTCACTTATCTTGGAAGTCTGGCCAGCCCTAATGGGTCGGTGTTTGGCTAAGTCTCAGCACGGATTTGAAAGGCTCGTTTGGCTTTTGCCAACGTACGTCACCTATGGTGAAGGCGAGATATCCGTCTATCAATAAACGAACGAGTATACTGCGCGGCAGTTCGTTCTGTTCTGCTTCACGGCTGTGAAACGTGGCCATCAAGGGTAGAGGATACGCGTAAGCTACTAGTATTTGATCACAGAGGTCTCAGAAATATTGCTCGTATCTGCTGGGATCACCGGGTAAGTAATAGTGAGGTTAGACGCAGAGTATTAGGGAATGGTGGTAAATCAGTTGATGAGGTTGTGAATCTTCATCGACTGAGATGGTTGGGCCACGTGTTACGTATGCCTGAACACCGATTACCACGACGCGCAATGCTGACTAGTGTTGGGGATGGTTGGTAGAAAGTTAGGAGCGGCCCAACTAAGACGTGGCATCAGTACTTGGAGTCACTAACTTTGTCTGAGCCATGTTGGTAGATGCAGACTACTTGATTAGGGTCCGCGTGACTATCGTAACCAATGATTAGAGACTGTGGGTGACATGGCTCAGAATCGATCACAATGGCGTAGGTGTATACACTCTTCGTCTTCACTTAAACACCGAAGTTAAAATTACTTTATACCTTTCTTTCTACGAACTACTCCTTTCTTCCTGTACCATATCTTTTATAACGTTCGGTTTTCCACGTCACACGAATGGGACGTTAATTTACCTTAGACGAATATGTAAATTAGATTCTCTCTCAGTGTCTATTTTACAGGACTGTAACACAACTCAGATCAAAAACACGTGATTAGCCTGGCTAGAACGTAAATATATTTCAGCACCCAAAACGGACAATTATGATAATGGTAATGGAATGCACAACTCATCTAGTACCTGTCAGACTATCTACAAGTCTGACTAAGCAAACAACCAGTCATTATCATCCTCGCCCGCATACTAATACCCTTATATGAAATCTATCTTTTACATATTATCACCATTGAATTAAAGACTTCTATGGATTCGATGATCATCATGTTGCTGTAATGAGGTGTGGCAACTTGGGACGATGCAGATATGTGTCTGATCCTATGTTGTAGGTAACTGACTGTTTACTGGTAAATTCATCCACACATTTCTGAATACTCTAAAGGAATCTAAAATCTGAAAATTCTTTCTTCTCAAATCTGGTTCCTTTTTTAAGAGCATTTAATGTATAAGAAGCAATCACTTGTGAATGACTATCTTGAATAAGTCCCCATACTGTCGTACATAGTCTTAGCAAGGGATATAGTCTAAACATGGTATTATATGTATACCCAACAATTATTATCTGTTTGCAAAAATATTAGATTCATAAAATTAGTAAAAAAAATTCAAAATACTCGTCGATTTCAAAGAGAACAATAGTCACACCCATACCGAGTAGTATCAAAGATACAATAAAATGAATCAATAACGAGGTTTAGTCATGTTTTTTTTCTAACTGGTGCAATTTCATGATTTATAGTTGAGTAAGAAGAGTCAGTAATAACCAGTCT
This sequence comes from Schistosoma mattheei, assembly GCA_944470405.2. Lineage (NCBI taxonomy): Eukaryota > Metazoa > Platyhelminthes > Trematoda > Strigeidida > Schistosomatidae > Schistosoma > Schistosoma mattheei. The sequence continues at coordinate 82,694,925 of OX103947.1, forward strand.
GAGAATAAGTGAATCTTAAGTAGTGAGTGTTTAACTCAATATTGGTTGACTCACTTTATTGGTAGAGATTGACAGCATGTATAGCTAACTTTTTCACTCATTTTAATCGATTACCTTTTATTTACATTTCAGCCTATTGAAGAACAAGACGACGACGATTTAAAAGTGGAATTATAATGCCACATGTATTTCTTTTTTGTATTCTGTTATATCCCTGTGTTATTATCCGTTTCTTGGATATCATTTTTATGGTTGCACGTCCTTTCTATACGGTTGTACAATTTGTTTACTTCTTGGGCAATTCCATAAATTTCATTTGATTGTAAATGGATCGTTTTCATTAAATGTCTTGTGTTTGGAGCATATAGCTTTTCCACCGACTTCAATTCAGTTATATTCAATTTTGTTAATGACGATGGGCGGATGAAAAGTGCTGAAGAATGAAAATGATCATCTTCAAACGTATTGCATCAGATCGTCATTAGCAACTCAGTGCCTGGCATAAATGTGTATTGGTCCGAATTCGCACCACGCAAAGGTGTGAATATGAGCTTAGTGTAAACAATAGTACCATTATTCATAAAACCTAAGTAAAATATGGTTTAAAAAGAGCGATTGAAGTTGGAAAGTTGTAAATCAAGATGTACGCCACCGTGAGCAATTTCGAGTCATTTAGCAAAAACTTTTTTCCGTCACAGTTACCCCACTGATCTGTGTCTGTTAACACAACTCTATTTAGTGGTATGATTTCTAGTAATCAATGGGAAAAGTCTTGGTTTGTCACTAGACAATAGCCCTATCTGTTATTCTGGAGTCATGCATCACTTATTTCTTCCTGATTATGGAAGCTTCTCAAACACATTCAAAAATCTGAAACTTCTATTTCAAAGTAACAATCAACGACGATCTGTAGTACTCAAAAACACGTAGAACTTCACTGTTACGTACACGCCGTGGCAACCGTATGCGACTAACCTTTCTGTGTAAATGACGATCAAACGTAGGCATTTGCCAATGGCTAAATTAATGGCATGGTTTAAAAGTGCTTTAACTTTGGCCTTTCACACCTGTCGTTTTATGGCTGGCCTAGCTTCCTGGTTATGCCATTGATGATAAACTATAATGCCTAATACGTAGGTTGCTTCTGTCTGTCGTACCATCCCCAATATACAAACATTTTTTATTACATCCAACACTCACCACAACGTTTGATTACAATCACAGTTTGCCTGCTCGATATGCTATCATCCCAATGCTCAAGGTCGAGAATTACAGCGTAGGTAAGATAAGTTTGACAATCAGTGTGTTCTGGGATCACTTACAGAATTACTTTCCTACCGATCAATCCTCTAACCAGTTTTACTTCAGTTGTCATCTGTTAGATCTACCTACCATGAAATTGTCGTATGGCTTACTAGGAAATCTACATTTCGAGGATATTTGTCATGAATACAGTGCCAGAGTAAGCCATATACATGTAATAACAGCATATTTGTGAATGCGCTTGTAGTAATAGTCACGTTAAAAATAATAAATCGTATGATGTAGTAAGTAGGTCACTTCATTATTAGTGTGTGTTAAATTGGTATTTATACTCAAAACACCCAAACCGTATTACGGGTAATTTAGCTGTCCTAGGTTTTTAGACTGCAGTTAACCTCAACATTGGTACCTAACCGAGTTTGTCAATCTACTGATGTATACCAAGAATAGAATCACTGATGCATGATTTTGATTTACGTAAAATGTGTCAATTGAACAGTTAGTGTTTCGTGTAATAAAGTAACAATTAATTTTAACTAGTTAGTAATACATATTAATCCTTCGTTTGTGGTTCATCTAAGTTTGTCATTCATAATAGCGGCCCCTCCCCATCGAAAATATCTAATCAATTCTCTATCTATTATTCGGTTGTAATAACTGGCAATTTGATGTCAAAAACTAATTGTTATGACTTTATGTCCGGCTGGTTTTCACGCGATTTATCCACCAATCGTAATACGACTATGCAATCTTCACACTGTGCTAAACCAATGACATTTGACCGGTATGAGCAGCCAAGCGTCTTTATTGGTCCCTTGTTCGCCTAGCCCGTCCAGAACACCAATACAACTTCCGCTATGCGAATCATTTATTTCAAACATACTGGGTTTATACATCAACCAAACAGACCGCTACGTACCATAAAATAGGAAATAACATTCATAGACAATAAAGCCAGAAAGTGGCTGTGAAGGTGGGAGACAGTAATCAATAAACTAAGTATAACTTAAGAACAGCAAATCGTACAATAATAACCTATAGGTCAAAACGAAGCTTATAATAAGATGAATATAAGTATGCACAATCTAATTACTGAATGATTATACCATATAGATAATATTAGTCAATTAATATGTTTCAGAAGTTACTCGTGACTTAATCTTCGCTAGGATATAACATTAATCACTTATATGCGTAAATAATTTTCCGAACGGGTTCATAACATTCTGGAGGCTGGCAAGCTCGTTTTGCTTATTTATAATTGTATGTGCTGTAAACCCTAATTAGTTTTTGTAGAATACTCATAGTATGGACGTATGATAAATATGGATACAATTTTATTATTACGATGAGTTTGGTCTGTCATTTTGAACTGTCTTTATAATGTCCATATTTCCGGTAACTTGCGCTACATGACGTCTCGAATCTGTGCGCGCTAATTAAAAGGACAGTGGTATTTTTCTTCGCTGAGTAAATTCTATTGTTTTGATCGTTTATTACGTATCAAGACTACTGTTTTCACTTTAATTGAATTTATTTCAGTTAAAGTATTCGACTAGAGTATCGCTTACTGTTTCTGTATTAGTTTATCGTCGGTACTCTTGAATACCTTATTTTCTACTGTATCTGTTAGTACTTTTGGTCCTAACAATCTACAGTTCTCCACATTTTTGGTCATAGATCATATTTTGTCTCCGAGCATTATTGCATCTCGCTCTTTTTTAAAAGGACCTCTTTTAATGACCGGACAGTGCAATAAAACCAGTTGCCAACGTCTGGGTTGTCGTTATCCCGTTGAAAGCGCCATGCAGTGAGATGAGTGCAAAGGTTGGTACTACGAAGTTTTCACGAATTTAACGCCTGCGGCTTTCAAACGGTTCAATGAAAAGGGTTGCGTTTGACTTAGTCAACAGTGCTGTTCGGATGTAAACAGCTTGTTTACCGAGGTCGTCTCACTGCTAGATGTTGCGAACAAAGTGTTTTAGCAAGCGTAGTCGGGACACATTAAACAACACTCGCTCTGTCAAAATGCAAATTGATATGAAGGTGAGTCCGAAAATAGGTGACTCACACCGACCAAAGAAGGAAAAACAGTCTCCAAAGAGGTCTGTCTTAAACAAAATCTCAAGAAAAGAAGTTTCTTCTTTCCCCCGTCTTCTAAATGGCATCCAGCAGGAAATGCCTAGAAGCCGCAATCGCAAGGCTCGATCGGCTTCTAGCGGGAAATATAACCTGACCTCCCAGGTTGTCGAAGACCCTTCAGAATCCAATAGTAGGTTCGACGCAACTGTGTTTGCTTCTCCCAGCAACTTTGACGAATGAGTACAGGTTGTAAGGAAGAAACAACGTAGCGATATAAAAGGTAATCCTACCCCCGTAAAAGTAGTCGAAAAATCGAAAACTGATTACAGCGACAGATCAGTTATGTTTCATAGAATCAAGGAAAGTGAAAGCTCTGAACCAAAAGTTCGTTTTGAGCATGACATTGTGCCAATTAAATAGCTGCCTAATCAACTCACGCATCAAAATATCACTGGGGTCACCTTGCTAAAGGTGTACAGACTAAGGAGTCTAACGAACTTGAAACCAAATCATTCCAGACCGCTTAAAGTAGTATTCAAATCTTCGAACGAACGCGACCTAGTTTTACAGAATTGACATTAAAGGCTTTAGGAGTTTTTATCTGTAACGACTTGCCGTTGGCAGACTGTGTAAAAAGACGGGAAGCCGAAAAAGAACTACAACATAGGTTAGACGCTGGCGAAAGGAACATGAAAATTGTGAAATTTCGGGTTGTAAGGTTTTGACAGAGAATGATGCCGAAGCCACTCTGAGTGAATCACGAAGCCACTTAAATAGGTTTCGTATCTGTTACACTAATGCCGAAGCTTGCTTTATAAGCGATCGGAACTAAGTGTACAGATTGACTCTACAAGGTCAGACATAATCGCAGTTACAGAGACCTGGCTGACATAGGCTATAGATAGTATGGAACTTGATTTCGAGAGTTTTACGTTAGTAAGGGCCGACAGAACACAAAAGGGCAAAGGAGGGGGAGCAGCTCTATTCATTAGGAATGCTATCCCATTTGCCATTATCGATAGTGTATCCCATGAGAGTGGGACGTGTGAATTAGTTAGTTTCCGCTTAAAATGCAAGGGACAAGAGCTGCTGATTGGTTTGGTCTATCGCAGTCCAAGCTGTGAGGCAAATGAGATCCTGTTAAGCAGTCTCAATACTTGGTCCCAAAGTGGTCGATGTCTAATCCTAGGGGACTTTAATGCACCTATGGTAGACTGGGAAAATCTGCGAACTGAATCGTCAGAAAATTCCTTCGAGCAGGAACTAGTTGATGCGGTTATCACATGTGCCCTAGTGCAACATGTGAAAGAAGCGACTAGGTACGACCCGGACACTGAATCATCCTTATTAGATCTTATACTGACTCACTATGAGGATGATGTTGCGAACCTCCATCATATGCCACCCTTAGGTAAAAGTGACCACGCAGTTTTAACTTTCGACTTCCATATAACTGCCAGTCATGAGGACGCGTCAGTCCAGTCCAGACCCAACGTCTGGAAAGCAAACATACCAGACATCATGCACTCAGCATCGTTAATAGATTGGACAATAGACCCAGAGTCCTCCATTGAAACGGCCTGGGACGCATTTCGAAAATCATACTTAAAAGTTACCACACCTCACATCCCTTGGACTATACCAAAGGGGCCGAAAAACTCACCACCATGGTTCAGTAGGGAGGTCCGTATCCTTCTCCGTAAGAAAAGGAAAACGTGGGATAGATTTAGGTTACTGGGGACTGATGAGTCAAAATCTCAGTATCGAAAGGCTCGGAACACTTGTGCCTCGACCCTCCGTAAGTCTAGAAAATTGTACGAAGAAAAACTTGTTAAGGAATCCATAGAATGTCCTAAACGCTTGTATTCCTATATAAACCAAAGGACAAGGAGAAAAGGAAATATTCCTGCTCTATGGGGAGACAGTACTGCTTCATCATTAGTGGAGGACGACTTTGGTAAGGCTCAAGCGTTCTCGAACTACTTTAGCAACGTGTATACCATAGAAGCACCCTTCTCGTCAGCGTATACAGATCCCCCCATACATACACTGGATAGCGTGACCATTAAAGAACTCGATGTCTTTGGTCTGCTAAATAAGCTTGACATAGGTAAATCCACGGGGCCCGATGAATTACATCCTAGGCTACTGAAGGAATTATCTAACTTCGTTGCGAACCCTTTAAGTACATGCTTTAACCTATCCGTTACGCAGGGTCGCTTACCGAAAGATTGGAAAAACGCCATAGTAAGTCCTGTCTTCAAAACAGGTACGAAACACAAACCTGAGAACTACCGCCCCGTTAGCCTAACTAGTGTGGTTGTTAAAATCTTAGAAAAGATTATTCGGAAGGAGCTGTTTAAGTATCTCGATAAAAACCGGATCCTCTCGGAGAAGCAGCACGGCTTCAGAATAGGTTATTCTTGTCTCACTAACTTATTAGTGGCTCGTGAAAGCTGGTGCGCTCTTAAGGACCAAAAGCTACCTGTAGACGTCGCCTTCATTGATTTCAGTAAAGCTTTTGATAAAGTTCCGCACAACCGGCTGTTATATAAGTTAAGAAAAGTCGGGATTGGAGGTAATTTATTGATGTGGATAAAAGACTTCTTAGTTGGGCGTCAACAAAGAGTAAGGGTGAACTCAAAGTTATCTAGCTGGGAAACTGTGCTTAGTGGAGTGCCCCAGGGTACAGTTTTGGGGCCAGTGCTATTCCTCTTGTATGTAAATGACCTTCCTTGTCTCCTATCATCATCGGTCTTGCTATATGCTGACGATGTCAAGATATGGAGAACGATACGATGTAAGAGTGATAGCTTAGAACTTCAAAATGACCTGAAGAAGTTATCTGAATGGTCTCAAACATGGCAGTTGCCGATAAATACTTCCAAGTGTGTTGTGATGCATATCGGTCATCAAGGCACAGATACATACACGATGAATAACACTGAGCTACCTGTCGTCCAGACATATAATGACTTAGGAGTTATCGTTAGTCAAGACTTAAAGACTACTGCACACTGCCGTGCAATAGCCGCCAAAAGTTTTAGAACGTTATGGTCAATACGTAGGGCTTTTAGTCATGTCGACGCCAAAACGTTTTTGACTTTGTATACAGTGTTCGTTCGTCCTAAACTTGAGTACTGCATACAAGCGTTTAGCCCCTGCTTAAAAAAGACAGTGAACTTTTGAAAAGTGTTCGGAAAACAGCAACTAAGCTGATTCCCGGAATAGCGAAGCTTCCGTATGGTGCTTGACTGGCCAAGCTAAACCTTTTCCCGTTGTCATATCGTAGAACTAGAGGCGATTTGATTACAATTTTCAAACTGCTTAGTGATAAATTTGCACCTGATATGCCCTCGTTTTTCCTTTCTTCCAAAACAGAGAATTTACGAGGACACTCCAAAAAAGTTCATAAGCCGAGAACAAATTACTTGTCAGATGACTATCGACTTTCCCATCGAATCATCAACGAGTGGAATTCACTACCTCAGCACGTGGTTGAGGCTCCGTTCGTCGACTCTTTCAAAAGAAAGTTGGATCAACTGAGAGACCACATTGCCAGGACTAACATAGGCCATCGAGCCTCCTGACCTTTCGAAACTGAAACCGAAACTTCTGATGAATTCGTGGTATCCGGTATCTACAATGCATTTTCTTTGTCAAGTCCTGCTACAAGTGGTACCATCTATGCTCTTTTGATCTATTTGTAAACTCTTTTTGAGCTATTCATATGTACTTAGGCATAAAGTGATGAGTTACGTTCAAGGTTACGTTTGCATTAAATGATTTGTGTTACTTGTTCCTTACATGGACAAGTTATCTTTAGCCAACTATTTCAGTTGAATTGAACAAGGTTGTAAACGTGAAGAATATCACCACTTTGCTTTCGCTAGTTTGAATCTCTTTTACCTTGTTCAAGAACAGTACTGTAGTTTGATGAAGTGATAGAAACGTATCCATCAAATATTTCAGTGCGTCTTAAAATCACTCTTCATATGTTGTACGTTAATATTCCGCGTACAGATTTGATAAGGAGTAGCAGAACGTTCAATTTCTATGGTTTCGATCTATCATAGGACTAAAAGCTAACCGTTTAGCTAAATATGAATTTTCACTGATCACCAAACTGCATCACGAGGCAGGCCCTAACTTTGAGTCCTGAGGGATAACGGAAAAGAGGAAGGCCGAAGAACACATTACGTCGGGAAGTAGAAGCAGATACAGAAAAGATGAATAGCAACTGGAAGGAGCCGGAAAGGATTTCCCAAGACAGGGTTGGAGGGAGAATGATGGTGAGTGGCCTATGCTTCTTCACGAGGAGTAACAGGCGTAAGTAAATAAGTATGTCTATGCATTTGAACGCTTTGGCAGTTTTTCTGAATGTCCTAGAGATCTGGCTGTCCAACACCTTGATTAAATTTGTATCGCTTTATTTGTTCATACTTTCATCCTCAGGCAATTCCTCTGTTTCCCTGATAAACTGCTTCTTGCCCATAATTACTTGTATGGTTTATTTAAAGGTTTGAAATATGTAAGTTCTGATCTACTTTTCAGTCTCGTTAAGGCGTTTTGTCCTTATGTGTCTGGGTTTCGCTTTATCTCTGCCAATTTAGAGATGTCGTGATTTCTCGTTTTAATTATTTGCTACTCCTATTTTTTTCAGAGATCCTGAGTGATGTATCTCGTCTGGCAGATAATTCTAGCTTTAAGGCATCTGAGTGTAGGTCCATGCCGACTCAATATATAAGGCATTTGCGGAATTCTATCAGCTATCGGAATTTAAATAATCACAACATCTCGTCCAGGAGACTTGTCTGGACTTCTTAGGGGTGATAGTCAAAACTAAATTTATTGAAGAACATATAGCGTTTAAGAATCAAACCGAATCTACACTAAGTAATTATTCCATCATATTTGTCATAACTTTACTCTCTATATCTACTTTCAGTTCTAATAAACAGCCTTCCTTATTCCAACCTTGATTTTCCTTCCTTTGTTTGTACTCAATCCACCTTGATAAATATCTCAACTCATTGTTTTTTATTACTGCCTTCCCTCATCTGAAGTCTCTGATCACATTTCACTCTAGCAACGAGAGCTAGTATGAATTTAATCTAATAACTTATCATACCTCTGTCCCACTACAAAATGTTAAGTATTGTTCGTCGTTCATATCCAAGTGCCTTGCTGCTCCTCGGTTTCCCTTTTTTCAAAATCTTGTTCCAAGGACAAAGCCATGGAACTTCTGGCATCTGTAACGAGCTGGACGTACGTGCTTTCCCAAGGTCATAGTTCACACCAAGCGTTCTGCAAGTCCACTTTATAACAACTTTAAACTTAAAAAGTTGCATTGCAAAAATAATTAGCACATTCGAATTCCTAACACAATTATGCCGAGATTCGATCTGATGCGAGATGTAGACGTGATGCCACTTTGGAAAATATTTTGCAGTCTACTCTGTATATCTGAACGAATGAACTCATATTCAGTTTTGTATGTAATATTTATGTAATAACCCTGCTCGGGATGCATACTGTGAAACATTAAATGTTGTAATTTGTAGATCATGCCTGTAAAAATGGCGTGTATCTGCCCTTGCGGAAATATATCATAATCACTAAAATCTGAATCGCCTTAAAACTTCACGACGTGAAATAGAATGAGTGCTAATGTACGAGTAACCTGACATCAACAAGTGTTGATATTCCATTACTGACTGTAAATCGTTTGTTTATTAAAGTTAAAAATAAAAGTGTATTTCGTTTTTTTATGAAGTCAATGAGTACGTCAAGTGGCAATCATCAAGTACAATGTCATGTCATTAGGATATTCTTACCAATTATTATCAAAGCTACACTACATGTGGTATGACGTAAGTGGATATATATAAGATCTAACTATAAAATACTGGTAATTTTCAAAGGTTAGCTAGTGCGTACCACCTTTTCTGTATGTTCTGTTCAGATTAATAATAATAATAATAATAATAATAATTTATTCTCAAATAACAGTTTGTTACATGAGGCATGCCAGTTTACAGGCAAGATCAAATTGATACAAATGATACAATATTCACTGTAGTAAATTACATAGCTGGGTTGATAATTTATGAGATATGAATGTAGATGGTTTTAAGCAGTTCTACAGTTAGCGCGCTTCATGTAAGTTGCGTTGCAAATGTGCGACTGACGATCAAGAATAGGTCCATTGAAGGTATGAGCTTCTAGAAATCGCAACCTTATGTCCCTTTGGAATATCCAAGGCTTTAAGGATGGTGCAGGATGAAGTCACCCGTTCCATATCTCAAGGGGGCTGAAAGAGGGAGCAAGTAAAAGAAAGGACGAGAGGCAGAGTAGCCAACATTCATGAAGGAATGTTCAAGGTATGATTACTCAGTCTAATTTTCTTTATTAAGGTATTTGTTAAGAAATCGCATTTTAATAGGTTAAAGAAAACAAGTGATAACAAGGTGTGAGTAGTCAAGGCGCGCTATTTAAAAAGGACAGTGGTATTTTTCCTCGCTGAGTAAATTTCATTGTTTTGATCGTTTATTACCTATCAAGACTACTGTTTTTCACTTTAATTGAATTTATTTCAGTTAAAGTATTTGACTAAAGTATCGTTTTTACTGTTTTTGTCGTTTGTACTCTTTAGTACCTCTTTTTCAACTGTATCTGTTAGAACTTTTGGTCCTAGCAATCTACAGCTCTTCACTTTTTTTGGTCATCGCATATTGAAAAAACCCCTCCTAAATGACCGGACAGTGTAAAAAAAGCAGTTGCCAACGTCCGGGTTGTCGTTGTAGCGTGGCATCGAGTTGAGGATAACTATGAACACCGCTACAAAGAAGCACGTGCCAGATAAATCAGAAGGCGAGGGTTGGACGTAACCAAATAGATCCATAAAATCTCCGAGAAGCCAAATATCAGAAGGCAGTTAATGGACCAAATCGAGGTGTATATTTGCTGGCGATCTCGTGGTATCGAGAGGATACCGAGATCGTGCCGGGATACAACCTTGGTTACAGAAGGTAACCGAATTCGCGCGAAGTTACAATCGAAGTGTGTAAGTAAAAGAAAGAAGCACAAAATAGCTGTCATTAGCACAGTCAAACAAAAGCACGTTAAAACAAACACTGGTACAGTTGGTTATAATAATAATTGTTTTTATTAAACCAGTCGTGTTCTCGTGATAAATGTGAGTCACTACAGGAGCCCCCCGCTAGAAAGGGTTTACACTTTTGATAAATAGCGGTTTGAATCGTGGGACTGATCGGCTGACGAGCGATTGTAGGACGGAAGAATTGGCGAACAGGAAAGCGATCGTTGATCGTCGAGTTGCCAACGAAGGTCGTTTTCGGAGAACGGTACCAGGAGCGATGTGTTGTACTTATTGCTCGAGTTGGCATTCTACACCAGAGTGGTTTGTATCCAGAATCTGAAGATTGCGTTCGTAGGGGTCCGGACCAGAAACACTGCAGACGAAGGACGAAACCACGTTGAGCCAAAAGACTAGAAGCGACCGTAACGACCAAGTTCGAGACCAAGCGTGTGCCAAGCATTCGAAACCAATATATCGACTGAGTGCGTTGACAAGAGCATGGGTGATCAGGCCAGCTTTCGCCAAAGTTGACTGAAGTCGACGGAACCAAACGGAGATGGTCGAAGGCGTGGGCTCAGGAAACGAAAAGAAAAGCAAAAAAGAAGAGTGTAGCATACGTGTAGTATAGGAATAATCCTACACCGTATCGGTTGTTGACTGTGCGACTATACGCGGAAGCGTACGGGTAACCGTACTCGGCGACCGGAACGTGAGACGGCAGTCTCGTTCATGTCGCGTGAGCCTGCAATCTCATCCGAAGTCAAGGGCGGCGTGGTCTGCTGATCTGGACGTGAGACTGTCGTCTCATCCGTAGACGGTGCAGATGACGCGTGCTGTTGACTGGGACGTGAGAATGAGGTCTCAGATGTATCTAGCGTGGGACCTGAAGTAGATATAAGGATCCCGCTAGCAGGTTTGATAGGTCTAGCATTGAATCTCAGGTTATCAGATAGGGCACTGTCATTGACGTGTGCTGGTTTGAGACGATCAATGCTGACGATCTCGACGCGTCCATATCGATCAACCTTGAAGGTCTTTTCGTGACGAGCGGTCACGTGAAAAGGGCCTTCGTAAGGTTGTTGCCAAGGTTTGCGTACCGAATCTACTCGTATGAAAACATGTGAACAGGTAGATAACTCTCGAGGGAGAGCGACCTGTCGATGTTGTATTCGAGTTGACACCGGAGACAGCGTTCGCATAAATGCAGACAGTCGATGGACGTAGTCTGATTTACCGAAATTAGGTCTGCTCCGTGGTGTGAAGAATTCTCCGGGCAGACGCAATGTCGTGCCGTATACAAGTTCAGTGGCGGAACATGGGATATCTGCCTTTAAGCTCGTTCTGATCCCTAAAAGAACGAGCGGTAAGGTTTCGTGACAGTTGCCGTTTTCATGTGCTCGTAGAACACTTTTAAGTTGGCAATGAAACCGTTTACTTAACCATTTGGTGCTGGGTGGTAGACAGATATGCTTATGCGAATGCATTCCGTACCAAGCAGCCGGGTCAGCGAGGAGAATAGTTAATAGGGGAAAATTTCTCGAATAAAGCGTGGAATTCATCGTCACGCGAATAAAAAGTAACAAGGATTCGGTACACGTACATGTGAGTCTATTATAATAATACTATTCTTATCGTTATCCGTCATCTCATGTATATTAAATATTAAAAGATAATATGAATATACGACAGACGTGGATAGATAAATCATAGACTCACCGAATTGGCTTCTTTGGAAGATTTGACCAGATGTTGAGGCGTGTTACAAACTTTGGGATCACCAATTGTAGCGTGGTGTCGAGTTGAGGTTAACTATGAACACCGCTACAAAGAAGCACGTGCCAGATAAATCAGAAGGCGAGGGTTGGACGTAACCAAATAGATCTGTAGTGACTCACGTTTATCACGAGAACACGACTGGTTTAATAAAAACAATTATTATTATAACCAACTGTACCAGTGTTTGTTTTAATGTGCTTTTGTTTGACTGTGCTAGTGACAGCTATTTTGTGCTTCCATTCTTTTACCTACACTTTGATTGTAACTTCGCGCGAATTCGGTTACCTTCTGTAACCAAGGTTGTATCCTGGCACGATCTCGGTATCCTCTCGATGCCACGAGATCGCCAGCTAATAAACCTCGACTTGGTCCATTAATTGCCTTCTGGTATTCGGCTTCTCGGGGATTTTATGGAGTCATTTGGAACGAGCTTCTTACGCCTTCCGATCTATTTGGCACGTGTTTCTCGGTAGCGGTGTTCACAGTTAATCTCAACTCCACGCCACGCTACATTGGTGATCCCAAAGTTTGGAACACGCCTCAACTTCTGATCAAATCTTCCAAAGAAGCCAATTTGGTGAGTCTATGATTTATCTATCCACGTCTGTCGTATATTTTCATATTTTTTAATATATAATATACTCGACATGACGGATAACGATAATAATAGTATTAATATAATAGACTCCCATTTATGTGTACCGAATGCTTGTCACTTTTTATTCGCGTGACGATAAATTCCACGCTTTATTCGAGAAATTCCCCGTAATCACTAAACCACTCGAGGAGCTTCCATCGGTGACCAATCGTGTGGTACACCACATAGTCACCCGCGGACCGCCAGTCACGGCACGACCTCGCCGACTGGCACCGGACAAATTAGCTTTTGCTAAGCGTGAGTTTGACAATTTACTAGCTACTGGTATTATTCGTCCTTCTCACAGTCCATGGGCCTCTCCTCTACACATGGTGCGCAAAAAAGATGGGGTTAGTTGGAGACCATGCGGCGACTACCGAGCTCTAAACGTAGTTACGCGCTTTGATAGCTACCCCATCCCCCACATACACGGCATCACGCTCAAGGGCACGACTATCTTTTCTAAGATCGATCTGGTACGAGCATATCATCAGATCCCGGTCGCTCTTGAAGACATCGAAAAGACTGCTATCACGACTCCTTTCGGTTTGTTTGAGTTCCTACGAATGCCATTTGGATTACGGAATGCTGCTCAAACTTTTCAAAGGTTTATCGATAGCATTGTACGAGACCTCGATTTTGTTCACGTCTATATTGATGACCTGCTAATCGCATCATCAAACGTAGATGAACATTATCAACATCTTACGCTATTATTCCAACGCCTTTCGGATAATGGAATAGTAGTTAACCCAGACAAATGCGAGTTAGGTAAACGAGAAATCATATTTCTGGGTCATGTTATCAAGCAAGAGGGTATTCTACCTTGTGAGGACAAAGTGCAAGCAATAAAGGAGTACAACGTGCCGTCCTCACTCAAGGAACTGAAGGCTTTTCTCGGTTTGGTTAACTTCTACCGTCGTTTCATCCCACACGCGGCAGAACGGTTACGACCACTAACCGACTTACTACGCGGCAACCCACGCAGATTGGAAATGAACGATTCTGCACGTACTGCATTCACTGAAATCAAAACGGCTCTTGCGCAAGCCACTCTTCTCGCCCATCCCGATCCATCAGCCACGCTTAGTATAGCGGTTGATGCATCCGATGTTGCTATAGGAGCAGTCATGCAACAAAACATCTCCGGTAGTTGGCAACCTCTCGAGTTTTTCTCACGACGCCTTACTGCCACGGAGACGAGATATAGCGCTTTTGGTCGCGAGCTGCTAGCAGCCTACTGCGCCATCAAACATTTTCGGCACGCAGTAGAAGGACGTCGATTCATTTTATTCACCGACCATAAGCCCTTGACGTATGCTTTGCATACCAAGTCTGACCGCTACTCACCACGAGAGTGCAGACATTTGGACTATATCTCCCAGTTCACGACAGACCTTCGTCACATCCAAGGCAAGTCGAACTGTGTTGCCGATGCTCTATCACGAATCCAAATGAATGCAGTTACCCTGCCGGTGCTCGATCTTCCTGCTATGGCCGCTGCCCAAGCAAACGATCCCAGCTGTACAAAAGCACCACACTCTACGTCCCTTCAGTATCAGGAAGTACCTTTAGCCACGACTTCTGGCACCATTCTATGTGATACTTCTACCGGTTTTCCTCGACCCATCGTACCCTCTGCTTATCGCCGTCTCGTTTTCGATGCCCTGCATGGATTATCTCACCCAGGTATCGCAGCTACATTACGCCTCATCGCTGCACGATACGTCTGGCCGTCCATGAATAAAGATGTTCGTATGTGGGCTAAGCAATGCTTACAATGTCAACGATCAAAAGTGCACAGGCACGTAGCCGCCCCCCTCGGTACATTCGCTACGCCTGATGCTCGCTTCGATCACGTTCACTTAGACATTGTAGGACCACTGCCACCATCGCACGGGTATGATCACATACTCACGTGCATCGACCGCTTCACCAGATGGCCCGAAGCTATACCCATCACGTCTATCACGGCGGAGACAGTTGCTCACCGCTTCGTAGAACGATGGATAGCTCTATATGGTTGTCCCTCGACTGTCACGACTGACCGAGGACAACAATTTGAGTCCGCACTATTCTCCTCACTTACTCGGCTGCTTGGTACGGAACGAATACGCACTACCGCCTACCATCCAGCTTCAAACGGTTTAGTTGAAAGGTTTCATCGGCAACTTAAAAGTGCTCTTCGAGCACACGAAAACGACGACTGGTACGAAACCTTACCGCTCGTTCTTTTAGGTATCAGAACGAGCTTAAAGGCAGATATCCAATGTTCCGCCGCTGAACTTGTATACGGCACGACATTGCGTCTGCCCGGGGAATTCTTCACACCACGGAGCAGACCTAATTTCGCTAAATCAGACTACGTCCAACGACTGTCTGCATTTATGCGAACGCTGTCTCCGGTGTCAACTCGAATACAACATCGACAGGTCGCTCTCCCTCGAGAGTTATCTACCTGTTCACATGTTTTCATACGAGTAGATTCGGTACGCAAACCTTTGCAACAACCTTACGAAGGCCCTTTTCGCGTGATCGCTCGTCACGAAAAGACCTTCAAGGTTGATCGACACGGCCGCGTCGAGATCGTCAGCATTGATCGTCTCAAACCAGCACACGTCGATGACAGTGCCCTATCTGATAACCTGAGATTCAATGCTAGACCTAACAAACCTACTAGCGGGATCCTCAAACCATCTTCAGGTCCCACGTTAGATACATCTGAGACCTCATTCTCACGTCCCAGTCAACAGCACGCGTCATCTGCACCGTCTACGGATGAGACGACAGTCTCACGTCCAGATCAGCAGACCACGCCGCCCTTGACTTCGGATGAGATTGCAGGCTCACGCGACGCGAACGAGACTACCGTCTCACGTTCCGGTCGCCGAGTACGGTTACCCGTACGCTTCCGCGACTAGCCGCACAGTCAACAACCGATACGGTGTAGGATTATTCCTATACTACACGCATGCTACACTCTTCTTTTTTGCTTTTCTTTTCGTTTCCTGAGCCCACGCCTTCGATCATCTCCGTTTGGTTCCGTCGACTTCAGTCAACTTTGGCGAAAGCTGGCCTGATCACCCACGCTCTTGTCAACGCACTCAGTCGATATTTTGGTTTCGAATGCTTGGCATATGCTTGGCATACGCTTGGTCTCGAACTTGGTCGTTACGGTCGCTTCTAGTCTTTTGGCTCAACGTGGTTTCGTCCTACGTCTGCAGCGTTTCTGGTGCGCACCTCTACGAACGCCCTCTTCAGATTCTGGATACAAACCACTCTGGTGTAGAATGCCAACTCGAGCAATAAGTACAACACATCGCTCCTGGTACCGTTCTCCGCGAGATCGCCAGCTATAAACCTCGACTTGGTCCATTAATTGCCTTCTGGTATTCGGCTTCTCGGGATTTTATGGAGTCATTTGGAACGAGCTTCTTACGCCTTCCGATCTATTTGGCACGTTTTACTCGGTAGCAGTGTTCACAGTTAATCTCAACTCGACGCCACGCTACAGATCCATAAAATCTCCGAGAAGCCAAATATCAGAAGGCAGTTAATGGACCAAATCGAGGTGTATATTTGCTGGCGATCTCGTGGTATCGAGAGGATACCGAGATCGTGCCAGGATACAACCTTGGTTACAGAAGGTAACCGAATTCGCGCGAAGTTACAATCGAAGTGTGTAAGTAAAAGAAAGAAGCACAAAATAGTTGTCATTAGCACAGTCAAACAAAAGCACGTTAAAACAACACTGGTACAGTTGGTTATAATAATAATTGTTTTTATTAAACCAGTCGTGTTCTCGTGATAAATGTGAGTCACTACATCGTTATCCTGTTGAAAGCGGCATGCAGTGCGACGAGTGCAAAGGCTGGTACCACGAAGTTTGCACGAACTTAACGCCTGCTGCTTTCAAACGGTTCAGTAAGAAGGGTTGTGTGTGGCTTTGTCAACAGTGCTGCTCGGATGCAAACAGCTTGTTAACCGAGGCCATCTCACTGGTTGATGCTGCAAAGAAGTGTTTCAACAAGCATAGTCGGAACGCGTCAAACAGCACTCGATCTGTTGACACGCAAATCAATGTGAAGGAAACTAAGGTGAGTCCGGTGATAGATGACTCACGCCCGTCAAAGAAGGAAAAGCAGTCTCCAAAGGGGCCTGCCTTAAAAAAAGCTCAAGAAAAGTAGGGTCTTCTGTTCCCCGTCTCCCAGATGGGATCCAACAGGAAACACCTAGGAGCCGCAATCGCAAGGCTCGATCGGTTTCAAATGGTAAACATAACACGACCCTCAGGTCGTCGACAACCCCCCAAAACCCAACACTAGGTTTGACGCAACTGCTATTGCTTCTACCAGCAGCGTTGACGAATGGGTAAAGGTTGTAAGGAAGAAAAGTATTGATATAAAAGGGAAACCTGCCCCCGTAAAAGTGGTTGAAAAATCGAAAGCTGATCATAGCGACAGATCAGCTATTTTTCATAGAATTAAGGAGAGCGATAGCTCTGAACCTAAAGCTCGTTTTGAGCATGACATTGTACTGATTAGGCAGCTGCTTAATCAACTCATGCCTCAAAATATGACTGGGGTCACCTTGCTAAAGGTGTATAGACTAGGGAGTCTAACGGACTCGAAACCAAATCATTCCAGACTGCTTAAAGTAGTATTCGGCTCTTCAAACGAACGTGACCTAATTTTACAAAATGGACACAAATTAAAGGGTTCAGGAGTCTTTATCCGAAAGGACCTACCGTTGGCAGACCGTGTTAAAAGACGGGAAGCCGAGAAAGAACTACAACATAGGTTAGACGCTGGCGAAAAGGACCTGAAAATTGTAAATTTTCGGGTTGTAAGACTTCGACAGAGAATGATGCCGAAGCCACTCTGGGTGAAGCACGAAGGCACTTAAACAGGCTTCGGATCTGTTACACCAATGCACGAAGCTTACTTAATAAGCGATCGGAACTAGGTGTGCAGATTGACTCTATAAAGCCAGATATAATCGCAGTAACAGAAACCTGGCTGACACAGGCTATAGATAGTATAGAACTTGATTTCGAGGGCTTTACGTTAGTAAGGGCCGACAGAACACAAAAGCGCAAAGGAGGGGGAGTAGCTCTATTCATTAGGAATGCTATCCCATTTACCATTATCGATAGTGTATCCCATGAGAGTGGGACGTGTGAATTAGTTAGTCTTCGCTTAAAATGCAAGGGACAAGAGCTGCTGATTGGTTTGGTCTATCGCAGTCCAAGCTGTGAGGCAAATGAGATCCTGTTAAGCAGTCTCAATACTTGGTCCCAAAGTGGTCGATGTCTAATCCTAGGGGACTTTAATGCACCTATGGTAGACTGGGAAAATCTGCGAACTGAATCGTCAGAAAATTCCTTCGAGCAGGAACTAGTTGATGCGGTTATCACATGTGCTCTAGTGCAACATGTGAAAGAAGCGACTAGGTACGACCCGGACACTGAATCATCCTTATTAGATCTTATACTGACTCACTATGAGGATGATGTTGCGAACCTCCACCATATGCCACCCTTAGGTAAAAGTGACCACGCAGTTTTAACTTTCGACTTCCATATAACTGCCAGTCATGAGGACGCGTCAGTCCAGTCCAGACCCAACGTCTGGAAAGCAAACATACCAGACATCATGCACTCAGCATCGTTAATAGATTGGACAATAGACCCAGAGTCCTCCATTGAAACGGCCTGGGACGCATTTCGAAAATCATACTTAAAAGTTACCACACCTCACATCCCTTGGACTATACCAAAGGGGCCGAAAAACTCACCACCATGGTTCAGTAGGGAGGTCCGTATCCTTCTCCGTAAGAAAAGGAAAACGTGGGATAGATTTAGGTTACTGGGGACTGATGAGTCAAAATCTCAGTATCGAAAGGCTCGGAACACTTGTGCCTCGACCCTCCGTAAGTCTAGAAAATTGTACGAAGAAAAACTTGTTAAGGAATCCATAGAATGTCCTAAACGCTTGTATTCCTATATAAACCAAAGGACAAGGAGAAAAGGAAATATTCCTGCTCTATGGGGAGACAGTACTGCTTCATCATTAGTGGAGGACGACTTTGGTAAGGCTCAAGCGTTCTCGAACTACTTTAGCAACGTGTATACCATAGAAGCACCCTTCTCGTCAGCGTATACAGATCCCCCCATACATACACTGGATAGCGTGACCATTAAAGAACTCGATGTCTTTGGTCTGCTAAATAAGCTTGACATAGGTAAATCCACGGGGCCCGATGAATTACATCCTAGGCTACTGAAGGAATTATCTAACTTCGTTGCGAACCCTTTAAGTACATGCTTTAACCTATCCGTTACGCAGGGTCGCTTACCGAAAGATTGGAAAAACGCCATAGTAAGTCCTGTCTTCAAAACAGGTACGAAACACAAACCTGAGAACTACCGCCCCGTTAGCCTAACTAGTGTGGTTGTTAAAATCTTAGAAAAGATTATTCGGAAGGAGCTGTTTAAGTATCTCGATAAAAACCGGATCCTCTCGGAGAAGCAGCACGGCTTCAGAATAGGTTATTCTTGTCTCACTAACTTATTAGTGGCTCGTGAAAGCTGGTGCGCTCTTAAGGACCAAAAGCTACCTGTAGACGTCGCCTTCATTGATTTCAGTAAAGCTTTTGATAAAGTTCCGCACAACCGGCTGTTATATAAGTTAAGAAAGTCGGGATTGGAGGTAATTTATTGATGTGGATAAAAGACTTCTTAGTTGGGCGTCAACAAAGAGTAAGGGTGAACTCAAAGTTATCTAGCTGGGAAACTGTGCTTAGTGGAGTGCCCCAGGGTACAGTTTTGGGGCCAGTGCTATTCCTCTTGTATGTAAATGACCTTCCTTGTCTCCTATCATCATCGGTCTTGCTATATGCTGACGATGTCAAGATATGGAGAACGATACGATGTAAGAGTGATAGCTTAGAACTTCAAAATGACCTGAAGAAGTTATCTGAATGGTCTCAAACATGGCAGTTGCCGATAAATACTTCCAAGTGTGTTGTGATGCATATCGGTCATCAAGGCACAGATACATACACGATGAATAACACTGAGCTACCTGTCGTCCAGACATATAATGACTTAGGAGTTATCGTTAGTCAAGACTTAAAGACTACTGCACACTGCCGTGCAATAGCCGCCAAAAGTTTTAGAACGTTATGGTCAATACGTAGGGCTTTTAGTCATGTCGACGCTAAGACGTTTTTGACTTTGTATACAGTGTTCGTTCGTCCTAAACTTGAGTACTGCATACAAGCGGCTAGCCCCTGCTTAAAAAAGACAGTGAGCTTCTGGAAAAGGTTCAGAGAACGGCGACTAAGCTGGTTCCCGGAATAGCGAAGCTTCCGTATGAATCTCGACTGGCCAAGCTGAACCTTTTCCCGTTGTCATATCGCAGAACTAGAGGCGACTTGATTACAGTCTACAAATTGCTTAGTGATAAATTTGCACCTAACATGCCCTCATTTTTCTTGTCTTCCAAAACAGAGAATTTACGAGGACACTCCAAAAAAGTTCATAAGCCGAGAACAAATTACTTGTCAGCTGACTATCGACTTTCCCATCGAATCATCAACGAGTGGAATTCACTACCTCAGCACGTGGTTGAGGCTCCATCCGTCGACTCTTTCAAAAGAAAGTTGGATCAACTGAGAGACCACCATTGCCAGGACTAACATAGGCCATCGAGCCTCCTGTCCTTCCCAAACTGAAACTGAAGAACGAACAAAATGCCCGTGGCATACAGGTCTTCACACCGAGTCATCAATACTTGTAACCTGCTGCTTGAAGCAGTGGTGTCCGTGTAGCATGGAGTCGAGTCGAGATTGACTATGAACACCACTACCAAAAAACACGTGCCAAGTAAATGAGAAGTCGAAGGTTGAACGTAACCAAATAAATCCATAAAATCCCCGAGAAGCCAAATGTCAGAAGGCAATTAATGGACCAAATCGAGATATATTCGCTGGCGATCTCGTGGCATCGAAAGGATACCGAGATCGTGCCAGGATAGAGGCTTGGTTACAGAACGTAACCGAATTCGCGTGAGATCACAATCAAAATGTGAGAATAAGAATTGAAGCACAATATAGCTGTCATTAGCACAGTCAAAGAAAAGTACATTAAAACAAACACTGGTACAGTTGGTTATAATAATAATTGTTTTTATTAAACCAGTCGTGTTCTCGTGATAAATGTGAGTCACTACATCCGCACCTTCAATTGACGCTTTCAAGAGAAGACTGGACACTCACAGAAGCATACTAGAAAAGGAATAACATAGGCCGTAGGCCTTCTGTCCTTACTACACAAATTTGAATCTGAAATGACCTTGAGCACGTTTTCCGTTGTGATACTAACATAGCGTGACACACTTGTGGTTGTTCACAAATACACTACTACACACACACTCCTTGTTCTATTCTCACTCGTTATCGAGCCAATTGCATTCTAAATCGAATATTAAGCACATTTTAGACTGTTGTGCCATTTCTATTACATCCTATGTCAAGTAAACTTACTGGAGCCACATTTACCTCATCGGAGTTATTACTCATTTATAATTGTGGATTTTGGTAGCAAAACTCAACGAAATACGCGACAACCAGCTGATTTAAGTAACGTCCCTGAACTTTTATTTTGTGTTACTAATTTATAAATTGTTATTGTTACATTAACTTTTAGGGTAGGACTATATCTTCTGGACGACCTTTGAACGAATTTTTAAGTGACCTTGAAACTATTAGTCAATCAGAAGATAGTTAGTATAAAGTAAAAATATATTATAAAAAATTTATGAATTACAGCGGATATTCCTCTTTTACATGACTTAAAAACTTGTCAATATTAGATAAAGGTTCAGATGTCCCGAAATCATAGTGCATAGGGTTAGGGTTAAGGTTAGGGTATAGGGTTATAGTTAGGGTTTAGTGTTAGAGTTAAGGTTTAGGGTTAGGGTGCACAAACCCAAGTCTATGGAGGTATCTATACGCTTTCCAATCATCGGTATATATCGTACTGCCAGGTTGCATGTACTGTAACACCTGAAAAAGCCGCAGTCAATGTTACTGGTGACTTCATTACCCACTTTGCAACAGTTATGTTTTGCTTTAGTCTGAGTCGTGATTGCGCAAAGAATGTGCCAGTTCGAGCAGATTTTTTCCTCCAACATTTAGTACAACGAAATATGCCATCACGGCAGTCTGCACATCAAGCTGCAGTCATTTGATTGCCGAAGTCACAGACACAGGAACTTCTTAATAGTCCCATCTGTTGTAGTCGCTCAACAATCACCATTTCTTTAAAATCTCCTGTAAAACGAACGAATGTGAGTATCTCGCATTGAACCTAGCGCCGTGAATTTGAAATTCCGCAAACGCTTCTCATTGGCTCGTCCATAGACTAAAGTCTTACCAATTTTTGACGTAATAACTTTATTGCTAATTTTGGTTATTAAATGTTTCGGTCCTCCACAATTATTCGGTAAGCCTCCTGTTTACCGTAACTGTTATATTGTTTACCATTTCACACAATATTCTGGTTTGTTTTTCTCGTAATGTCCTCCCCCACTAAACTCATTGATTTGGATTCGCCTCCGGTAACAACTTTTGTCTCATTGTCGAACTCTACTGAAAATAATTTTAGTTCGGTTAATACTATCTCGGAATTCAGACTCCCAACTTATGGAGCTAATAGCCCAAGAGTCTGGTTTGCCCAAATTGAAGCTTTATTCATGGCTAGAGGAATAAGATCACAGGCAACAAAGCATGCATATGTAGTCGGCGCACTTCCCATTGAGATTGCCGCTGAAGTCGGGGATTTAATCGACCATGTGCCAGAATCTGAACCATATGATAAGATAAAGGCAGCAGTAATTCAACGTACATCGGTCTCAGATGAGAAAAGACTGCAACAATTGCTAACTTCTTGTGATTTGGGGGACAAGAGACCCTCCCAGCTTCCTCGCCACATGAAACAACTTGCTGGTCCATACAAGCTGGACGAAGCTCTTCTGAAACAAATATGGTTTCAAAGATTACCACATAGCGTTAGACAAATTCTTAGTGTCTCAGGGAAATCCGTTGCCCTTGACGACTTAGCCGACATGGCGGATAAAATGGTGGAAGTCCACCACGACAATCACTGTGTAAACTCTTTGCAACCAGTTGAACCAGCAGATATCAGTTGTTTAGCCTCCTTCCAAAGGCAGTTAACGCAATCAACGAGCCAGCTAGCGTCACTACAGACAACAATTGCAACCGTCCAAGCCAGACAATTGAGATCCTCTTCCAAACGAAGATCTTTTTCTAGACAACGGTCTCGGTCACCGGAGCAAACATCCGGAGTTTGTTGGTATCACCAAAAATACGGCACCAAAGCACGGCGTCGCACACGACCGTGCACATTTTCTGCAGCGGACACAGAGAATCAGGGAAACGGCCCGGCCAGACAGTGATGGCGGCGCCTGTTACTGGCCACTACCCGTCAGGGATCGAATTTCGGGCTCAGATTTTTTGGTCGATACAGGAGCCGAAATCAGCATTATCCCATTACACCTCTCTCAACGACGGCACTTTCAGAGTATTAAATTGTCTCTAGTCGCAGCCAATAACACAGTCATTAAAACTTATGGCGAACAATCACTTATCTTAGATCTCGGTCTCCGCAGACGTTTCACATGGGTTTTCATCGTAGCTGAAATCAAACAACCCATTCTCGGGGCCGACTTTCTCGGTGCTTACAACCTACTTGTAGATATGGGGAAAAAGAAACTAATTGACAAAAACACAAGCTTACAGGTCAGCGGCACAACTATCTCCAATTACGAAATTCATGGAGTCCGAATGTTAAGACCTGAAAACAAAATTTTCACCGATATCCTGTCGAAGTATGAAAGTATAACCAGAGCTGATTACCAAAGCGAACGCTCCGCACATCATGTTCAACACAGTATCTCTACTACAGGACCACCCATTCGCGCCAGGGCGAGAAGACTCCCTCCAAACAAGTTGCAGTTCGCTAAGAGAGAATTCGAACACATGATGCAACTTGGGATAATCAGACAATCTAACAGTCCTTGGGCCTCGCCGCTGCATATGGTTCACAAGAAAGATCAAGACTGGCGCCCATGTGGAGATTATCGCCGATTAAATAACCAGACTATCCCAGACAGGTATCCGATCCCTCATCTGCATGACTTTTCTTTAAATCTACATGAAAAACAGATATTTTCGAAGTTAGATCTAGTCCGAGCATATCATCAAATACCGATGGCACCTGAGGATATCGAAAAAACAGCCGTAATCACACCTTTTGGCTTGTTTGAATTCTTGAGGATGCCTTTCGGACTAAAAAACGCCGCTCAAACCTTTCAGAGATTTATGGACGAAGTAACTAGAGGTTTGGATTTTATATTTGTCTATATCAACGATGTTTTAATCGCTAGTTCTTCCACTGAAGAACATGTTCAGCACTTACACACGCTTTTCAAACGTTTCAAAAGTTATAGTGTTGTAATCAACCCTTCGAAGCGTATGTTTGGCGCCTCATCTCTGGAATTCCTGGGACATCACATTGATTCCCAAGGAATTAAACCGCTTGAAGAGAAAGTCGAAGCCATCACCAGCTACCCAGAACCAACCTCAGTAAAATCACTACGTCGTTTTCTTGGAACATGCAATTTTTATCGACGATTTCTACCAAATTGCGCCGATGTACTACAGCGCCTGACAGATTTACTGAAAAAAGATAAATCAGGTACCAAGAAAGAAAAGAACCAAATATTCAAGTTACCTTCTGATGCCAAAGTAGCATTTGAAAAAGCTAAATCCATGATTGCCAATGCTACCATGCTTCAACATCTAAATACTGACCCCACAACACTGTTGATACTATACACGGATGCTTCACAAAAAGCCGTCGGGGCAGTATTACAACAGCGGGTAAACAACACGATTACCCCCATTGCCTTTTTCTCCAAGAGATTATCGCCAGCACAAGAACGTTATAGTACTTTTGCAAAGTAAGTACGTCTGGTGATTTAAGTAACGTCCCTGAACTTTTATTTTGTGTTACTAATTTATAAATTATCATTGTTACATTAACTTTTGGACGTAATAACTTTACTGTGATTGATAGTGTAGGTTTCCCATAATTGTTTGCTTTGATTGTTTTAGTTTCTTTTATAAGTCTCCCAAAACGTGTTAAACAAGAGGGTGTATTGCTAAGTTCTTCCTCTTCTTCTTGTTTCTTAGCAATTGATGGGAGTGATTGTTTGTTCGCAGTATTGTCTTCTGTGTCTTGAGGGACTTTGTAGAAAGCTGGTTTTATTCGGTCTATGGAAATTGTCTCATTGTTCCCATTTTAGTTGATAATGAAATATTTGTGAGTGCGTTTTATTACTTTATAAGGGCCTTCATATGGTGGTGTCAGTGGCTTTTTTACCGCGTCTACTCGAACAAAAACAAATTTGCACGTTTCTAAATGTTTATCGAGATGGACTCGGTTGTTGTGTTCTCGAGGTGGTATTGCTCTGATGTTCTGCATCATTGGATGCACGGCCGCTGAACTAGTCTATGGCACGACATTAACGTTACCAAGACAACTGGTCAAGAATGAACCCACATCGCCAGGAGACCCTTCTCGTTTTGTAAGCAGATTACTACAAATGATGCAGAACATCAGAGCAATACCACCTCGAGAACACAACAACCGAGTCCATCTCGATAAACATTTAGAAACGTGCAAATTTGTTTTTGTTCGAGTAGACGCGGTAAAAAAGCCACTGACACCACCATATGAAGGCCCTTATAAAGTAATAAAACGCACTCACAAATATTTCATTATCAACTAAAATGGGAACAATGAGACAATTTCCATAGACCGAATAAAACCAGCTTTCTACAAAGTCCCTAAAGACACAGAAGACAATACTGCGAACAAACAATCACTCCCATCAATTGCTAAGAAACAAGAAGAAGAGGAAGAACTTAGCAATACACCCTCTTGTTTAACACGTTTTGGGAGACTTATAAAAGAAACTAAAACAATCAAAGCAAACAATTATGGGAAACCTACACTATCAATCACAGTAAAATTATTACGTCCAAAAGTTAATGTAACAATAACAATTTATAAATTAGTAACACAAAATAAAAGTTCAGGGACGTTACTTAAATCACCAGACGTACTTACTTTGCAAAAGTACTATAACGTTCTTGTGCTGGCGATAATCTCTTGGAGAAAAAGGCAATGGGGGTAATCGTGTTGTTTACCCGCTGTTGTAATACTGCCCCGACGGCTTTTTGTGAAGCATCCGTGTATAGTATCAACAGTGTTGTGGGGTCAGTATTTAGATGTTGGAGCATGGTAGCATTGGCAATCATGGATTTAGCTTTTTCAAATGCTACTTTGGCATCAGAAGGTAACTTGAATATTTGGTTCTTTTCTTTCTTGGTACCTGATTTATCTTTTTTCAGTAAATCTGTCAGGCGCTGTAGTACATCGGCGCAATTTGGTAGAAATCGTCGATAAAAATTGCATGTTCCAAGAAAACGACGTAGTGATTTTACTGAGGTTGGTTCTGGATAGCTGGTGATGGCTTTGACTTTCTCTTCAAGCGGTTTAATTCCTTGGGAATCAATGTGATGTCCCAGGAATTCCAGAGATGAGGCGCCAAACATACACTTCGAAGGGTTGATTACAACACCATAACTTTTGAAACGTTTGAAAAGCGTGTGTAAGTGCTGAACATGTTCGTCAGTGGAAGAACTAGCGATTAAAACATCGTCGATATAGACAAATATAAAATCCAAACCTCTAGTTACTTCGTCCATAAATCTCTGAAAGGTTTGAGCGGCGTTTTTTAGTCCGAAAGGCATCCTCAAGAATTCAAACAAGCCAAAAGGTGTGATTACGGCTGTTTTTTCGATATCCTCAGGTGCCATCGGTATTTGATGATATGCTCGGACTAGATCTAACTTTGAAAATATCTGTTTTCCATGTAGATTTAAAGAAAAGTCATGCAGATGAGGGATCGGATACCTGTCTGGGATAGTCTGGTTATTTAATCGGCGATAATCTCCACATGGGCGCCAGTCTTGATCTTTCTTGGGAACCATATGCAGCGGCGAGGCCCAAGGACTGTTAGATTGTCTGATTATCCCAAGTTGCATCATGTGTTCGAATTCTCTCTTAGCGAACTGCAACTTGTTTGGAGGGAGTCTTCTCGCCCTGGCGCGAATGGGTGGTCCTGTAGTAGAGATACTGTGTTGAACATGATGTGCGGAGCGTTCGCTTTGGTAATCAGCTCTGGTTATACTTTCATACTTCGACAGGATATCGGTGAAAATTTTGTTTTCAGGTCTTAACATTCGGACTCCATGAATTTCGTAATTGGAGATAGTTGTGCCGCTGACCTGTAAGCTTGTGTTTTTGTCAATTAGTTTCTTTTTCCCCATATCTACAAGTAGGTTGTAAGCACCGAGAAAGTCGGCCCCGAGAATGGGTTGTTTGATTTCAGCTACGATGAAAACCCATGTGAAACGTCTGCGGAGACCGAGATCTAAGATAAGTGATTGTTCGCCATAAGTTTTAATGACTGTGTTATTGGCTGCGACTAGAGACAATTTAATACTCTGAAAGTGCCGTCGTTGAGAGAGGTGTAATGGGATAATGCTGATTTCGGCTCCTGTATCGACCAAAAAATCTGAGCCCGAAATTCGATCCCTGACGGGTAGTGGCCAGTAACAGGCGCCGCCATCACTGTCTGGCCGGGCCGTTTCCCTGATTCTCTGTGTCCGCTGCAGAAAATGTGCACGGTCGTGTGCGACGCCGTGCTTTGGTGCCGTATTTTTGGTGATACCAACAAACTCCGGATGTTTGCTTCGGTGACCGAGACCGTTGTCTAGAAAAAGATCTTCGTTTGGAAGAGGATCTCAATTGTCTGGCTTGGACGGTTGCAATTGTTGTCTGTAGTGACGCTAGCTGGCTCGTTAATTGCGTTAACTGCCTTTGGAAGGAGGCTAAACAACTGATATCTGCTGGTTCAACTGGTTGCAAAGAGTTTACACAGTGATTGTCGTGGTGGACTTCCACCATTTTATCCGCCATGTCGGCTAAGTCGTCAAGGGCAACGGATTTCCCTGAGACACTAAGAATTTGTCTAACGCTATGTGGTAATCTTTGAAACCATATTTGTTTCAGAAGAGCTTCGTCCAGCTTGTATGGACCAGCAATTTGTTTCATGTGGCGAGGAAGCTGGGAGGGTCTCTTGTCCCCCAAATCACAAGAAGTTAGCAATTGTTGCAGTCTTTTCTCATCTGAGATCGATGTACGTTGAATTACTGCTGCCTTTATCTTATCATATGGTTCAGATTCTGGCACGTGGTCGATTAAATCCCCGACTTCAGCGGCAATCTCAATGGGAAGTGCGCCGACTACGTATGCATGCTTTGTTGCCTGTGATCTTATTCCTCTAGCCATGAATAAAGCTTCAATTTGGGCAAACCAGACTCTTGGGCTATTAGCTCCATAAGTTGGGAGTCTGAATTCCGAGACAGTATTAACCGAACTAAAATTATTTTCAGTAGAGTTCGACAATGAGACAAAAGTTGTTACCGGAGGCGAATCCAAATCAATGAGTTTAGTGGGGGAGGACATTACGAGAAAAACAAACCAGAATATTGTGTGAAATGGTAAACAATATAACAGTTACGGTAAACACGAGGCTCACTAAATAATTGTGCCAACGCATTAAGACGCAGTAACACACCTCCTGTGCAATTGGGAAGTTCCCTATCCCTGATAAACGCTTCCAGCGCGTGCATTTAGATTTAGTTGGGCCTCTGCCATCATCAAGGTCTTTCACACGTATCCTCACAGCAATAGATAGGTTCACAAGATGGGCCATAGCATGCCCCATTAAAGACACATCGGCAGATACAGTGGCTTCAGTTTTCCTCAACCGCTTGATATCCAACTATGGCTTACCATCAACAATCACGACAGATCGCGGTCCCCAATTCCAATCCGTCCTATTTCACGAGTTCACTAAACTTCTTGGAGTAAATCATGTCAAAACGACAGCTTATCATCAGGCAGCTAATGGCATGGTCGAAAGATTCCATCGCCAACTAAAAAGCTCTCTGATGGCACAACGGGACTCTTCAAAATGGAGCGATGCTTTACCGCTCGTTCTCCTTGGGATTCGCTCGTCAGTAAAGGAAGACATTGGATGCACGGCCGCTGAACTAGTCTATGGCACGACATTAACGTTACCAAGACAACTGGTCAAGAATGAACCCACATCGCCAGGAGACCCTTCTCGTTTTGTAAGCAGATTACTACAAATGATGCAGAACATCAGAGCAATACCACCTCGAGAACACAACAACCGAGTCCATCTCGATAAACATTTAGAAACGTGCAAATTTGTTTTTGTTCGAGTAGACGCGGTAAAAAAGCCACTGACACCACCATATGAAGGCCCTTATAAAGTAATAAAACGCACTCACAAATATTTCATTATCAACTAAAATGGGAACAATGAGACAATTTCCATAGACCGAATAAAACCAGCTTTCTACAAAGTCCCTAAAGACACAGAAGACAATACTGCGAACAAACAATCACTCCCATCAATTGCTAAGAAACAAGAAGAAGAGGAAGAACTTAGCAATACACCCTCTTGTTTAACACGTTTTGGGAGACTTGTAAAAACACCGAAGCGGTACGTGCATTTTGCTGTATAAAAGAAACTAAGACAATTAATGCAAACACTTATCGCGAACCTACACTATCAATCCCATTTATAATAATTTTTTCACAGTGCACATAATCATATTTTTCCACAATTATTCGTTTTGTCACATTTTTTGTTACAATAAGAATCGAGTAATTAAATATTCATTGTACACGATAATAAATAGTTCAATTTTTTTTGGGTTATTAACAGTTTTACACATTATTATCATTGTTAGCCAAACAAGGCATTAAATGATAGGGTTTTCATTTTTTTGTGTTCGTTACGCTGTGCTACATTACTGCTATTCTCAAACGATAACACACTGCATCTTAGTAACGTATATGTCATGTCCATCTCCACAATTTTTTGTTGGTTATAACTAAAAATTATTTTGTATGTATGTAAATATCATATCCTAACATTTTTTTTGTTTTTTGTTGTTATTATAACCAGTGTTACCTCTGGACACTCTGGGGGGAGCTATGTGGAGTTAGGCCTGACAAGCTTATTTTGTAAATAGTTTTTAATATTATTTGTATTTATTTTGCCAATCATTAACTGTCTGTATATTTATCATTAAATGATTGTACCTGTTGTTTTTGTAAGTGAGCTTGAACACTTTTTCCGTTGTGATACTAACATAGCGTGACACACTTGTGGTTGTTCACAAATACACTACTACACACACACTCCTTGTTCTATTCTCACTCGTTATCGAGCCAATTGCATTCTAAATCGAATATTAAGCACATTTTAGACTGTTGTGCCATTTCTATTACATCCTATGTCAAGTAAACTTACTGGAGTCCACATTTACCTCATCGGAGTTATTACTCATTTATAATTGTGGATTTTGGTAGCAAAACTCAACGGAATACGCGACAACCAGCTGATTTAAGTAACGTCCCTGAACTTTTATTTTGTGTTACTAATTTATAAATTGTTATTGTTACATTAACTTTTGGACGTAATAACTTTATTGCTAATTTTTGGTTATTATACTTTTTGGTCCACCGCAAGCTTAACCTATTCCCGTTATCATATCGTAGAACTTAATTACAGTTTTCAAATTGCTTAGTGATAAATTTGCACCTGATATGTCCTCATTTTTCTTGTCTTCCAAAACAGAGAATTTACGAGGACACTCCAAGAAAGTTCGCAAGCCCAGAACAAGTTACTTGTCAGTTGACTATCGACTTTCCCATCGAATCATGAACGAGTGGAATTCAGCACGTGGTTGAGGCTCCATCCGTCGACTCTTTGAAAAAAAGTTGGATCAACTGAGAGACTACCATTGCCACGACTGACACAAACTATCAAGCCTCCCGTCCTTTCAAAACTGAAACGAAAACCGACATTGGAACGACCTCCACGAATAGCCGCTCTGTTTGTTGAATATCATTTGTAAACGATGCTGCTGGTTAGCCTCTGAGTTGTTGCACACAGACGGGTCAGAATTAACAAGTTCAGTCTTCGGCCATTTGTGGTTTGTTGCTGGTGCATTGTTTCCAGGTAATACAAGTGATAGTAAGTCTGATAACCCGTGGTTGGGGCGAATAATTTCTATGCACGTAAACTTTATCATGACTTCTGTTATGTTACACAATGCCAACATGTATACGTAATGGGATATTTTTTCGCTTTGACCTTCTTTATATTTCGTTGGGCTAGCCGCACAGTATACTTTTGACAGTATAAATGATTATCTTAGTTCATGGTCCAAAGTATGATTCACATTATTCTGAATTGTGATTTGTAATCCTAACAACTTCGACCGTCTAAATATCGCACGCATTTTGGGGCTCATTGCTTTGAACCTAAGAGTCACCAAAGTGGGCCTACTTAACCCAGATGCAAACGCTGGAGTTCATTGTTGTTGTGTTGGATAAACTCTATAGGGAAAATGCTTTGACGCCGTATGTTATTGACCAGAAAAAACGTTGACCCCATCATCGCGCCGCACTTCGTCAAGCTCTTTGGAGACACAGGCAGAGTTCCGTAGGAAATCACTCATTCTGAGCTGTGGAATTCGCTTCATCCCTTTAAAAGTGCCTTCAATCTGGCCTTAAACTTTGTATGGAAGAAGTAGCGAACTCATCATTTAAAATTCACTGCTTGATAGTTGTTAATTGATTTCTCCTATGACGGAGAGCCAAACTTGTTGTTTCATATCTTCGGAACTTAACTGAAAAATCACTATGAAACAAGTGGCCAAATAAATCCTGTGTAACTCTGAAAGTCCAACTAAAGTGTCGAGCCCTTTTTCAAAAGACCCTCCATAGGGTATCACTACTGCCACTTTGAGTAGGGAGTTCCACAGCCAACAAGTTACAACTATAAAGGTGTTCAGACTTACTCAATCTATTTGTGCCCGAAACCAATGTCCATCTTGGCATAGTTCACCACTAAATCGTATGACTTAAATGCTCAAATAAAGCGTTTGATGTTGTGTTTGGGTCTGTCCAAATCTAATTTAGATATATCATTTACATTCAGACTGATGTTTTGGTGTTGAAATTTATCGCTCCAAGTAATGCTTTGTTTAGGATGAAAGATACGTAGGTAAGTTACCGATGCGCCTCTACGATTCATTAAACTGTCGGCTGACCTGTAATTAACCGACAACGTGAAGAACGACTATGCTGTGAGATTACGCTTAATCGTTACATACAGACAGAAAGGCAGGAAAGTAGTACTTACAGCAAACGAATATTTGGATGGGAATCCGGAATTCTTGGTTAAGATTTGAGAGATAGTTAGAACCGCGGATAACGCAGCCAGAAAGCGGTCACAACTTAAAGCGTTTCTCATCTTTATCCAAACTCTGTAAAACGGGTTATTGAGCCTGGTTTTTGATTTAGGTGGATTTATTTGAGGGAGCTGAGAAACCATGCTTTTCAACCAATGAAACACATAGGTTTTAAGAATCATTAGGAGCAAAGTAAGTGAACACGATACTACCGAAAGAATTAAACGCAGATCTACTGTTTTTTGGTAGTCATGAGGGTTCAATTTCTGATGTCGCTGGACTTATTCGAAAAGCCAACCACCTTGAAACGATTGCTCAGATGATAAAACAGCCACTACAGAATTATTGACTGACATTGATGCTCCACTTTTCTAAGGTCACTGTGGTGTCAAGCGTCAGAGCTGAGTCTATCAATTCACTATTAGGATTAGATAATAATAGCTTTTCTTAATAATTAATGTGAACATACTCAGTTAAAGATCATTTGAAACGCCATAATTGATAACGGGAATATGTTTCAGTCAGATTTTTCCTTTTTAAAATAAATGCAAAATTGCCTTATAAGTGATGTATTCCGATCAATTGATTACTGATAAAAGTAGAAAGTTAATTGTACCAGCCACTTTATTTATTGTTGACTATTACGTCTGACTTCAAATATATCGAGAAATACATAGATTATATTACGAATATACATTTTTAGGAGACAATAAAACTATGATAGTCAAGAGCCTTATAGTATGATGACCGTTATTATCTACTTATAATTTATGATAAACTCCGCCTTGAGCCTCCATGGGCTACTGCCGTTCCAATTTCGAGTGATGGAATAGAGCTAGGTGAAAAGTTAGCAACCCCATTCTATAAATAATATCCTTGGTAAAAAAACACTAGTTAAAAAGTAGTAGTTATCTCTATGCCAAACTCTAGTTTATTTGGCTTCATGCGACGACTATTTGATCGGATTTTTCATCAAGCTAAGTAGAGATAATGAGAAGTAAAACCGTGATGAAAAGGCTTGGTTTTTAAATTTTGAGATTGAAAATTTTGGAGGATGCGATTTTATCCTTTTCAACATTTTAGCTTATAGACTATCATTCTCATTTAACACTCACTTAGTATCTTCCGAAGATTTTCACTTTTATTCATTCCATCAACCCTCCTTAACATTTTCAAATTTGGATGTGCGGTGGCAGTTTAGAAACGATGATTTGTAGTCAAGTTGGGCATATTTTCCGTAGTGATTCGCCATATAATTGGTCTGTTAATGTAGAGGATCCATTAAAACGAAATCTACTTCGTTTGACTGAGGTTTGGCTTGATGATTACAAGCAATTTTTTCATGAACGGATCGGATACAAACTAGTAAGTTGTTAAACCGCCATTGTATTTGTTTCAGTCATCTGCTTTTATGTATAATGGTCACTGTCAAGAAGTATGAATGCAATTATTAAATAAGTTAGCATTAATAACATACACTCATTATTTTATTCATAAATGCTAACGTTTTGAATTTACAAGTTAAGTGATCATAAACTAATGTTTCAAGATGGGATGTAGATATATATAAAGCTAACGTTTCACGAATAGAACGAAACTCTCATCCTGAACTTACACTGTTATCCGTAATCCACTGATGTTTGAAAAAATTACTCTTAGTTTATTTTCACAGATTAAACGTCGATGGAATATACAATTAGTCAATTAAACTTACAAGCCCTGTATTCTAAAATCCTTTGTCTATTACCAATTAACAAATATTATCCACATATTTGTTATGCTTACATCTAAAACTCGATAACTTTATTACAATTTACATTCTTCTTCTTTCTGTATTTACTCTGATTTAGATTGATTTCGGAGATGTTTCAGAACGCAAAGCCTTGAGAGAAAAACTGAAATGTCACCCATTTGATTGATATTTAACCTATGTTTATCCTGAATTATTTATTCCTTTGAAAGCTTTGGCTTCTGGTGATGTAAGTTTTATTGTCACATAATGCTCTTTCGTATGTTTTGGCATCCAAAATTAGAGCTAATTTACTATATCTTGGCTGTTAAATTGTGTAAAAGTGTTTTTATTTCGTTGAAGTAACTCTAAAAATTCAAAGGAATCAGTTATTTATTCAAATAAGCCACGAAATTGTCTCTAACAGGTCTAGTCGAACACGTACTAAACGTTTCATAGAAGAACATAAAAGCCTCGGAAACATTTGAATAAGAATACCAGTTTCTTGCATCATTTGAATTATGCACAAGAATATAGACGAGTGAATAATAATACCTTTTTGTCAGATTAAGTTTGATAGCGACAGTTCAAGCTTTCACATCTTTGTAGTACTGTAAAATTTGTTGATTTTCTTATCTATAGTGATTTATCCATCAGGGTATTTCAATTTTTTCGTAGTATACCGTAATGAAAATATTGTATACACATTATTATGATCACTTTACAGTGTATTTCCCAACAGTAGACAAAAGGTCTAGTATGACTTATATCTTAACCTACATTCCGTTATTTCACAAATGACATTAGCAAATTCATTCTAATTGACTTGTAGTTAGCACTGGAACTGTTACAGTATACAGTTTTTATACAATATTTAACTGTCATATCATACAAAGAAAATTTCCCTAAAACTAATATTCACTTCACATAATTTTGATTAACTCTGATTTATTTTAGATTGAAGGTGTTAATGGTCCATATTGTTTAGATGCACCATCGCCTTTGGATAAAGATCCAGAATCAATGATTATCGAAGCTTATCCATGTCATAAAGAAGGAGGTAGTCAGGTAATTTAGTAGGCTTGTTTACTGTATACATTTGTTTACAAATTTTAAATTATTGTTTAGTATATTGTCCTTTGATTAGAGTAACATATTTCTATTGATTGTGAATTATAGTGAATATGCTATCTTCAAAAAGATGAGAATCTCAGTAATTCATTGAATCAGTTCTTTATCAAACTGAAGTAAAGTCTAATCCACTTTTTACATGAGGTTTAAAATGACTAAAGTATTACATGTAGTTAGTTTAAAAACAACTTATAAATCTGTTCTACATGTACTTCAATGGTCATAAATGAGCTAAAGTATAATGACAGATAAAAACAATCAACAAATATGAATAATATGAGTAAAGCAAATGATTATGTACAAAACATTTAACATTAAAAACAACTAGTCCCTTTGATAAATTTTGATAATGCAGTGAGAAGACGAAGTTTATCAGAATTATGTGTCTATCAATTTACATGTATGTGCAAAAACACGTACATAGGGAGGAGCGATCGTGATCTGGAATTAAGAGTGGGTGAGCACAATGGGTTAACCATACTTAATCACTGTATTTAGCTAATGCTCTATTTTGATGTGGTTTGAAAGTAGGTCAATTCAAACAATTCCTCGCCATTTCAGAGAGGTAAAAAAATTTCGAATGAAGTCACTGATTTATTCATAACCATTAGTTAAAATCTTCATTATCACGGTATTAAAGTTGGTCCAATGAAAAGTGTGATTCATACGTCCTTTTTTGCTACATATTCTTTTTATTAGTCAATTACATTCATTCAAGTTGAACTAGAATTCTTATTTTTAATTTGCTATTACTGGTTGTACTGTAATTTCGACATTGAGATGGCGGAGAAGATTGTAGCTCAGATGGATGGTTTTGATGACGTTTTTTTTCCATTTCAAAATCATATGAGCGTAGTTTGCTTCTCGTTGTTCAAAAATAGGAGAATTTCGCCGAAAGGCTGGCTTCCACTCGAGAACAACTGTGTTTTCTCTACGAATGTCTTCGTCAGCATGTTCTACCAACAAGTGTAAGATACAGACCTCCAATCAACTGCCTAATGGGATGGAGAATAGCTTAGCAAAGTGGAAGAAAAATGGTACACCTAATAGACCAAAATTTTGACAGTTTTGCTCCTCATCACGCTCATTTCCTCTTTCATGATGGCTATACTACGTTGGTATGCTTTTGTTCATTGTTGAATTACTACAGGCTAGGAATTATTTAAAAATAGACAAAGACAATTTTCAACCGTGTTTCATAGTCATGGGATGATCTAAAAGGTAGTTATTGAACAGAACATTTACTGATTGCATCAAAAGAGGTCTGATTTAGACCAATAATCACTGAGTGTCAAAAAGCATCAGACGCTTTTAGAAGTTTGGTGATTAGATTAAACCAAAAATGAGTAACGAACCAACGTATGAAACATACTATGTGGTGAGTTTTTCATTAAAAAAAATTATGTAGCCATATAATCAATGTTGCCCAATAACTGTAATATAAATTGCAATGGTTTGGTTCTTTCAAAACTATCCTCGTCTATATCTTATTATCAATCTATTTAATTGGAAGTTATTTAAATAAACAAGATTCCTCTATTTCGATGCCATATGGAATGAAATCTTATGAATTTTATGATGTTTTAATTTATTTATCTAACTTCACTGAATAATTATTTGAATTGAATGACAAGACTAAGTTTATTAAATCTATGATCCATGTTTTCTCAGATCATTATCCAAAATATAACAAAAGGACTAGTTGTTTTTCTTTACTGTACAGCGTTCTAAACCAATCCAAATTGGGTTTTTTCAAAAGAATTTTTCTATCAACAGAATTACTACATTGATTCTTCCCGGTACAAATATATTTATTTCTTCGAAAAATTCCTCTGTGTCGAAATTCTAGCTGTTATAAGATATTACTCTTGAATACAGTTGTTATTATGTTTTAGCTATTCATCCACTAGTACATCAATGATGAATTCACTTGGTGTTGTTTTACTTGTGTCTTTCCATTGTTGTTTAGGACTGCAATTGATCATTCTCTTGTTGGCATATGTGCATCCTGTGCGGATTGCGAATGAAACGTGCGTCCTGCATATAACTGCTAGTCACTATTCATTTTTGCTTAAAAGTCTTGTAACTTAAGGCTATATCGAGGCGATTCGCTCAGGACGCACATTTGAAAACAAGAGACTGTTCAATCGCAGTCCTAAACAACAATGGGAAGGTGCAAGTAGAACAACACCAAGTGAATTTAAACTTCACCCCACTGCACAAGCAGGTAGCTATCAGGACTCAGTAGCTACGTGGGTAACGCAATGGCATTTGGAGCAAACAGTACTAGGCTCGAGTCTTGGGGTGAATATCAACTCTGGGATGCAGGTACATCCAACTGACGAGTCCGAAATAGGACGAAACGTGCGTTCTGGATTCCACTGATAGCCACTATTCATCTTTGCTTAAACCAAAGATGTTTTCACTTTTTTATATTTTTTGAATCCTATCTCAACCTTCTATTTCTTTCATTTTTGAAAATTTTGTCTTAGTTCTGGTTATTGTCAAAGGAAAAACAAATTATTGTTTTGATTCGGCTTTTGAAAATCGTAGTGTTGGTTTACTCATATATCAAACTTCATGTGAAAGTCAAGAGTTCACCTATGAAATGGTAAGTTTTGTTGAGTGTTTATCTCAGTCATGACGAAGCAATGAACATTCCATGAATAATCAGAACACATACAAAGTCATTCATTTTAGCTGAGTTAGCCATCATTGATAGTCACCGTGGTTCGGCTTTCTCTTTACAATTAACAAAGATTACAATAGCCGTTGATTTATTAGTAAATAAGTTCCAAACTTAATTATTCAGTATACATCTAACATTTAATGTTGACTTCTTTAGTTTTCATAAACCTAACTTGTTAACGATACAAACATTGAATTTCGGTAGTTCACCATTTAGGCAAGACACTTCATCATATTTTACTGGTCACACACTTGTCTATCTCTATATCCTATCAGCGACACTATTCGATACTGGCTAATGTTATTTTTCTCCCTTAATAATGATCTACTAAGTTTAATATTGTTATCACATTACAATGTTTTGTTGATATTGTCGTCACTATAGTCACATTATTTCGTATGAAACCAAATATATGAT
Organism: Schistosoma mattheei; assembly: GCA_944470405.2. Lineage (NCBI taxonomy): Eukaryota > Metazoa > Platyhelminthes > Trematoda > Strigeidida > Schistosomatidae > Schistosoma > Schistosoma mattheei. The sequence goes on from OX103947.1 coordinate 82,733,269, forward strand.
TTTCAAATGTTAGGAATAGCGGTCGGTATAAAAATAAGACAGCCACTCCTTATATGAACTCCAGTATACAATCATTGATGTTTTACTCTATCGAATGTGGCAATCTAGTCTTAAAACAATAAGGATGAAGCGTTTTCTCACAGCAAAGTCTTCGTCCGGAATTTCACAAAAAACAGCCTAGAGGATACTAAGGTCAATTCATTGGAAGGCTTTCTAACATATACCATAAATCTAGGCATTCAAGTGTAGTCACTGTACTGTCAGATGGATAGGTATGTTGTACTATAAAACACTTAACCAAATTTTATTAAAAATTGTATCGAAAATTTACAATAACCTAATGACGGCTGTTAAGTATAAAATAATTTTCTTTGCCAGAGCAACTGGTGAAGCAGCACTTCCATTTGTTACGTCAGGTGGCATTTGTCAATGCTTCTCAATTTCATGTATTAATACTTATTTTATCACTTCTGTTTTCAGAATTCTTTTATCTAAATTGAATTGGTTTATGAATTTAAAGGACATTTTTAACTGTTATCCTGTTTAATAAAGATGGTGACTAAAGCCACTTTCCTGAGCGCCTGGATTGATAATATAATAATTATTGCAGTGTTTTTCTCATCCCTTAAATTTCGGAAACAACTTCAAAAATGTCAATTGGAGTAGTTTGGTTTTTGTCCACTTCACTTATACTTGTTTCCTTGTCAAAATGTTTAGTTGTCTAGTGAAATTCTCGCAAAACATTCGTATGCTTTGAGATGGTCAAGATTTGTAGCTCAGGTGGATGATTTTGTTGGAGTTTTGTTCTCAGATGTTGTCAAACTTCTGAAGTTTGTGCTGATAATGTCGTTCAGAAGAACGATGAAAGCTCCACGACCAAACCATCCAGGCCAGAGATCAAAACTCCATCAAAATTTGTATACTTTTTGTGCGTTGGACAAATGATTAATGCGTTGACATTTAAACACTGATATCTTCGGAGTACTGATCAAAATTACTGAAAAAACAGCGTGAATAGCGCGAAGGTCAAACTTACGATGCCTTGTAAAATGGAAAATATCCTGATGAGCTTATAAAAAAATTATAGCTTGATTTGTTTGGGTGGGATATGACTCGACTACTGGAATACCATATAAATCGTTATTTATCATATATAGAAATGCTTGTACTGAGTGTCTATACATTTACCGTTCTTTAATTACGTTTCTTGACAGGATAACACTATCCGTCATCTAGGTCAGTGTTTGGAAATCAATCTCGAAAAATCAACAGTGAAACTTGCTGAATTTTTTGGATCTGTAAATCAACAATGGAAATTTAATCGGAGGCCATATCTACCATCTGTGAATAGTCGGTAATAGGTTGGATGGATTGAGCATACTTTATTACAGTCCCTGTTTCCTCATTTCACGTTTAACTTATCAGATATACATATTTATATCAAAAATGTCTTTCTTTAGATCTTGTCCACCGAATAAATGGAAACTGGTTCCACTACTGCAGATTTCCTAAATTTCCTTTTCCGAAATAAACAATATTTTTCTAAGCATTCGAATTTTTGTAACTCCTGAAGAATTAGTGAAATATCATTCTCCCTTTGACGATTTTGCTCACTTGTAATGAAAACTTTTGAGAACATGAGCTTAAAAAATCGTAGTCTTTGGAAGAATAAAAATACAGCTATTATAATTTTGTATTCATCTTGCCTTTTTCTCTTAGTTATCGGTCTATCATTGTGAAATTCATCAGGGAACTATGTTGGTAATTAGATTTATAGGTCTGGAACAATTTTTCTTTATAAGATGGCAGTTGATAGTAGTCGACAGGTAAACCCTTAACCAACGTTTCGTGCTGTTTGACACTGGTTAGCAAGGTGTACTTGTAATCTTGAGGAAACTGATACTTTCTTGAGGATTCGATCCCGTATTACCCAGTTTCACATTCAAAAACGCTATCCGGGACCCAACTGACTTTTTGTAGGACTGAGGTGTATTTACAATCGATTGATCACTGAGTAGTGCTCAATATCATGCATATCAGGTAGTTTCAGCGTAGTTTATCGCTTTCATTTTATTTATATGTAGAGATTCCAATGAAAAATCAGATGAAATTATCATTTAAATACATTTAATTGCTTTTATTCTTTACTATAAAATTAAATGGAAACATACATATCTATCAAGTTGGGACTTGAATCTCTTTAAATCCATAGTAACTTGAACATTATTATTTTGCAATGTTTTACTAACTCTATGGAAAACAAATCACTATGCAATAGTGTGAAGATTCGCTTGATACTTGTATTTTTATTCAAGAGAATTAACTTATAAATGATATTTCTATGATTCTAATTAAACTTACTATCTGATACCGATACATTCATGATAAGTTTACTAGTTAAATGTTTTTTTTTGTTGGAAAAACAGTAGAATTTTCAATCATGCATAGATTATGCTAGATGAACGGCACTTTATTCTAATCAGGTCATGAGAGTATTAGGATTATGTGTATATAAAATTTAGATTTTGTATTTGCATCACCTGTTGTGTATGTGGAATGATTTCTGAAGATTCGATTGTAGCTTAACTTCGACAGTGATATTTGTCTAATTGAATTTACCAAATCATGTAGTAATGTGGTGCGTGCTACTTATATTGATATAAGTAGTATATTGTGCGAGGCAGAAATGTAATGTTTGGCAGCAGAAGATGGGGGAAGATCAAGAAAGCAAGAGCAGGAATAGAATGCAATTTGTATGAAAATGTAAGAACAAGGAAGTCTGTGGCATTTTGAGACAATTGGTGGACATTTTGCAAATTAACGATTTAATACATAGTTCTCAGATTTTATTGAGATTCTCTGTAATTTCGTGTCAAATACATTCAGTTGTACCCACCCGTGTTCTGTTCGCTACAGTACTAGTAGTAGTAGTTAGATATTTTTGTTGTCGATAATGTAGCGAAACTTTTTTGATGTCATATTCGAATGCACTACTGTTATAATCATTGTAAAATCTTCAGATAGTACAGTCATTCACAAATTAAGTTTGGTAGTACTTTGAAGCAATCTGTAGACGAATATTTTACCATCTCTATACTTTTCGTGTATAGCTTTAATACTGTGTTAAACAACAGGACTATGCAACAATTTGCAAAACATTTTATTACTTTAATCATTGCTAGATTATTGATAAAAAATTCATTAGATGAAACACAATGTGTATTTAGATTCAGCTTCTTATTTAGGTTGTAACAAAGCAGTAAAACGTTGGGCTAATGAGAGTTTCTGTGTAAAAAACAGCGATGTATTCTGATATCAAATATCATTGTAAGACTATTTAAATGTCTCGTTTCACAGAATTTCGTACTTTACTTACGCCTGTTACTCCTAATGGGGCATAGGCCGCTGACCAGCATTCTCCAACCAACTCTGTCCTGGGCCTTTTCTAATTCCATCCAATCCCTGTTCATTTTTCTCATGTCTATTTCCATTTCCCGGCGTAATGTGTTCTTTGGTCTTCCTCTTCTCGTTTGGCCTTGAGGATTCCATGTGAGGGCTTGCCGTGTGATGCAATTGGGTGCTCTCTCCAATGTGTGTCCTCTCCACTTCCAGCGCTTCTTCCTCCGCTGGGATCTGGTTTGTTCTCTCCCACAGTACGTTGTTGCTAATAGTGTCCGGCCAACGGATCTGAAGTATTTTGCGTAGACAACTGTTAATAAACACCTGTATTTCTGGATGATGGCTTTCGTATTTCTTCAGGTTTCCGCCCCATACAGTAGAACTGTCTTGACATTTGTATTGAAAATCTTAACATTTGTATTGAAAATCTTGACCTTGATGTTGGTTGACAGTTGCTTTGAGTTCCAGATGTTCCTCAGTTGTAAATATGCTGCTCTTGCTTTGCCGATCCGCGCCTTCACATCTGCATCAGATCCACCATGTTCATCAATGATGCTGCTCAAATATGTAAAGGTTTTTACATCTTCCAAATCTTCTCCGTCAATTGTGATTGGATTGGTTCATGCTGTGTTGTATCGGAAAATCTTGCTTTTCCCTTTGTGTATGTTGAGACCTACTGCTGCTACATTGGTCGTCTTCTCCTGCATTTGCTGTTGCGATTGCGATAGGAGGGCCAGATCATCTGCAAAGTCTAGATCGTCCAGCTGCAACAGAATTTGGTAGGTATAGCCATTCACATTTTGAAAATCAAAGTCGGTAAAAGAATTCAGTTTGACTAAGTGTTTGGAATAAAAGGAGGACGTTATTTCCTAGGTTGAGAAGTTTACGAAAGTGAAAATTAAAAAGAAACGTCACTACAGATGAGCTTTGTGCTTGTTACAAAATGCTTATTCAAATAAAGTGTGTATATGACATGAAATCGGTAAGTGACACAATTTTCTACAACACATTTACTGTTCCATATCAATACCGAATTCTGACTAGTTTGTTTTGGAGCATGTGGATCCAGTGTGGAACAGAAAAAGTAGATCATTCTGCCATGTGTTTTTTCAAGAAGATAAAATGTGACTAGATATGGAATTGAGAACAAACATCATTTATTTTATTTAGAACTCGTCAGTGGGATGTATCTCCGTTCTAGTGTTGATTTTTGGGTGAATCATGTATCCAGATGCTCAGACGAATTAAGACCTGTAAATTTGTCTCTGTAATAGCGAACATTTGAAACTGAGTGGAGAAATAATAGAATGTTTGTTATTTACGACCTGCATTATGTCAATCAAAAATAGTCCGTGTTTAGGAAAAATCAAATTTCCTTTTGTTTTTCTGATAAATCTAGGAGGCACATAATGACCATTCAATAATTATAGATAGAGAAAGTCAAAAGAAACGGTATCCTTTGACGTCACACCCGTTTACGATGCTGCGTCGGTTGAAAACTGAAGCCAATTTAAAACTCCCTCCAAAAAAGAAGTAGTACTTCGAGTAAATATGGCGCCATTCCAAAAAGTAATATATTTAATTCCGATCAGCAGTCGTATTTTTCACTCTTTTCTTTTCTTTATAAATGATGATCCATTTTGTCCAGTTAGTTCGTAAGTTGAGGTGATACAGATTTTATTCTGCCATATTCAAGATACATCAATATTATCTCACATTGAACACTTCTTTTTTGTTGCTTTAAACTTCAAACTATATCACGTTACTCACTGCTAAAATTATTTGTGGAAGTTTACAGACATCAAGAGCTTCAACCACCGCATATTTTTACGTTCTCCAACTGAATAGCACAACAAAACATGCATCTGGTGTTTTCGCCATTATATGAGCTTCATGATCATCTTCGCCTAACAACATTCTTTCAATCTTCTTGCTTTACATTGTAATGCTTTAAATACTTAAACAGAGTTACATTTCTTTGATAAATTTTCTATGTAAATAGCCCTTATTATTTCATGAATTTACCTAAAGTTTCAGTTTATATGTTTATAAAACAAACCACTTGTGTATTGAGCATTGTCGAAAACTCATTGAGTGAAATGGGGTAACCATCTACGTTTTCTTTGTGTCACCTGTTGGATTTTATTTCAAAGCTTATGAGCTACTTTTCGATTGTTGAATTCTAGATCTAATGAAAAACTTGCAGAATTATACTTTAAGCATTTCTTACACCTGCTGGTAGTCCACGACCAGTGGTAATTTTTGTTATTTGGGAGGTCAATGTGTGAGTAACAGTAAACTTTATTATTTTACTGATATGCATACCAAACGATGAAATATATCATAACAACAACTTCTAGCATTTCAGCACCGCGTGCTGGATCAGGGACAAAACGACCGTCTAGTGCTTCCAAGTCTAGCTTTAATTGACTCATGAACTCATCTATAGAATTATATTTGCTTTATTTATTTAATTGTTTACAGTATAACTTCCAATTAAAAGAATCCAACAGTTAAATCCATATAAATTAATCTTCTGAGATTCTGTTAATAACAATTCGAGCTAGGATAGTACACTAACCAGTTTGATATCACAGAAATCATGTGTTACTGAAATTTATTAAGTAGTTATATTAGAAATCACAAAAATGCTTTGGTAAATTTGATTTACATCTAAACGTTATTCATTGAATAGAATAATCCTGTGATATCAAGATAAAATTTTATGAAGCAGTTACTTTTCTTTCTCAGTTGATGGACTTTACAGATTTACGTTGACTTTGATTTCACTAAGTTTTCATGACTTATTTGAATTGACGAAACCTTTTTGCTTAAATGTTTATCATTCATAACCTCTTATACGCTTTTTTTTTCATTTCTTTGGAAGATATATCCAAAAGGAAAATGATTATATTAACTTTAAAATTTCATTAACATGTGGAAAGTCAAGTGAACACTAGCTCAGTTTTCTGTTCATCACCTTCATGTTACTTTGGTGTCAAGTAAAATATCCTGGACGTAATGAGAACTAATAATACTCAAAGAGATGTACAGAATCCACAAATTGCAAATATTCAGATGGTATTAGAAGGGATTTTGTGAATATTATATAATTTTAACGGTTGAGATCATCAGTCAATTGAAGCTAGACCACCATGGAAACACTGAAACCAGTGGACCGCCATTTCGCCCTATTTTGGGGCTCCCTTCTGATACTAGTCAACAAATGCTCACTAGTGACTGACTTCAAGAGGTATTTCCTGGGTTCTAGTGAGAAGCAGTGACCAATGGAGTTCAACCGGGTATGTTGTGAGATAGTAACTCACTGAAAACAATGGTGGATGTGTCGCTCAATTTTGTGGATTGGTTGAAGTTAGACATTAACACCGTTAGATGCCAGCCAGCTTAGTGGTCTAGTGGTTAAGCACTCACGTGCCAGACTGATAGGTCCTGTGGTCGAATCCCGCGAGACGGGATCGTGGATGTGGACTTCTGAGGAGTCCCATAATAGAACGAAACGGCCGTCTAATGCTTTCATGTTTTCCATGGTTGTTTAGCTTCAATTGACTCATGATCTCCACTAATAAAACTATGCAGGTAGTATTTGTTTCATTGCTTAGCATTCATTATAAAAATAGAATTATTCTTCCTTTTTTACTTAATAACTATAGGAAATAAGGCAAAAGAAAAGATATCGATGGAAACTGGTCTAGAATTATACCAATTCAATCATTATGGTTTTTTTCTTCATGTGATCGATTATATAATGACGTTGTGGATGTTTTAAAATAGCTTGCATAAAACGTCCTAATAAACATACTTTTATTTTCTATCCTTTTTTGTTTTCCCTAATTATCATGGAATCGGACAACCGAAATCTGATCTTGTTATTTGTTTAGTTTGCAAATGAATCAATCAATATTTTACAGTGTTCTCAAACAAAACTCTGGTTAAAACGTTTACTCCTTAATTATAGAATAACCAATATTAATCCTTCACTGTATGACAAGTAATTTTATATAAGTTTCCAATCACATCAGTTAACTAATAATCATGATAAGGTGTATTTACATTAGATAAATAAGTTATTTGAACTAAGTCATCGTCTAAAAATTGATTACCTGGAAGGAGAAAATATTATAAGTTGTTATATACGAAATAACGCAAGTCATCAACTCCCAGTATTTGCTTTGAATATGATTGCGGAAACTATTTTTATGAATGTGTCGTTGAGCAGGAATACGGACATGTGTGTCGGTAGAAACTGATGAAAAAAGCAGCTTTCAAGCTTTTATGTGATTACCGCTAAAACGTATGCTACGATACATCAAGTGTTGCATTGGTTCTCTAGTGATTTGTCTATAAAAAACTTATAAGTAATTAATAAGTCTCTCTCACTACATATTATTTACCAGACAGTTACGGTGATTAAAAGCTTAGAGAAAATGTAGTTCTTAAATTAAATGATTTTTTTCAGAAAAGGTTTTATAGATATTACAGTAATTTTAACAGTTGAGATCATGAGTCAATTGAAGCTAGACAACCATGAAAAACATGAAGCATTGGACGGCCGTTTCGTCCTATTATTGGACTCCTCAGAAGTCCGCATCCACGATCCCGCCCCCCGTGAGATTCGAACACAGATTTATCAGTCTGGCACGTGAGTGCTTAACCACTAGACCACTGTGCTGGCCGGCATCCAACAGTGTTAATGTGTAACTTCAATCCACAAAACTGAGCGACACATCCACCATTGTTTTCAGTGAGTTACTATCTCGCAACAGACCCGGATGAAGCAGTGACTTGTTGTGTAGCTGTTTATTTTGAAATTATCTCAAGTGTATCTAATTTAAAACTTAGAAAACTTCTGAGAAAGACATTCGAAATAACTTGACTCATTCAAGATAACTATGTAAATAGTAGTTATAAGACCTTGTTGTTTGATTTACTAACTAATCCTTACCGTTAATAGATTGAAATACTGGGATAACACCCAATCTAAGTTATGTAAACCAGAATACTTATATAAACAATATGTATCAACATTTCGGTCTGTCTATCGATGTAATAGAAATTTCTGAATTTAATATTTGTTATAACCGATGGCCTTTTGCCCCATTAAAATATAACGTGATGATACCGCCAATTAGAGTACAGTGATTCATCGACCGGACTAATGACGCATAAATCTGTACGAGCTTTCTAGAGTGCTTGTCGGTCCTTTTTCCTACCTAGCCCTGCCTGTTAAGTCCAGAACACAAGTCTCAGATTCTGTGATTGGTTCTTGTTGACCTTTGTCGTTCAAAAGAACGATGGAAGCTCCACGACCAAACCATGCAGCTCAGAGAACAAAACTCCAGCAAAATTAACAATCCTGGAAAATATTTGTAGCTCAATGTAAAGATGTGAGAATTCTGTTTGATGTGGTGGACAGGTTTGTCATGTTGACCTTGAAAGTAATATCTCCAATACTGAGATGAGAACAAATAAATTTTTTGATGGAATAGTGTTTAATCTTAGGTAATGCAACCATATTCATAAATCATACATGGAACTTATAGCCTTTATTGTACGATGAAATTCATGCAATATCGAGGCAGTCCTCACAGGATGCATATATGTCAACAAGTGGCTGATCAATTGCGATCCTTAACAACAATAGGAAGATACAAGTAAACAAAACCAAGTGAATATATCTTCACCTGATTGCACAGGCAGGTGGCTATCAGGACTCAGCAGTTAAGTGGATAACGCGAACGGTACTGGGTTCGAGTCCCGGAGTGAACATCAACCCTGAGATGCAGGTACATCCAGCTGGTGAGTCCAAAATAGGACGAAACGTGCGTTCTGGATTCCACTGCTAGCCACTATCCATCTTTGCTTATACACGTTATTGGTTTTAATATTTTCATCCAAGATGCAATGATTAAAGTATTTATTTTGACTCAAATAAAATATTTTTACTTATAATGAACAAAAGTTAGAATTATCACTTCACTCTCTAATCCATAACTCATTGTAATTACTTTAACTTATATATTCGCTAACTTACTCGTTTGATTTTCAATTACCTTCATCTTCGTTCTAATTTCAGCAGATATGTGGTAGTTTAGTGGCCCGGGATCGTTACTGAATGATTACTATCGAAATATATATGTCACCTATCCTCGTATATAATTACTTATTATCGTGTTAATGAATAACGGAACTAAATAAACCAAATACGAGAATGGATTTCGAATACGTATAATTTGTACAATCATTGATCTAGAATAACAATCAGAGGAACGAAGCGAAGAGAAGAGAGAAATTACACGTATTGGAAAAGGCACGTGAGCCAACTCCATTTAATAAAGCATTAATCAATATTTATAGCCAGATAAAAATAAGTTACAGGCATGTGATTAATAGAATAAGAAGTGTACACAAATATGCTCTCATATAAAAACAGTCAAGTAAATAATTACCAAGGTCAAAACGTGACCCAAGAAGAATGGATAAACTGGCCTATCCAGAAGCTAGAATAAGGTATATAGGCTTAACACAGTAACTGACACTACAAAAGGATATTATTCTAATTGGCTTATACACATCATTTGTTTATTAGGCTTTCAGTTAATCATAAATAAACGAGTATCATATACAAACAATTAATTTTATTTAACAAACAAAGAGGTATCTATTTACAGGTATTTGTTTGTTTCACTAGTTTACTTTTCAGTGAACGTGAACCTTAAAATATAGAAATAAAACGACTGGTTATTCGATCCGGTCATATCATCCGAATGAGGTCTGTACGTGATATGGAATCATCATCATGTTTCTCTGTTATCATTGTTCTTACTCGGAGTCTTTAGTGCTGTGGTATATGCTACTTATGCTGACAGATGTAAGTAGTATGTAACATCAATCGGAAGTAGAACGCCTGACAAAAAATACATTGAATTATAGAGAACAAAAAAGAAATCGGAGAGGAATCAAAATAACACAAGAATTAGAGGAATAATCGAGTATGTAAAGGACAACACAAAGAACATGTGCAAATAATGTATTTAATGTATAACTGTTGTATTTCACAAATACACTGTATGGTTTTGCGAAGTCTAGATCGTCCAACTGCATCCTAGATGTCCATTGTATCCCGTGCTTCCCTTCAGATGTTGACGTCTTCATGATCCAGTCGATCACCAGGATAAAGAGAAAGGTGAGAGTAAGCAACCTTGCCTGACACCGGTCTTCACTTCGAACGACTTTTTCAACTGTCCTCCATGCACGATTTTGCAGTGTAATCCATCATATGAACTCTGTATGATAGTGACTGTCTTCTGAGGCACGCCGTAGTGTCGAAGAAGTTTCCATAGTGTTGTTCTGTCCACGCTATCAAATGCTTTTTCGTAGTCAATGAAGTTGATGTAGAGTGATGAATTCCATTCAATTGATTGTTCCACAATGATCCGCAGAGTTGCGATTTGGTCTGTACACGATCTATCCTTACGGAATCCTGCCTGTTGGTCACGAAGTTGGGCGTGTACACAGTCCTTCATCCTGTTTACCAATACCCTGTTGAAGACTTTTCCCGGTATTGAGAGAAGAGTGATTCCCCTGTAGTTATCACAAAAAATATCATTAATGACTTTCTAGCAAGTCCTCAATTTATTTGAATTATCAAGTTCAACCTCAGTATTGGTACCTATAAGACCATATTTCATTCTAAAATATGATCATTGGTGAATACTTTTTTTTTCATTGAGAACTTTGGATTTAACTATTCAGTCAGAGATGACTTATTCAGTGTAGATTTTATGTTAAAGTTTTGTGTGGGATACTGATGTCAACAGATACAAGTAACATGTATCATCAACCAAAAGTGAATTGTTTGGCAGAAGAAGGTTAAGAAGATCAAAGAAAAGAGAACGAGAACAAAGAATGACTTGTGTGGAAACGAAAGAACAATGAAATCTGAGACGATTGATCGACATTTTGCAAATAAAATATATATTGTATGGTTCTCAGATTTGACTAAGATAATCTGTAATTCTGGCACCACTTTATCTCCGTAATTTTTATATATCAATAAAACCTCAACATACATCTAAGTTTTGCTCTTTTTATAGATATGTGTACGAGTTTTCAAAAACACCGGTTTTAGACATAGTACTTTTGAACGTGTTAATTTCCTTCGATATGTTAATGCTAGTTACAGTCTCACCTTTGTTTGTTGTTAAATATCAGGACTGATCTTATTGAGGCTTGGAATAAACAAACTATTGGCGAACAAGATGTTATTGCTTCAAGTCCGTCAGCAAGTAAACTGTAATGCTTCTTGTCATAAGATACCTTTCAATGATAAGTTTATACAGTCGAATAAGATTAAAATTGATCAAATCCTGAATAAATCAATTCATCAAACGATAAATGACCCAATAATACTTGATACACTATCCAAGAATGATACACAAGAACTACTATTTTGTGAAAATGAGCCTTAACTCACTGTTTTATATTTGCTGTTTTCACCAATAATGATGTACATAATTGGAAAATACTTATCCCTTCGTATTTTAATGTTGTTTTGTTACTACAAAATTAAATTATTAAAATCTGACAAAGCCAACAAAAATATTCTAGAAACTGAATAAATACTAACCATGACGGGTTGCCCGATGTTTATACCATGTATATATATATATATATATATATATATATATATATATATATATATATATATAAATCGCATGAGTCCCGCCTTGTTTAGTTTATGTATGTAGGTATATGCAAAAGGTCCGTCCGTGCGTTAGCATAAGGAACGTAAGGTAAGAAAATGTTTGCCCTATGTCTAATAAAATCAACGGTTTAATTCTTTAAGTTGAAGACAATCAAAAATATTATATCAGTTATTAAGGAGTGGTGATCAGTTTTTATTGAAAGATTGCTTATGTGCATGTCATAAAGTGCAGTAATGAAAGTCTTTGTGTCGGTAATATAAGTGTGAATGCTCAGTGACTGTCAGTTGTAGTAAAAACGTTCCGAAGGGAGGGGTAAACGTCTACTCTATGTGGTAGACGAATATGCTTATATTTAATGTATATTTGCTCAATGGGTAAGTAAAGCTATGTGTATCTCAAGGGATGCATGAGTGAAAACGTATGTTAACAGTATGTATGTAGACTATAAGTACTCGTGGTGTGGCGGCAACGCTCCGAGATTCCAAAGATTTTTTCATTAAACCGCGTCCAAGAAGTGATCTCTTAAGCCTCGGAAAGCGGATTGTAGTCCAGATAAGCTAATGAACTTTTCTGTTTGAGGTCAACCAACCTCAAATGGCTGAAACGCCTCACCGGTAACCTAGAAAATCGGTTACAAAATATAATACGATATTTTGGAGATAAACTAAGATCAGAAACAGTATGGAAGAAAGAGTAAATTGATTTTAAGTGAAAGATTACGAAAGTCGATAGTTCAGAACATTTACAGCTCACATTTATTATAGAGTAAGGGGTCCAACATATTTCAGTGCAAAACATAGTTTAGTAAAAGCTTCAGAGACGTAAAAAGTTGAAAATGCAATCCCTTGATCAGGTTTCCATGGGATATTAAGGCAACTCTAAATGATGTTTCTTTGTTCACTTAGTATTCTTTATTTCACTCTTTGTCCATTTCATGATTATTTTTTCCAATAAAATAAGATAGTGTTTTTTGATGTTCTTGGAACATTCATTCAAAGTACATAAGGTTCCAACTTAACGAGTAGTAGTTTTCATCACCAGTATTTATTTTATTTACTTTAGCCAAACGCTATTGAGTTCAGTATGAATTCCCAGTGAAGCCTTGAAAAACCGGTAACAAAGCTATACACCACTTTAGAAAAGAAAGGATTTAAATAAAATAAAAGTATGTAACTTGTTCTATGAATATAACTAACATATGGAAGATTATGTGGGCATTTTTCGATCTCATTGTTAAAAAATCGTACTGAATTTAACGCGTAACATTGCAAGCTTCTTTCTTCAGGTTGGTATATTCTTTGATACAGTATCTTGGTTTACATAAAATCGATTTTCGTCAGTTATCGCAAGAAGTCTGATGCTCCACCATATCTTCTGTATCATATCAAATTCTGTCAACCATGTTTTCAAATTTAATTACTAAGACATACCTTATCCTATTTATTTCAAGTCGAAACTCATCAGCAAAGCAGAATTACAACATCCAAGGAATAATTTACTCTTGAATCTTTGAAGTAGCTTTATGTTTCTCACAGTTTCAGGTAAGCCTTACTATGATGAGTGGAAAAATTTATCCAAATCTAGATTCGTAAGTTTTGTTTTACTGTCCCATCTTAACTACATTCTCCGCTGCATGTTATCATATCTGATAATGTCTTTCATGCTCATATAGCATTAGTTGATCATTTGTTATGTAAGTAAATACTTCTTAGTATATTAAGTAAGTTAATTAGTGATTATCTCCCGAATGCCTCCGTCTGACATTTGGAGGTTAATTTTCATTAAAAGGTTCTTCACTTGGTCATCACATTATTTTCACAAAAGTCAGCTATAAATAGAGTAGAATCCGGCATGGATGTATATCGGTTCAAGTCTCCACCCCAGATCGACACGATGAGTTGAAATTATCAAGAACAATGTCAAAGTAGTAGGGTTAGTGATAGTCGGTGGTAGTTATGAAAATTTGGCATTAAAAATGTAATTGGGGAAAAAGAAATGGATTTGTGGATTATAAAGTATAATATAAATTTCAAACTAAAATTCTAAGAGAAGATGAGAGGTAAGTGCATCTATACCCTTGTGAACAATACCGATACATGCAACTCATCGTCTCCAACCATTAGCTATGATAATCAGGTGGAATTCATACAGGTAATCTAAATCGAACAATATGGCTCAGTTCAAAAGTCACTGATTTTATGGACTGGTCACCCATCCTGGTTTATCCACCTCCACCTTTCTTTTAAAAAGCTTTCAAACCTGCCATCATAACGCATCGTTGTAGGTGGTGGTTTGGACATATATAATATATGACCAAACCAACTCAGTCGATGAAAATTCACAACCTGATCAAGAAATTCACCATTTTTGCATAAAAAACTGCATTTAACCGCAGCACCGATAACTCGATGCTTCGAAAGAATCTATAATAAAATGTTAATAACCTAAAAGTTCTCTATTTTTAAAGGCCACGTTTCCTGCTCATGAAGCCAAAAGGATTTTATTACTTAACACTATACTCACTCTTTCGTTGGTAGACAGATATCTGACTTACACTAGAAATGACACAAGCTGGTAAATGCCAATTAAGTTTTCTGAACATTTTTCAATATTTCATCAGACACGAGAAAAGTTTTACATGACGGTTAAACATTGACATTTGTCTTTACAATACATGCAGTACTCATTAACCAAAACGTAAAGGTGGCTCTTTAACCCTGTCCCTTTTGCTGCTTACAAATAAAATGATATATTTATAGTATTAACGTTCTTCTTATTATGTTTTCGATTGCATCCATTTAAAAAACATAAATATTCAGTTGTCCTTCATTAATCTAATCTACCTTATTATAACAATCAATTCTGAATAGGAATTCAGCATTGCATGTGCCCTGGGTTCGAATCTCTCAAGCGGGATCATGAATGCGCATTGATGAGGTGTCTGACAATAGGACTAAGCGGCCGTCTAGAGCTCCCAGGTTTTCAAGGCTGGTCTAACATCAATCAGTTCATGATCTCGATCAAAAACTTGATAATCTCCACAACCCTATGCTGATAACTTTATAGACATAACTATTATTCAGTAGAAATTTCAGAGTAATAGTTTTAATTCATTCATTTTCACATCATTAACTTCTTTCAAACACATGAAATTTATTTCCTTCTGTTAAATGTCATTTTTGTAATTCTCATATTATCATACGTTCGTAATTACTAAATTGACGTGATTCACTTAAAATTTATTTAACACAAGTTAAAATTGAATCAAAAATGTTAAACATATAATGTAATGAATCACTAAATACATTTTCTATCATTCTAAGTGTCAATCATCTAGGTTCACAGAAACAAAACACAAAATAAAATGCCACTTACCTGTATTTATTTATTTAAACAAATAAACGTTGGTACGAGGAAGTACCAAATACATATGCGCCACACAAATCATTCAATTTATGTGAAGGCTGGGATGTTGCCCGAGTGCCCAGACCAAAGTCGGTGGTTTTCCTAGAGGGACACACCTCGAGCCCTTGACCTAAAGGTCTGATCCACAAGACAGTGGAGCATCGTAAGGAGATGCAGTCCCATGGTATCCGGTGACCAATAATTGGTTCATACGCCATTTGTTTCCTTAGGATCCTAGGGCTCATGTACACCATTAGTTTGGAATCAGGGTTTTCCAACTCCTCTAGGTGGATCCTTCGTATCCGCCAACCTGGTTAAAGCGCTCAACATTCGCTTTCGTCCTCTCAATTTGATAAACAACACCACCGCCACGAGAAGGCAGTGAGTGGGACTTCCCTGGTAGTGGTTGTATGCACGTGGCCACGTGAGAGCGATTCGAGGGAGAGCGAACTCTCCCCACCCTCGGCTGTATCAGAGCATTTTCCATCGAAAAAATCTCTAAGCATTATGTTCAATATAACCAATATATTAATTTCTTCAAAGGAATGATGATATTATCTTCGAGTTTTATGGTAATTCTTAAAATTGTGCTTATAGATTTTACATATAAGACACATTTTCGAATAGTTTCATGAAATATCGGTTAATCTTTAAATGACCTCTAAATAAAAACCACTTCAATACTGAAAAAAAAATATTGAGGCTATTCATCTGGTTTTAAATAGTCAATCACCAAGAATCATCTAATACCTTTAGGAAAGCCGTTAAATGTCAACGAAATTGAAATTCCAATCCATCTAACTATAATGATGAGATAAACATGAGAATAATTACTTTAGAGCGCTCTCAGAATAGTTTAATTATAACGTTTCTGACCAATAAACTGGATGACACAAATTGTAATCCCATAGAAAGTATTAAATTTCTTTAGATTGAAAGTACATCTTACAAACGAATGTTTCTTATCAAGAAGTTTATCTAGATCTAGGTTTTCTAATCAACTAATTTCAATCACTTAACAATTCAAATGACAGACTAATGGTCGTTACATTACCCCTAGATTAAAAGACTTTAATGAACTTTAATGTCTAGATAAATACAAAATTAATGATCTGTAAATTGAAATAATTCAATATTCCAAGACATTTGAAACCCATTTAAAGTAGCACCATCAGACTTTTTATCATATGAGTTCATAATACATTTTAAAAACTATAATGCATGCCTCGTAGTTTCAGTCAGTCAGTCAGCTACAACGTACGATCGGACACATATATGCATCAATCCAAGTTGCCACACCTCATTAACACAACAAGATGGAGACCGGATTCATAAAAGTAGTTAATTCAGTGGTAGTAATATATAAAAGAAAGATTTCATATAAGGATATAGTACAGGAAGAAAGAATTGGTTCGTAGAAAGAGAAATATGAAGCGATTTTTATTTCATAGTTTAAGGGAAGACAGAGAGTGAATACACCGACGCCATTGTGTTCGATTCTGAACCACGTCACCAAGAGTCCCCAACCATTGGTTACGATAGTCACGCGGACCCCAACCAAGTAGTCTGCATCTTCCAACATGGCTCAGACTAGAAGTTAGTGACTTCAAGCACTGATACCACATTTTGGTTTGGCCGTAGTTTAATCTAAAAAAAACGTGTATTTCAGTTAATCGGATGAATTAAAAAAAAGAACACAAAAGCAACCCCTATTTGACATTCAAAATATACATGATCATATGGAAGCATAGAGTTTGATTTATCAATCTAACTATCAAATTGTACAACCCTAGATTTGATGAATAAATCTCTTATTATACATTAAATAATGATTTACGTGAGTAAATATTATTTAATCATATTACACGTTCTATATAACAATTACACTTACATTACATACATAGACAATGACAATTTTTGATTGGTCAATTGATTACTGCACACAACTATGAGTATTGATATATGTCGTTAATGAGAGTTCAATTACATTTTACAACTTTGACAAGTACTATATATACATAACCAAATCTCGTTATTCTCAGTAGCAAAAAAAGTGAAAGAAAAACAAACAAACAAGCATCAAAGACGAGGTATATATTCATTTCAGTTTATTCATTTCAAATCCCTAATATTGAGTTTCACATACATACACACACACAACATACATTGACTTTTCTTTAAATGCTTGTAACTAACATAAATATAATTCGTAAATTGAAACTGTTATAAAGCTGTTCCATGAATTACAACGATTATTCTTGTTGATTACATATATATATTTATGATGATGTAATTATTCTTAGTTCGATTCAGTAAGTATACACACTTTTAAGGTGTTATATGTATGTTTAAGGATAATTGGTAAAATGCAAAAAACCAAAAAAACAACTTTATTTTCATCAATATTGGGTCAACGAGCAATCGATATTTTTTGTTGGTATTTTTCACTTGTAATTTTTTTTATTGAGATCACGAACCGATTGACGCTAGACCACCTTTGGAAACTTGGAAGCACTGGACGGCCGTTTCGTCCTATTGTGGGACTCCTCAGCAGTGCGCATCCACGATCCACCTCGCGGGATTCGAACCCAGGGCCTTCGGTCTCGCGCGCGAATGCTTAACCAACTGGAACACTGAGCCGGCATTCAATGGTGATGTTGTCTAACATCAACCAATCCACGAAATTGCACGACCATTTCCATTGTACTGAGGTAGATACCTGTCTCTACCCGACATGGATTAGCTCCACTAGTCATGGCTTCTCACTAGAACTCCGAGAACTCCCTCACGAAGCTAGTCACTTGTGAGCACATGTTGATTACTAGTATAAGGTTTGTGGAGATTAATACGGTTTTGATTGAGATCATGAACTGATTGATGTTAGACCACCACCTTTGGTTATTTTTTTGTAATACTCTAATACTTTGCCAACCAGTATAATACTCATGGAAAAACCTGCTTAATAATCGATAATCATAATCATATGGGATAAAAGATGATTACTGTGGAATTATAGGATTATAATTTGAATAGGTAAATTTATCTTTGAAATTATATTATATTACATTTTTATAAAACATGTATTTCCCGGTTTCGATAATGGGGAACCATTAGTGGTAAATAAGAATGATTTGAAAGTTTCATCGGCATAACTGAGATCATCTGGAGAGTTCTTAAAAAAGAGGATGATTCTTCAGCATTGTGAACGCATGTTCATAAATGGATATTAATTATAAAAATTTTTTGTTTCATTGAGATCATCATAATATAATAATATATTAGAAATTAGAATTCAGTGAATACTAGTATTTGACCATAGATGTATTAGAAATATTGCTCGCATCTGCTGAGATCACCAGGTAAGTAATAGTAAGGTTAGATGCAGAGTATCAGGGAATGATGATAAATCAGTTGATGAGGTTGTGAACATTCATCGACTGAGATGATCGGACCACGTGTTACGTATGCCTGAACACCGACTACCACAACGTGCAGTGCTAACCGGTGTTGGAGATGATTGGAAGAAAGTTAGGGCGGCCAAACCAAAACGTGGTATCAGTGCTTGAAGTCACTAACTTCAAGTCTGAGCCACGTTGGTCTATGCAGACTACTTGGTTGGGGTCCACGTGACTATGGTAACCAATGGTTGGAGACCCTGGGTGGCATGATTCAGAATCTATCACAATGGCGTAGGTGCATACACTCTCTTTCTCCCTTTAAACAATAAGATTAAAATCGCTTCATATCTTCCTTTCTACTAACTAATTCTTTCTTCCTGTATACAATCTTTCTTTTATGTACTACCACCATCGAATCAACTACTTCTATGAATTCGATATTCATCATGTTGTGCTAATGTGGTATGGCAACTTGGACCGACGCACAAATGTGTATGGTCCTATATTGTAGCTAACTGAATGACTGACTGACAATACTACTTTATGAATTTAGATAATTGATAATTCATTGTTACCCCCTATTTAATGTTATTAATGAGATAAACGGATATATTTCCTGTTTTCATTCACTTTATATATCATAACTTCTATTAAGAAGTTTGTAAAACTCACTATCAATGTTTACTGATTTTATTTACTAAGGATCTCTTTTCTGACAATCTGAATCAATGTATCATTATTGCTATATGCAAATATCCGAATAGCATGGATACAAAAGAATCAAGTTGTTTACATAAATGTTTTTTTATTTTCTAAATGTTGATATTTAGCATCGAAGTTTTTGATTAGTCTCTGTTAGTACGTAAGATCCTTTAGTGAATGTTCAAATATGTATTGCTTGAAGTTACAAGTTTGCTTATCTTTTTTTGAAAAGCGGTTATCAATTAAATCTAGAATACAGATTTTACCATATTCAGGGCTTGTGTTAGGACCCGGGTTATACTCAGTAGATTAATTATTGCTTGATATGATGGAAAGAAATGTCGATTTTTGATTGAATTACTCATTATAAGTTTTATGCAATATTACATCCGTTTTGATTCAACGCGAGGATCATTCAGTGTAGTATTTGATTGTTTTTCAGTATGATATTTTCTTCTGTATAATATACGATGTTCTTGTATTCACTTGACATGACCTATGCTCAGTAAGCGATTTGTTATAACTGAGTATATGATCTAATCCTAATTATTAATCAAAATAGGTGTACTTTCGATATATAAACCAGTGTATTTTAGACGACATGAATTCGTCGTCGTCATAGTGTTTGGGGCTAATAAATCTTCACTTATACCAGTCTTGTGTTCTTACTTTCTTATCGCGGGGATTGCCGAGGTCCCTCGTTCCGAGTATAAGTGATCAGTGTTTTTTTTGTTTTTCCGGCACAATAGTTTGTCAGATGAAACTACCTGAAATCTGATGCTCAAGATCATAGTTTAACGTGAATATTATATCTGCCACTTTAAGCCTTAATGTGTTATTTACCAAGTAACCATTTCATAATGTCCATTAACGTGTTTGATGAGTATATATGGTTTATCATTATTCATAAGAAAAGAAGACCATTTGTCAAATATTTCTGAATGATTTTAAATTCTAATATTATTAATAAAGTTGGTAAATATTGTGACTCAGTTGACTAAGCATTAGATACTTGTATTTGAAGCTTTTGTTTCAATCATGTTGTTACGATTAGAATTAAAACATTCACTCATTCATACTTTGTCTTTAATTTAATTGATGGATATTGATTAACTGATTAACTAGTAATGCCAAAAACGCTTTCAGATATAGATGAAGTAGAAAAAAGGAATGAATCTCGAAGACTTAAACAGTTTGATAATTTTAACTAGAGAGGTATACAAACTGAAGAAGCTTTGATAGAACTGCCATCAAGAGAGCCTACACTTGAAAAATATTATACAATCACTTATAGATATTCTCCAGTATTCAATAGTTATATTCATAGACATCAGTGATTCCAATTCACACGTAACATGTTCCACTATTAATAATTTTGAGACAAAGGCAGACATTCTACATCTTCATCTGAACATTAAGAACATTTATTTTGTTAACCTACTCATTAGTCATTAACTTTATATTTAAGTTATGATTCCTTATCTACTCAATTTATTGATTTTTATACAATATTAACTAACATATTGATCAGATGTTTCAGTTTACTAGGCTGTTTAAAACAGTCAGTCAAACTGTAGTGAACGAGAACCCGGATAGGGAAAATCAATTTATTGTTATACGCAAAACTATACAGTGTATTTGTGAAATACAACAATTATACATTAAATACATTATTTGCACATGTTCTTTGTATTTTCCTTTACATATTTCATTATTCTTCTAATTCTTGTGTTATTTTTATTCCTCTCCGATTTCTCTTTCGTTCTCCTCAATTCAATACTCTGCTACCAGGCATTCTATTTCCGACTGATGTTACATACTACTTATTTCTGTCACTATAAGTAGCATACACCGTGAAATTGTTATCGTTTACCTATGTGTTGTAAAAACAGTCATACATAAATGAATCACTTGAAGAATGGAGTAAATTGCAATGACATAAAATTGTACTTTAAGAATAAAATTCATAAATTAAGAATTCAAAATAATCATGTAAATATGATTAATGACCTTGTTCTAAACAATGGAGCTTCATTGTAAAATAATCCTGTCACACTGAAATCAAATCATGTACCACGTTTCTGTTAATAATAATAATAATAATAATAATAATAATAATAATAATAATAGCTTTATTCAGTAATATGAATTTTGTTGCACTCAACAATTATGGGCACCAATGGTATAACATTAGAATAAATACGTCTTCGTTATATGAGATTTGTGAATTTTTTAAATGTTATACTAGTCTCAGTTCAATAACCAGTGTAAACAGTCAGATATTAGAAAGTTGTTTTATTCCTGTACGAGAATCTTTAGCAGTTCCACTAGGGATCTGCTAGTTTTTCATCAATCGCTTGCCACCTTAATCGTATTGAAATGTAATACAGTTGAAACATAATAACAAAAGTGGCGACTAAAGATGTGACTATGAAATTATCACTATTATGTATTTGTATATATCAGAAGGGGTTTTGTGGAAATTTTAGAAAGTTCACTGATTGAAATCATGAGTCAGTTGAAGCTAGACCACCGTGGAAAACCTGGAAGCACTGGACGGCCGTTTCGTCCCAGCAGTGCACACCCACGATCCTGCCCCCCGCGAGATTCGAACTCAGGACCTATCAGTCCCGCGCTAGACTCCTAACCACTAGACCACTGAACTGGCTGGCATCTGATGGTGTTATCGTCTAACTTCAACCAATCCACAAAGTTGCACCACCGTACATCAGCCTTCAGTGAGTTGATATCTCACAACAGACCTGGTTGAACTCCACTGGTAACGGCTTCTCACTAGAACTCCATGAGTATCTCCTGAAGTCAGTCACTAGTGAGCAGGTGATTATTATCAGAAGGTGTCTAGCTTCAACTGACTCATGATTTCAATCAGTGATATATATATATATATATAACATGTGTAGTGTCGTTTGTATTTTGGTGTTTGAATCTTCCCATTGACATTTAGGGCTGCAACTGTTCAGTCTCTAATTAGCATATGTGCATCCTGTGCAGATCTCATCAATATTGTCTTAAGTCATAACAAATGTTAGCAGAGATGAATGGTGGCAAACTGTGAAAACTAAAACGCGTTTCGTCCTATTTTGGACTCATAAGCTGGATGTGCCTTACATCCAAGAGTTGATACTCACTCCGTGAATCAAACTCCGTACCGTTCTCATTAAACGCTATCACGTACTTCACTTACCGAAGATCGTTCAAACACAAATATAGAAAGCAAAAAGACGATTAGGCGGAAATTATTTCATAAGAGAGACTGTGTTTAATTTGAAGAATTAACATAGTTTTTAAGATTTGGTTCAATGAATTGATAATCTGAAAATAGACGAAATAACATTTAGTTACGTGAAGATTGCGTAACAAATATGATGTTTAGCACAAAAATAAGCACGATTAAAGCCCTTTTAAAGTATGAATAACTGGAATATTTTAAATTAATAATTGATTCACCAATCATTGACATCAGGAATTAACTCTTTCACTTATTTATCCCCAACCATTTAAGGTAAGTCTAAACCAAGATAGTAGACAAACATCTCAACAACTACATATTCAATATCATATTCATGATCAAAATTAAGACAGTTTTTTTTATCTTTTAAAGGACGAAATTTTCGTTATTACCAAATGTTATCCCTTTTGTAACTACTTAAACACGTATTATGACTTCATTGAACTTTTAATCATGACTATCATGAATGAAATGAATACGTTCACATAATAATTAATAGTTCTGAAAGCCTGTTTAATACTTTAATATTTAGATCGTGTATTTAGTAACATAAAATGACTTACTTTAAAATTGTTTCAATTGTTTAATTATAAATGATATTTCAGTATACTATTAGGTGTTTTATATAAAATGTTTATAATCTATTGTACAGGTAACTATTCTTCTATATTTGTTCTATGATGATTTAAGTGTTGATTACGGTGAGACTAAAATTTATGAATGAATCATTCATATATAAGATAATAGATTTAGGATTTTGGCGCAATATTCACTCATCCATTAAGTTAAATGGAGTTTTGGCATTATAGCTGATGTCATTTTGTGATGAAAACCCTAACTGTAAATCATCATCCAAATTCCTCACAATAATTTATAACCCTCGTTTGATCTTAGTTATTAGGTGGATACTCAGGGTTAGTCTAGCGTCGCTCAAAGGTCGTTCACAAAGTATAGTCTCACCAAGTATTCATTACTATAATTGACAATATTATATTAAACAAAGAGTTTTGTATTATTATTATTAGTGGTTTTATTCAATATTATATTTTTGGCAAAATATAGAAAGTATTTCAACAAGTTCCCTTTTCTTATTTCTTGATCGATCTTTGCAAAATATATTGAGTGATTATCAGTTAGATGTTAGCAATTCAAGAATCAACATCCGAATAATGTATATTCTTTTCATTGCATATTGACATCTATCACAATGTCTCTGATTGTACTTTTTTGTAAGTTGCACGGTGAAAGATTGTAAAATTTCCATAAACGCGCCTAAATAAATTATGCGATTCATAGACATAATGATGTGTTAAGACGAACTAAAGACATGTTCCAAAAAGCCTTAGAACAAGAGAAAGAAAGACTTTAAGTAGTGTAATCACCAAACATCTCCTTTGACATAAGACATTAAGTCGATACCTTTTAATCGTTCAAGGTGATTAGTAAGCAGCCAAACTCCAATCTTCTGAAGTTTGCTGAAGCCATTGCTATCAGGCGTCGAAAACCTGGTTTATTTATTCAAAAGGAGACGATTATTAATCTTTTCTTGCCTTAGTGACAAAAATTCTTTCGCGACATCTTAAATTTTTTTAAAACGCCTTCTTGCATTTATTACATAATTGGCTTTTATCTCAACTATCTTCCAAATTAATAATCTTATTTTATCAAATGAGCTCTACTTACTTTATTGCTATCAATATTTATTCACTTGTTTCTGGCCATTTGAACTGTTGTCACAACCAATGTTGTAGAATGCTCTTTCATATAAGTTATATATTTAAAATATTGCTATACTATACTACTATGTCTTCAACATAACTTTCAACTGAAATCTTTCATGTAAATAATTTAAACCCATTATGTAACTATGATTTTTAAATATCACAGGTTGTAAGCAGCTGACAAGAACCAATAAAATGAATTCATGCTATTCTGCTAAAACCTTTGTTCTTGCTCTTGTCAACATGATAAAGGGAACTATGTGTATGAAACTAAAGACAGATAACTTGTTGAGATATGTGGACATTAGGAACAGGTAACCCAGATATTCAAGTAGGCCAGTGATTATTATCAAAGTAATATATATATATAATATATATATATATATATATATATTCACTTGGTATTGTTTGGCTTGTATCTTCACATTGAGGTTTAAGACTACAATTGACCAGTCTGTTATTGGCATATGTGCATACTGTGCGTATGCCTCGATATTGCCTTAATTTACAAGCTTTTTGTAAGCAGTGATAGATAGTGACTAGCAGTGGAATCCAGGACGCGCGTTTCGTCCTAAATTCACCCCATTGCACAAGCAAATGGCTATCAGGACTCAGTAGCTGAGTGGATAACGCGATGGCGTTTGAAGCGAATGGTACTGGGTTCGAGTCCCAGGGTGAACGTCAACTCTTAGATTCAGGTACATCCAGCTGACGAGTCCCAAATAGGAGGAAACGTGCGTCCTGGATTCCACTACTAGCCACTATCCATCACTGCTAACAAAATATTATAGATATCCTAAATATTCAAATATTCTACAGGTCTACTGAATACGTTTCACAATATGAACTATTAAAATGAATAACTTAAAATATTCTTTTTTATTAACGTGTTAATTCTTTAATACTAAATGTATTTCACGTTTCATCAATTAACGGTTAACGATTAGTAACCGGGTATTATTTTATGTACCTTTTTTAAAAATATTAATTTGAAGAAAGAAAACGAAACGTAAACGAATAAAATTTACTTTTTCATATCTTCTAGTCAAATCAATCAATTAAGTATCATTTTGTGAACCATACATTTATATAATAATAATGTTATCAACTGGTCAAACTAAGACTAAAAAACCTATTTGTCGTTCAAAATCATGGAAGAATGAAAAACATTGTAAACTATTTCATGAACATGATAAAAATAATCATGAGATTGTACAAATATCTAAAAGAACATCAAAATCTGTTACTGTATTACCTTATCGATCAAAAAATTCACAATTAAATGATATACAATTTCAATCAAATTTACATTGTATTGATCATATAAAACAAAATTTCCATGATGATCTATATTCATCTGAATCCATGTCACCTAGTTCAACATTAACTTCTATAACACCTATGACATCACCTTTATATTGTTCAAAATTTCGTAATCATAAATTATGTACATGTGAAAAAATGGAAGGTGAAAATTTATCGTCAACATCATTATCATCATCGACAACAACAACACCTTCACCTCTACCACCACCACCACCACCGTTATCGAAATCATATTCATCTAATGGACATTTTTTTACACCAAATCAAATATTATGCAATAATGAACATCTTAATTTATCTGTAAAAGATAAGTGTCAAATAGATTCTTCAAATGGTATTATTAGTAATAGTGAATGTACAGGAAATTCATCATTCATCTACAATATTAAATCAATCTTCAATCGGCTTGTTGACAACTTACGTAACAGAAATAATCTTAGTCTTAGTAACAGTATCAGTAATAGCAATAATAGTGTTAATAATAGTAATGGTAATATTCCGAATACAGTTAAAATTAATGCAAACGGTGATAAAATATCAACAGTAAAATCGAATAGATTACAGATATCATGGTTGACAAAATCCACTGCTCAAGAGCAAAATCGTGTCCAACAAGTGTATACACCAACTTCAACTTCCGTTACCGATGATGTTCCTATTGATATGACTAATGTTAATTGTTCTGATGTACTTGGGAGATATAAAAAATTTAATTCTTATAACAGATCAAAAGAAGATCAAATTCCTGACAGTATAAACATGCATGATCAAAATAATGAATTATGCAATAAACAAAACCTTATCATTGGTAAGTTCGTCCCTTGTTTTTAGTTGTATACATGAGTAAATTATATAGTTTTTCCAACTATCCATGTATATGATAAATTCGTTTCTTTTAATTTGACCTAATTAAACTTAGAGTTTTATGAGATCGAGTATTAGCATTGAATATATTATGTTCCCGGATCTATCGACCAGTGTTTGAAGACAGGGAAGATTGCGAACACATGTGAGAATATGATATTAAAATTACAAAGTGTATGATAATTTATAAACCAAACACCCTATTTATGGCCATAAATGTTCTTGACAATAATGACAAACTTAAGAAAATGAAGGTTAAATTTTCTAGGCATTGATTACATTGATCACTGGAAAAGTACATGTTGTATTAGTCAATCAAATCTTTTATTAAAACAACTAGTTCAGTGATAATATTTTAACTGTATCACTGGTACGGAAGAATTCAATGAATCGAAGGTACGTAAGCTTTTTGAGTTTACATATAGACAACTGCTTACAAGGAATTCAAAACTTCCTACTCTTCATATCAATAAACATAAGACACTGTTTATTAATACTTACTAAAACAGCCTAATTAATAAGTCATGAAAACTCAAACTTCCTTTTCATTTAACGGATAAATCACATTACCCTTTAGTTATGATATATATATTACATGTTTACTAAAAGGATGAATTCAATTAATGGGTGAGTAGTATAAAAAGATTTCAGAGTTGATCATGTGATGCCTACTGAGAATAATCAATATAGCTTCACAAAAACATGTTATACATGGAAACTTAAAAATGTTCATCAACAAAGATGGATAGTGGTTAGCTGTGGAACTAGGGATGCGCGTATCGTCCTATTTAGGACTCTTCAGATAGATGTACCTGCATCTCCGAGACTCAAACCCAATACTGTCCACTTCAAGTGCCATCGCGTTATCCACTTAGCTACTGAGTAGGGTGTTCGATTTTTAAGAAACAAACTGAAATTGTTCAATATGTCAATTTAGTCATTGGTTAAATCATTTTAGTGTTGATATCAACAATGGTAGAAAATAATCTACAATGTTTTCAACATTCTGTGTATCTTTTTTGATAAAGTGATTTTAATTGGGTTTTTTTACTTCCTTTCATGGCTAAATGATGTATGTACTACTTACATACCTACTTACGCCTGTTACTCTTCGTGAAGGAGCATAGGCCGCTCACCAGCATTCGCATCAAACCCTGTCCTGGGCAATCCTTTCTAGCTCCTTCCAGTTGTTATTCATCCTTTCCATATCTGCTTTTATTTCCCGACGTAATGTGTTCTTTGGCCTTTCTCTTTTCCGCTTCCCTTCAGGATTCCAAGTTAGGGCTTGCCTCGTGATGCAGTTTGGTGATTTGCTCGTTAAAAAACGCTTACCAGAAAAAATAATTCAAATGATGTATGTAACAAAATAAAATGTAATTTTTATTAAAGATTTAATTTTCAGATCATAACATTGACTAATATTAGGTTTGTTATCCAATTATATTGATCTGAGCTGTGCTGCTTTGTTATTGTTCATAATGACCAGATACAGATCACTTCTGTTGTTCGAGATGGATTCTTTGGTGTAACAAAGTAATAATAAACGTCAATATTCAGTATTCATACACTTCAAAAACGAACAAAAAAGACATGTTTGAAATATAAAGTGCTTAAGAAACAAAATATTTATCTATCTAACAGTCGTATGCGTACTAGTGACTTGTTTTTAAATGTATTTCTATAAATCTCATTGAGTTACCATGGTTTGTGAAATGAGTCAAGTCAAGAGAAAGACGATAACCAGTTAATTGGATCAAATGTAGTTTGTATGATGCTAATAATTTAACTAAAGTTCAAAATATGAACTCGTTAATTTCTACTCACGGGTATAAGGATGTGATGCTTACCATAATGTACAAAATCTGGATGTATGATTATCCTTATAAGGTCATAGATGAGTATTTTCTTAATGAGGTTCATTTTAGGACAAAACAATTACCCAGTAACTATACACTTTTGTTATTCCTTTACAAAAAATTATGTCTTAATAGTCATATTTGTTGTGCAATACTGAATAACTACAATACGATTCTAAAACTGGAAGTTAAAATCATTCCATTCATGTATACATCATGTGATCACACTCAACAAAGCACATAATTTTAGTTCATTGTTAAAGAATTCAAAAGCCTATGCTTACTTAATACTTACTATTATTCAATACTGATCTAAATTAGATCTTGTACAGTACACAATATGAACTAGTGCACTAATGTCTGATTAATATAAAGGGATAAATAGATTAGATAAATACATACAACAAATTAAGGAACACTAATTTATGTCAGGAAGTCTCTTGAAATGCATTATATCATTCACCTAACTAGGAATGTTTGAAACTGTGATTCAGCAACTATAAATCCTAAATTGATTTGTGAATATTTATCAGAAATGAAAATTCAATCAATTTTATTTACAAAGGGGTTTTTGTGGATGTGATAGTAATTTAATAGTTGAGATCATGAGTCGATTGATGCTAGAACATCATGAAAAACCTGGAAGCACTGGATGGAATATTTGAAGTTAGACATTAACGCCAGTGGATGCTGGTTCAGTGGTCTAGGGGTTAAGCGTTCGTGCACGAGATCAATAGGTCTTACGTTCGAATACCACGGGACATATATATGTACACTACTGTAATGTATAACTAATTAAATCATTTTACTGCAAATCCTAAAGAAATTACATCATCTGTGTTAGCCAACATGATAGGGCTAATTAAATTAGAAAGTTCTGCTTCATTTTTCTTGAAATAATACTTTAACAAAGAATTGGTGAGTTATGTAATTTCAGGATCAAACTAGTCATTGAATTTGAAACATTTAATCTGTCTAATTCATGCAGTATAAAGGAAAAAAAACTAAAGTTACGGCGCAGACATAAATTTTGATTATCATTTTGGGACGATAACGTTTTTCTTATTTTTATATGAAGATGTGTATGGATTAAAGACAATTATTGAACTAAGAAAAGATGGATAGTGTTTAGCAGTGGAATCCAGGTTGCATGTTTCGTCCTATCTGGGACTCGTCAGATGGATGTACCTACATCTTAAAGTTGATGTTCACTCTGAGACTCGAACCCAGTACCGTTCGCTTTAATCGCCATCGTGTTATCCACTTAGCTACTGATCCCTGATTCTACTGTTTGCCACTATCCATCTTTACTTAAAATGGTTGTGACTTAAGGCTATATCGAGTTAATCCGCACAGAATGCACATATGCCAATAAGAGACTGATCAATTGCAGTCTTAAATAACAATGGAAAGATACAAGTAAAACAACACCAAGTGAATTTAATTATCTTAATTGTTTATAAAAGTTATTATAAGAATACTTTGAAAGTAAAGTATATTGCTATTGGATATGAAGTTAAATAAGTCTTTAATGGGATGATATGAAGTCGTAACTAATTTTTATCTTGATACATCACTACATGAGCTATCCGCATAGACTTACTGATGGTCATTGAGAATAAGTGAAAATAGGAATATCAATAATATACATAGTAAAGGTATATTATAGTAATGAACTAATCAGACTTAGGATATCAGCTCATGAATTTTTATTTGAAATTCAAAATGTAATAACTGATAGCTTGTTCTTTATAATGACCTAGGTAGAATAGTAATTAGATTTAGTTCTTAAGATGGTTAAAATAGATAAACATGTCATTACACAGTGAATATAAAGTTAATTAAATGAAGCAACTACTTGTTATGTAGATTGTGTTCATCAAGCATACGTGATGTGAATCAAGGCCTAATCAATTATGTTTGTTTATTGTATTCTATTTAATAAAGAAAAAATCATCTGTTTATGTTTATTATGTGTTACAGTATTTGTACTGATAACTGAAAAGCATATTGATGTCTTTAAAGAAGTGGTTATAATTTTCAGGTTGTCCTTCATACTCATCATTTCATCGACTTTAGAATCAGTGACCACAGAAATAATGGTAAACATTAAACTGCTGTCTTTGACTTTATATGGGCTACAAAGTTATAATGATCTGAAATCATAAAGGAAGGAATTTAGCATCGGACCTATATTGATTTAAATAGGGATGAGTCTATCGTGGACATTAGTAGTTATGTTTTTTTTTATACTTTTCACTTGAAGTTGTCAGTGTAATATCTCTTCACCATATATTGACACAGATTTATTAAATTAAGCATAACACTATATATTATCAATATGACTGCAGTGACTTTACTATGGATTTTTCTACTTGTCAGAATAATCTTTTAAAACATTTCTAACTGGAACACATTAGGAAAGTTGGAGTAAACCTCAATTCTCAAACACTTGTAATAATTCAAATGTTACGTTTGCTGTGACTTATAACGATGCGCTTGTTAAATGTTGAAGTACTATAAATATTACTCTGATTAAAAATTAAACCGTTTTCCAAAATTTGGACAATTTTCTCTCATATGACGATCGTGGTGTTCACACACAATTCGAATTCTGAAGTGCAATTTAAAAATAGCTTAGTAAAATATACCAATCATTCGTGAAGTTCGACGTATAAATTCAGATAGAAGCAGAAACAGATTATACTAGTCTGTTTTGAACTTACTAACCAACTAACCTACTTACGCCTGTCATTCCCTGGAAAGGAGCATAGGCCGCCCACAGACATTCTCCATCCAACTCTATCCTGGGCAATCCCTTCCTTCTTTCGATATCTGCTTCCGATTCCCAACGCAATGTGTTTCTTGATCGTCCTCTCTTCCTTTCCTATTCAGGATTCCAAGTTAGGGCTTGATTCGTGATGCAGTTTGATGATTTCCGTAATGTGTATCCTATCCACTTCCAACATCTTTTCTTAATTTCCTCCTCAGCTGGAAGCTGATTTATCCTCTCCAACAGGGGGCTGTTGCTGATGGTATCCGGCCAACGGGCACTGAGTATCTTGCGTAGAAAACTGTTTATAAATACTTGTACATTTTCGTTGATGATTGTGTTAGTTCTCCACGTTTGAGTTCCGTATAGTACAACTGTCTCAACGTTCGTATTGAAGGTTCTGACTTTGATTTTGATAGTCTGTTTTAGAAACAACTATAAATTAGAAATAGTTTACGACAAAATTCGAAAACAGTACTTATCGCTCGTAGATATTTCACTTTAATTGATATTTGAAACATTATAAATTAACAACTCAGTTAGCCGAACGCTTTTAACTTATTCACTAATTAATTCCAGGTTCCCAGAAATTTCCTTCCTCTGAGTTCGAAACCGAATTCATAGATATGAAGTACTAAAAATAATTATAAGTTTATGTGCCTTTGATGTCACAGAAGCTTCTATCAATATGCCAAAATTAGTAACGAAATTCACTACTATATCATACAAGCGTTTATCTAGAACTCTCTGGACAGTAGCTGTTAAACATTGAGTAGACTGAACATTTCCACGCTTGCCTATGCTTCTGAAGTCGTTCTAATGGAAGTTTATGAATGTTCTCAATATAAACATTAAAACTTTATGGTTTAATTTTTAAAAAAATACATTACTGATATCTTTACCTTTTGTTTACTATATTGAATTAAGTGAATTGTAAATTATGTCAAATAAATAGGACAGAATATTCCATTTACAAAATATACTGGTATTATTTCTAGAAACTAGGTTATATTCTCTATAATAATTCTATTATGTATATACTTAAATTAATTCATTTGTGGTTTTAAACTTTAACATAGTTTCCTTTTCATAAACACAGATCAACTATGAAAATAGTGCAGAAGATTTGTAGTTCATGTGGATGATTTTGGTGGAGTTTTGTTCTTTGAGCTGGATGGTTTGATTGGGGAGCTTTCATTGTTCTTCTGAACGATATCATCAGCACAAACTTCGACCTGAAGTTCAGAAGAACGATGAAAGCTCCAAACTATCCAGCTCAGAGAACGAAACTCCGCCACAAATTATTATAGATATTGTTCATTCTCTTTTTGCTTGAGAGATGCACCTCAGTGAGTTCTACATTTTTTGATTTTTGAGATTTAAAAGATTACTGGATCAATGTCATATGAGATTTAGCTTATTATATTTCTTACCATCATTAATTTATCTTACAAAGAAGATAAACATAATGTCTTAATCTTTATTCTGAATGTTGACCATAATGAAACGCAAGGGATACTTTTTTAGTAAATGTACAGATAATCAATAAATAACCTTCAGTGAATACGGAATAATTGAGTGCCTAGAGAAATAAAGTATAACAATATATCAGTAAATTTATACATACCAAATTAATCGTTTAAAGACCCCCATTATATTAAAAGACTATCATTTGAATTTCACTGGTTGAAATCATGAGTCAATTGAAGCTAAACCACCATGGAAAACCTGCGAGCACTAGACGGCCGTCTCGTCCTAGTATGGGATTCCTCAGCAGTGCGCACCCATGATCCCGCCCCCCTTGCGAGATTCCAACACAGGACCTATCAGTCTCGCGCGAAAATGCTTAACCATTAGACCACTGAGCCAGCCGGCATCCAACGGTGTTAATGTCTAACTTCAACCAATCCACGAAGTTGCGCCATCGTACACCATTGTCTTCAGTGAGTTGATATCTCACAACAGACCTGGTTGAACTTCACTAGTCACTGCTTTCTACTAGAACAAATAAAGTATTCATTGATGAACATTATGAAAAAGATCAAAAATTAGTCAATTATTATTACCTGAAAATATTTAATCTTTAATTCTGATTGTCAGTCGGTCAGTCAGTCAGCTACAGCAACTAACAATAAGTGACTAATCAAAATATGATATTGTACTGTTACGCGAATAAAATTATGATTCCATATCAATTTTACATTAATCAAAACGGTAATGAGAACTTATAAACAACTTGTTCACATAGGTGATTTGAATAACTCCATTATGATTTAATTGTTATCCACAACTTTTGATTAAGCTTAAAAACATTTAAACTTTACACTGTGGACTGACTTCAATCAAAGAGCGATTGGAAAACAAAAGACACTCAAAGCCTGCTTTATCCTAGTATGGACATGTTCGGTAAAATTCATCTGTGGCCCGACCAGGAACTGAACGCAAGTAGTTTATGCCTAGCAGTGAGCACTCAATGTTCAAACCATTCAGTTGGCTAATAACTGATTACATCTCTAACATTGTTCAATCAAGGATTTCTTACAATTGTCAATACATGTAATATCAGTTCCAGGAAAATGTTGGAAACTATGTTGTATTCATAAGTTTGTAAGTGTCATTACCAAGATTTGACTTGATAATTTCAAATAGATTGAGCATTGAGTAGATCTTTATAAATAAAGAAATGTATTTGTAACATTTCAATGAGCCAAAAAATTAAGTTCACTTCTACTTGATGTCTGAGTTGATGATATTGATCAGAAGAACAATAAAATTTCCATGACCAAACTATTTAGCTCACAGAACAAAACTCCATCAAAAAATAGTTAGAATTTAAAGTAAAGATAAGGAAGAGACTTACTTATTTTGTAAAAAAAAACAGTTCCAGAATTGTTTCATAGGTAGCTAGTGCTTTGGATGTTTTAAGGATGTGAATATGAAGAAAGCAACTAAATGTTCAAGGACAGAAATCTTAACCGCTTCGCTGTCCCCATTCTACAGTTGCACTACAATAAAAGTCTTGAAAGAAATTCTACTAGCTCTAATAAACCTATGTCATTGCCATACTCTACTTAATTGCTTTAAGCTGAAATAATTTAAGCGAACAATTTAAATCAATCAAATCATATTATATTGTTCCTTTTGTTTTATTCCGAACAAACCTATTAATGAATTTCTTGGTGTATAGTTAGTTCTACTTTTAATTGTTTCAGTAGTACATTTCTATTACATCATTTTAATATTTTCATATTATACTGATGACCTTGAGAGACTTATCAACCAATGAAGAAACACTATTTTGTTATTAAAAAACAAAAAACAAAAATGCAGTAATGATTTCCAAACGATCAATTAACATTTACTCGTTAAATTACTTATCATGGTTAGGGAAAATGGCTAGGTTTACATATAAGGAATTAAGCTATTGTTGTGAACTAGAGTTATAATGTGTTGGGATATTCAAAGAAATATCCCAAAAATTATTCTATTAGGTCTAATGCTATTCTTGGACTTGGAGATGGTGTTATTCTCTTATTGGTCAGTGCTTATTTCACGTGTCATTTTCCTGTTGGCTAAATATTGTACAAATGTTATCTGCTATTTTATGGTCCGTTATGGTCTGCTTGATTGGTATATAAACAGAGTATGTTTGAAATATAATGATTCATATCGCAGAGGTTGAAACTTATGTTCTGGACTTATCTGGCTGGGCTAGAAGGAAAGTAGGGCCAATTAGAAGTCTAGACTGGTCGCACGTGTTTTCGCGTCATTGGTTCGATCGATAAGTCACTGCTCCATAATCAGTGGTCACAAGTTATAACATAATGATACATTGTTTTCGTCATCAAATGGCATCATCCATAGCACAGTGATGATTTGTAACTCGTTCTTTAACAGGCTTAAGGAATTTAGTGTTGATATTTAGAGTCCGAAGTCATAGAGGAAAAATAATATCTACCTACACTGACACCTTTGATTATGCACTGAAAACATAAAGTACGCCTGTTAATCCTAATGGAGCAAAGGCATCCTAGATTTCCACTGCATCCCGTGCTTCCCTTCAGATGTTGACGTCTTCATGATCCAGTCGATCACCAGGAGAAAGAAAAAGGGTGAGAGTAAGCAACCTTGCCTGACGCCGTAGCGTTTTTCAGCAAGTTAGTTCTCTACGGGATGAGTGCGCCAACCCTATCCCCAACCTTCCTCCTTTATCCGGGCTTGGGACCGGTAGTAGCCCCCGGAGGGACTCCAGGCGGAGTAACATATCATTACCATATACAAATTAAATGTTTCACTGTTTTAAACTTCAAAGTAGCTTGAACCAATTCCGAAGAGAGAATCATTGATACATTATTTTATTCTGTTGTTGAGGTTTTTACATGCACAAATTAACTTTTAGTTTCGATGCATATTGTCGTAAAATGGGTCTTCTAGTGACATTATACAAGTGAGTTTAAAATAACCTCAACAAATCTAAAACTACATTTACCCTATCACAATGTAGTTATCATAAGTGGACAATCTGTAAAGAAAAGACATTAGGATTACCAAGGGTTCAGAGATTTTACACCATTTATACACCATAAATTTATATCTAAGCCGGTTTTTCTATACGCAAATTGGAAAAAAAATCTTGAAGCTTCACGAAGATAAACAAGAGTCCCTGTACTGTCCATGGAAAATGTTCAAGTTTAGAATTAGATGAGTAACGTTATGTCTTGTGAATTAAGTTTAGATTGGTTATAATTAAGTGTTTGACGAAAAGGTTGATTGAGTTGTTTGATACATTCGATTTAGGCAGAATTGAGCATATGATATCTTAAATACCATCATTTCTACCGTACGATGATAAAATTTCTGCTTTCCCTATAATTTTAAGTATTCTGATCACAAT
This sequence comes from Schistosoma mattheei, assembly GCA_944470405.2. Classification (NCBI taxonomy): domain Eukaryota; kingdom Metazoa; phylum Platyhelminthes; class Trematoda; order Strigeidida; family Schistosomatidae; genus Schistosoma; species Schistosoma mattheei. The sequence continues at coordinate 82,769,583 of OX103947.1, forward strand.
ACAGAGGTAGCACTTCTGAGCGCCCCCAAATGCTCTGGTATGGTCGAGAGTGGGGTGAGCCCGCCCTCCCTCTCGAAATGCTCTCACACGGCCACGCGTATACAGCCTCTGCCAGGGAAGTCCTACTCACTGCATTCTCGTGGAGCGGGGCGTTGTTTACGAAATTGGGAGAACGAAAAGTGGATGTCCGGCGCTCTAACCGGGTTGGAAGACATGTAGAGTGCACCTAAGGGAGTTGGAAAACCCTGATTCAAAACCAATCGTGCACATGGACTCCAGTATCCTGAGGGAACAAATGGAGTATGAACCAATAGTTGATCACCGGCTACCATGGGACTGCATCTCCTTACGATGCTCCACTGCCTTGTGGATCAGACCTTTAGGTCGAAGGCTCCGGGTGTGGAACCCTAAGGTAACCACCCGCTTCGGTTTGGGCACCCGGGCAGTATCACAGCCCTAACATAAATCGAATGATTTATGTGGCGTATATCTATTCGTTGCCTCCTTGTACCAATGTTTATGGGGTTAAAAAAATAAAAGCTCTTCTGACCATTCTACATGATATTCAATAAAAAATCTATTATTTTTGAATTTTGCTCAAAACCTCTAAGGTCGTTTGTACAGTTCTGCTTGCCTGTGATTTTCACATGTATTCTCTTTTTTCTTTTCTCTATAGATAATGTAAATAAATCAAATAAATCTGAACCTACTACACAAACCCAATATACAAATACAACTAAAGATGTAATTCAATCTAAAGAGAACAAGCCAGGACAACCATATAGTATATCATGTTTACAAATCAGTCTAATTGTTTTGGTCATATTCATGAATTGAATCAATCAAAAATCTATCCTAACAATAATCAACTTTATCCATGTAATTCAATGTATAAACATGATCATAATCATTCTAATAATGAAACTAGTTTATTAACAGATAGTTCATCTAATTTCAATCAATTGAATTCTAATATGAAGATCAACAATAAACTACCATATAGAAATAGTAATACATTTCATATAAAATCATCAAATATTGATCATCCAAATAAATTAAAACATACTACTTATTCTCATAATCATCATCATCATTGTGTTAAACATTGTCCATCATCATCATTAACTTCACATTCTATACCAGTTCATCGAATGTTTCATTCAACTCCACCATTTACATTGAAACATTTATCAACTATACGTAATATGTATGAACAAAATGAATATTCTACAAAAATTGATAATAGAAATTATATAAATAATAATAATGAATTATCTAATAATGAAGAACAATCTGAATCAGAATTATCATCATCATCATCATCATCATCTCAATTATCGTCATTTGATCGTCCACGTTTTTATAGTAGTAATATGATTTTATTAAAACCACCAAATCATCATTCATATATGAAATTCAAATATATTACAGAACAAATTCTTTTAGCTAAATCAATATTTGATGAAAATCAATCTAAAAAAAGATCAAATTCTTGGTCAGTTCATCGTGGTTTTAATCTAAACTCTTGTAAGACTAATGAACATTAATTTAAAATGAATTACTACTTTAATATGATATATATATATATATATATATATATATATATATATATATATATATATATATATAGTAGTCAGATGTCGTTTATGCAAGAATTGAAAACGTGGTGATCAGTGTTACAGGTTATCAAGTATTTTCAACAGTTGAAATCATGAGTAAATTGAAACAAGATTCATGATCTCAACTGTTGAAATTACTACAATCTCAACAAAACCCCTTCTGACACTAATCAACATATGCTCACTAGTGACTGGCTTCAAGAGGTATACCCTGGAGTTCTATTTAGAAGCAGTGACCAGTGGAGTTCAACCAGGTCTGTTGTGAGATAGTAACTCACTGATGACAATGGTGGATGGGTTATTCAGATTCAGATTCAGACTTGTGTAGTAAGAACAGAAGCTCTACGGCCCATGTTATTCCTTTTCTAGTATGCTTCTGTGAGTGTCCTGTTTTCTCTTGAATGAGTCAATTGAAGATGCGGACACCACTGCCTCAGGCAGCAGGTTCCAAGTATTGATGACTCAGTGTGAAAACCTGTATGCCACGGATATTTTGTTCGTTCTTGGCTTTTCTACTCGCCTGCTATGTCCTCTAAGGTGTCCCGACCTAGTGGGAAGAAAGAGAGAGAATAAGCTAGGTCCACAATCATTTATCAGTACTCTATACATCAAAATTAGACCTCTCCTTAATCTGCGATAGGACAGAGTAAAGAGGCCAGCTTTTCAAGCCGTTCTTTGTATGGTAAACCCCGGAGTTCTGGAATTGCACGGGTAGCTGCACTCTGTACTTCTTCTAGGATATCCAAGTCACTTTTTAAACAGGGGCTTGCAGCCTGAACGCAGTTCTAAAGCTTAGTTCTCACTAAGGTTGTGTATACTGTGGTGAACATGGTAGTATCTAACTTGGTGAGTGTACGTTTTCAAGCCCAGAAGGTTCGAAACCCCTCAGCTGTGACCTCCCGGCAATGGGCCGTCGTCTTAAGATCATTACTCACTGTCACCCCTAGATCCTTATGAGACCGGACTACGGGTAATGACACATCCCCTATGTTGTACTTATTAACCTTTGAATCCCCAAAGTGCATGTAGACACACTTTTCCGCGTTGATAGGCATAAGCCACTCTTTAGACCAGTTTATCATATTATTTAAGTCTGTCTGAAGAGTAAATGCGTCTTTGTCTCCAGTTATTACTCGCCAAATTGGGGTACTCCACTAAGTACTGGTGGATTGTTTGAAGTTAGACAATTACACCGTTGGATGCCGGCCGGCTCATGGTTCCAATGGCTAAGTGTTAGCGCGCGAGACTGATATGTCCTGGGTTGGAATCTCGTGGGGGGTGGGATCGTTGATGCGCGTCGCTGAGGAGTCACACAGTGGGACGAAACGGCCGTCCAGTGCTTGCAGGTTTCCCATGATGGTCTAGCTTCAACTGACTCATGATCTCAACTGTTGAAATTACTACAATCTCCACAAAACCCCTTGTGATACTAATAAGTATTTCACAGAATGCATATGTTTCTATTCAACCTAATTATGAATCCGGAACAGTTCTTTGATAACAATCAGAGAAATTGTTTTTCTCGCTGTCGGAAACAAAACTCCATGGAAAAAAATCAATTCATATTATCTATAACTTTTATGAAAGATATTATAACTGAGTTACTCTAGACATAGTTTGCCTTCTGATATATACTAGAGCAACAAAAAATCCAGTACGTTTTGGGAACATAGCATCATAATATCCTACACTATTCATTTGTAGAACATTACCGTTCTAATCAGATATTTTAAATCCCCGCCGTTGTATTCCAAATGGTATCCTCTTTAGGTACACATGGATTGTTTTAAGCATAGGAAATCATCAGCACGTTTCCTCCCTTGTGGATATTGTCAGTTAGATTTTGCTCCATTTCTATACTGATGCTCAAAATCATATTCGAACCCACTAGTTATCGTTTTGAAAGGTCAGCGAGGGAGTCTAAAATGTTCGGATAAACCACAGTGACTTAAAATGATCTCCACAGTGCGAAGTCATTTTTAGACAATCAGAGGACATTCTATAAAGTGACCATTTTCTAGTAGAAAAAATAATACAAAATTATAATGAGATTCGAAAATTTTGTAGAGTTAATAGACATCCCTGAGATCCGAAGTCAGTGTAAATAAGTAATAAAACAGTTAAGAAGAATTCCTTTATCAGTGTTTATACTGGAGATAGTTTTTCAGTCGTAATCATACTGTCTTAACTGTCTTTGCATAGACTAATCATAACCTCTAATTAGCTTCATATTCTTACTACAGTCTTATCAAATGGACTCGTATTGCAGATTATTTCGATACCTGATTGGCTTGTTTTTATACTTTTGTCCAATTGTCTCAACGTTTTTTCACTAAACTACTGATTCAGGTAAGTCACTAACTAGTTCAGTTGGTAATAAGTTATGTGTAATGGTTCGTAATTTCTTGCTATTAATATCAAGGACTTCAATAGAACAGTCTCTGTTAGTAAATATTCATTTTACTGCTAACCACAATCCAAAGAAACTGACAAATAAATGAAGACATCAAAGAAATCCTATCAGAAAGCATATACCTCGATAAGAACTGATCGATTACAGTCATTACTATTATCGGTTTAAACATAAGAATCATTGCATAAGAACGATTCAGTCTCTTTGTTTTAAAAATCAAGTTTTTATTTGTGATAAAGACTATTTAAAATTGTTCCAAAGAAGACAGAAATGTATACAGTCATTTGTTTTCTTCTCAAAAATTATTTTTTCCAGACAAATGTGAAAGATCGAATAATTTGGAAAGTGAAGATGAGTTTAGCACAGACGGAACTGGAAGGTAGCTACTTGCCTTTAATATTTTTAGTGCTATTTTTATTTCAGCATATAAGGGATAAGTAATGAGTAACTTTTCATCAGATTTTGACGTATATGTATGATAACTTAAAATGTATATGATTTCTATCACCGTTGAGGATAGATTTTTAGACAAGTGTTAATTTTCGCAAAACGTCTATGGCTACATGTCAACAGACTGTAACTGACTACCATTAAATTTAATACACTACAATGTTCAATCACTTTGATTATTGATCATAGATCAACATCATCAACAGAACAAATTCATTTTGTATTGTTTGTTTGAATCTTCCAATTAATGTTTAGGGATGCAATTGATGAGTCCCAAATATGACGAAACGTGCGTCTTGGATTCCACTGCAAACTATCATCCATCTTTGCTTTAAAAAGTACCCAAATCTTTACTTGATCATACCTTCTGACATAACGTCTCTGACTGTGAAGCTGGGTGACACGGGATCGAATCCGTCTGGGAGCATCTGTTCCCTCAAGATTACAGATACACCTTGCTGACGACTGCCAAGTAGCACGAAATCTAAGTCCAAGTTTCCTGTTGACTACCTCCAACCATCATCGCATCCCAGGACATGACTCAGAGTGGATTTTAAAAAAAGAATGTAAAACAGTCATCGGTTCAATACAGAATTACCTAATCAACTCTGAACACGACGCTCCTAAGAGTGTCTTCCGTCAAAATTACCTATAAAATCAAAGGAACTAGATAGAAAGGAGGTTGAATCAGAAATATGTGCACTGTTGAGGAGTTAGTAATCTGCTAATTCAAGCCCATATTCAGTGTGCAAAATCGATACATCCAACCTTTTATCCTTCTTTGACCCTAATTTTCTTCTGTAGGATGTGTTGGTTTTTTTTTTTGAATGTGTTTTGTAATGTTGAACTGTAATCTTAAAGAGAGCAAGAACAAAGATTGCTCCCTTTAAGATAATAAAGGGAACTGTGTATGAACTGTAATCGGTTATTATTATCCCTCAATAGTTTTTCATGATTATTATTCAGTTATTATTATGACCTTTAAGTTTTTCGTTTTATTTCTTCATATCTTTCAAGTGGACAATTATCTTTTATAATTTTGACCCGTAAATTATTTTCATTCTTCTATTTTGATCTAACACCCGGACTATTACGTAACCTCATTTGATAATTAGAATCTCGAATCTGTTTATGATGAAATCTTTCCTTCCATTCTATCGGCATTTACCGTATAACTATAAATATGAATGTACAACTTAAGTAAATGATGTAGTTTAAAAGAAAATTTTCTTCTCTGAATTGTCTTAATCTTCATAAAATATTCAATAAATTCTTTATAAGGTAGAGTATTTGTAGTGAGCTTTGGTAGGTCTTGAGTTCTATCTCTGTGAGGTTTTAGGGTACAGAGATCTGAGATGCCATACACTATAATGAAACAGTCATTTAGTGCTTCCTAACTGTGTAGTGAACGAGAACTTAGGTGAAGAAGATCAGTTCAATGCTTGATAAAATACTACATAATGTCCCGGTGAAATATGAAAATCATACATTAAGTACTTCATTTGCAAATCCTCCATCAATTGTCTCTTGCACACTTCATCGTTCCTTCATTCCTGTTGTTATTGCAATTACGATCTATTTACATTTTTGTTCTCTTCAATTCGATCTTCTCAACCTTCTGCTGCTAGACATCCTACTTCTGATTGGTGCAACATACTACTAACGTCAAACACACAGTAGTTTGGTTTAAATTTTAAAGCACTTGTTTCATTTTAATGACCATTTTTTATTGAATACCATTCCAATTAAGTGTGTACAGAAGGAAGTTATACATTTAATGGTTAACATTTAACTTCAAATAAGTAGAAAAATATTTTTGATGAAATAGCTCTATGGAGATTATTTTATTCTGTTGGTGATACTTATCTGAAACTGGTCTCATTTCGAGTACCATTAAAAGTGCTGGATAAAAATGAGGCTATTTAATGGTACATACTCAAGACCCTGCTTATTACAGGATCCGAGGAGCTTCTGTTTGCCAGGCGACTTCCCTTTAGGAGTTTAATACTAAAACGAAAAATGTATTCAATGGTCTTTCGTTCAAAATGATACTCCATCTAAGATCACTCCATTCTGAATATAACTTACATATTGTGTTTTGAAACCAAAATTAACGGGAAGTATTGAATTTCTCTTTTCCTCTATTATTAGACCATCGGAATGTGAATTCAATATCCCATTTAATGATATAAAATTACTTAGATGTTTACAAAAAGGTGAACGTAAAGCAATTTATAAGTAAGTCATTTATTACATTCTGTCGAAAATGTAATGCACGCGTTTTATTTGTATTATTTTATTTGTTTATGGTCTGATTAATGTTAATTTGTTGGGTAAAACAATTTGATAATCACTCCGCCTGCAGCTCTTCTAGAGCTACTGCCGATACCAAGCCCGAGTAAATGAGGATGTTTGGGCAAGGGGTTAGCGACTCCATCCCGTAGAAAACCAACTCGCTAAAAAAACTAAAAAAGCTATATAAATGATACTTAAGTTGGCAATAATCAATAGAATGAACCTGAGATCTGATGCTTTACACTCCTGGAACGAATAACGACGTTAATGTTCACAAACGTGGAAGCTAATGTACTAATGATAAATCATAAACTTCTCTTTTTAAAATAGAATATTTTGGTAGTGTTGTGTGCTCTGATCTACAATGGTTTAATTCCTGAGCTTTCATTGTCGTTCAGGTCAACCTTTTCAGTGCCTACTATGCGTTGATGTTGTCCAGAAAGACGGTGAAAGTTTGCGAGTCAAACCACATAACTCAGAGCACAAAACACTACCAAAATATTTCATCTTCAAAAAAAAAGAAATTTCTGACTTACTACTAATATGACGTTTTTCAAGTGTCTTAATTTAGTACTAATTAAGGTAATTCTCAATTATATATATGTTCAGAAGATGTATCTGAATGGGCATATTTTGTTCATTCGCTTGAGTTTGACTAGTTATTGGTTGACTGCATTCGTTAGAAAATTGAACTTGTAAGAGGTCCATTTGAGTCTTATGTAACTAAGCTCTGAGTAGCAGAAATCCTATGGGCCTTTATTTGTGTTGACGTGACCCAAAGTTTGTTATTTAGGCAAAGTAATTCAAATGTTTAAAATTTCATGAAGCACTCTCTGAAAATTGAGTAAGTTGGTCTTTGTATTTAATTTAATTTAAAGTGTGTAAATCCATTTAAAAAGGAGAACGGGGAAACCAATAGACCGGAAAGAACGTATATATATATCCATGCAAGCGGAAGGAGATAAACGACATCGCATAATTTCCATGATATTAATTCTAAAAGTAAACCATTTCCTAAATTTAGTTTAAAAGGCTTTGTGTAGACTGGTTTAATTTTTGGCTGTATTCTTAACAGGCTGATTTCAGTTAAGGTACTTGTATTCAAAGTTCTAATGGTACTGTTGGACCTCAGCCCTTTGGTTCTAATGCCGAAGCACTTATTTCTAGATGCGAATTTCCTAGATTCGATCCTTGTTGATGTCATGAACAGACGCTGATGAAGTGTTCTTTATTAGGATAATATACCCAGACAGTTGTTTTTTGGTTTACAAAGGTTTCTTAACTGAGATTAGTCTGTGATGAATACGACCCAGAAATCTAAAATCCCTTGCTTTTGCGATCAAATGTATAACAGGCTTAAATGTTGTTTTATTACTGATATTTGATAATATACAGTGTAAAAGTTTATGGTACTGAATTCATTGTTTCAGGTTAGGAAAATGTATTTCGCTTTAGATATATTATACCTTACTACAGTCTACTCTAGTTTCAGCCTCATTTTTTAAGCACAAATAAACTGATTTTAAACGTTATATGAGCCTACAATAACTAAAACTGATAAGGAACTAGTTATGTCTTCTAATAAATTATCATAAACAATATATATATATATATATATATATATATATATATATTGATTCGAAATCAATACGTGATCCCCGATTTCCAACATCTATTACCTTCCAAGGATTATTATCATCTTTCTCATAAGAATGATAGTAATCGATAAATGTTTGACATCAATAATCCTTCTTTTTAAAATGGTCTGCACTGTTCAATATACCGATATCATTAACCATACCTTAAAACCTCGTAAGTAAATCCTACTTATCTACGCACTACTGAATTTTTAAAAAGAAATAACTTATATACAGTTTAGAAAATAGGTGTATGATCTAATTTAGATAGATTACGTTTGGTGGAAAATAAAATCTCATTTATGAATTGAATATACTACTGAATATATAGAAAACTTACTGAAGAAAATGAGATAAAACAGAAGAGTGAAAAATGAAAGGATAAATAGTAGAAAAACTGATCGATAAAATATAAAGATTAAATAGCTAAACTACCATTCAATACTTCCTGGTTTTCTATAGTGATCTAACTTCAATTGACTGATAAATTCAACTACTAAATTACTATAATATCTATAAAACTTCTCTCTGATTATAATCATCATATGCTCAATAGTGACGGTCTCTAAGATGTATTTCCTGGAATTCTAGCAAGAAACAGTGATCAGTGAAGTTCAACCAGGTCTGTTGTGAGATAGTAACTCACTGATGACAATGGTGGACAATGGTGCAACTTTTTGGATTAGTTGAAGTTAGACAATAACACTACTGAATGCCGGCTGGCTCATTGGTTTAGATGTTAGGTGCTCGTGTATGAGACTGATAGGTCCTGAGTTCGAATCTCGCGAGGTAGGATCCTGGATACACACTACTGAGGAGTCATACAGTAAGATGAAAAGGCCATCCAGTGCTTTCTGGTTTTCCATGAAACTGAAATTTCGTGTAAAACAGGAAATAAATTGTTTTTAAAACTTGATCACTTTCAAGCATCAGAAAATAAAAGCTGATCATCAGTAATATATAGGTGTTTTATTTTGTTAGAAAATAACTTGAAGATAGATTACGTTTACATTTTGATGGAGTTTTGTTCTCTGAGCTGGACGGTTTGCTTGTGGAGCTTTCATCGTTCTTCTGAACGACATCATCAGCACAAACTTCAGATAGGAGTGAAGTGTTCGAATTTCTCCATATGAGTTTCACAGCTTGTTCTGTACACCTCGACGTTGATTGGTTCTTATTGACCTCAAATTTGTCATTGTTTCCTCCTTTGTTTTGGTTATATCTCCCATTGGTTTGATTTTTGTTCCTATATTTGTGCATGATTTTCCTAACTGGTTGATAAATTGGATTGATTTCAAAATGCTTGTTGATTGCTGATTGACCTGAGTGCCAGGCTTCTAAAAATTCTCTGGTGTTTTTGGAGTTTCCTCTGTCTAAGATATCCACATTTTTACAATCGAATGAGTGTCCGCAGTTGTCCACGTGTATTGATATAAGTGAAGAGATATCATGGCGTTTAACTGCTAATTGATGTTCGTGTAGGCGAATGTGAAGGGGGCGTCCGCTTAGTCCGATGTAGTGTTTTTCGCAGTTGGCACAATTTATTTTGTAGATGATGTTTGATTTGTCTTCCTTTGTTGTTTCATCCTTTGGTTTGCATAGGATTGATTGTAGTGATTTTGTAGGTTTGTGTGCCACACCTATCCCGAAGGTTCTCAGCAGTCTCGTAGCGGTTTCTCGCATTCCTTGTACGTATGGTAGGGTGATCCTTTTATTGATTTCTTTGCTTGACTTGGGTTCGGATGACGCCTGCGGTTGGTGTTTTTTGATGAAGTTGATTAGGTAGCCGTTCTTTTGAAATATGTCCTTCAGGTATTTCTCTTTATTTTTTCGTGCTGCTAGTGTGCTGCAATGTGTCCTCGCCCTTTTGAACAAAGTGTGTATGCAGTTGATTTTGTGAGCTCTTGGGTTGTTGCTATTGTAGTTGAGAATTTGATCTTTATGGGTCGGTTTCTTATACACTTGCGTTTCCAGTTTTTCTGTGTCGGTCCTAGTGATTAATATATCCAAGAATAATAGTTTTTTGTTTGACTCCTTTTCTATAGCGGTTATGTCGTTCAGAAGAACGATGAAAGCTCCACGACCAAACCATCCAGCAGAGAGAACAAAAATCCATCAAAATCATCCACCTGAGCTACAAATCTTCTCCAACACCTCAAGTATACATTTTATTTTAACTCTAACATTCAAATACTACTTAGATGGAGTTTTATTCTCAGGTAGAAGTTTATATTATTAATGTTGTGTAGGAGTACAATGAAATCTCCATAACCAAACCATCCAGCTTACAGAACAAAACTCTACCTAAATCATCCATATTTTCCACCTTCTCATAATTTAACTACTGTATTTTACGGTTATGGTTTTGAATGCATCAATAATAAATGAAGACAACCCAATTAATATTGTTGTATGTAATTAGTTAAGACTTTTTAAACAATATCACTCAACTGTATCATATTGGAATAGTGTAAACAGAATACTAATCAGTTATTCCATGTATTTTTAAGATTGACATTATCAACACTGTATATGAATGAGTTATTCAAATTAGTTACTAAGATGAATAAAAGAAGTGACTAACACTCTCAAACAGATTCTTATCATCATGGTGTAATTCAATTGTGCTTGCTTGAATATATATATATATATATATATATATATATATATATATATATATATATATATATATATGCATGAACATAATATGAATATACGACTGAAGAACCCGATGATAGATTTAGCGAAAACAATCATTCACTCTAATACACTTTGTAAATATGAAAAAACGAGACAAAGTTAGTGTAGGATAATATGGGAATATAAGAAACAATAAAAACCAGTAAAGAATTCGGTCATATAATGTGTTTTATCTAAGAACATGAATGAACATGTAAAAGGTATACATATTCCTTAAATGATCACTGAAATCATTAGTTTTCTACAAATATAAAATGAATGTTAACCATTCAGTAAATATAATTTAGCATATATATGTTTATTATTCATGATTAGTACAATATCTAAATACTATAAATAAGTTGATTAGTAAATCAGTATACAATAGTTGATGAAACGATTTAGAAATATTGACATTCTTTTATTATTATTTTTTTCGTTAGAGGTCAATGGCATGGTGATGTTGATGTACATATTTTTGAAGATTTAAGTCGTACAGAAAGAAAACGATTTTGGCAAGATATTACACGACTTATGATGACTAGACATGAAAATATTGCTTTATTTATGGGTGTATGTGTTAATCCGCCCAATTTTGCCATTGTAACTAGGTAAGTTTCAATGTTAAGTGAAATTATTTAACGAAGTAATACATTTTATTCACATATGATTGTACTTTCAAAGTATAATTAATTTATTCTGTAATTAGAAATATGTTGAAAGTCAAAGGTCCTATAAACTTAAACAATGCAGTACCTCAACATGAAATCAATATTGATAATTACTGTCGAATTCTTAAAATTAAAAAAAAGATAATTAACAGCTGTAAAAGTTTCATTTAGACTACTGAATTAACGTATACTACTTTATACTTTCATTATCAGTCAACTTATATGAAAGTACAACAAGAAAAACCATATGGTTACAAACTGATTCATATATATTTAAGCAAAGATGGATGGTGGCTAGCAGTGGAATCCAGGACTCGCGTTTCATCTTATTTGGGACTCGTCAGATGGATGCCAACATGAGACTGATCAATTGCACTCCTAAATAACAATGGAAAGATACAAGTAAAACGGCACTAAGTGAATTTAAACTTCACCCCATTGCACAAGCAGGTGGCTATCAGGATTCAGTAGTTAAGTGGATTACGCGATGGCGTCTGAACAGTACTGAGTTCAAGTCCCGGAGTGAACATCAACTCTGGGATGCAAGTACATCCAGCTGACGAGTCCCAAATAGGATAAAACACGAGTCAAACTGGATTTCACTGCTAGACACTAACCATCTTTGCTTAAAAAGCTTGTGACTTAAGGCTATATCGAGGCAATCTGTACAGGATGCACATATGTCAAGAGAGACTGATCAACTGCAGTCCTAAATAACAATGGGAAGATATAAGTAAAACGACACTTCGTGAGTTTCATTCATATATAGTTAATTAACAGTAAATTGTAAACTATAATCACATAAAATCCAATAAATTTACATCATTGAATAATGAATCAAGTTAATAAACCTCATAACAACTAGTCTAAGAGAAAAGAAGTTAAAAATAAGTCATTTTTATAAATTGAAGTAATAGAAAGGAAGTTTTCAACTGTTTCTAGAAAAACATGAACATTGATATTTCCCTATGTCCATTAATTTGACCTTATTTTATTGATTAAGTCAATATGTTATTGTAAACTTTTTAACATTTACATTCCTTTTTTTATTAGTTTGTCTTTTCCTTATTTATTCCCTTTTTTTCTTCTGGGTTGTTTTCTTTTTTTCTTCCAATTTATTCATCAATATTGAAATACAATGATAATGTGAATTTCCTTAGTTTAGTTAAATATTTGGTTGTTGTTTCATAGTGAAAATTGGTCCACTCCCTTCAAATTACTGTTTATATTTCAATTAAGGTTCAATATTCATTCATTATTATGATATTAAATTCATTGTCAGATATATCAAAATGTTATCTTTATCGGTTAAATATATGTTGTATATTGTATATATTGTATGTTTTAACGTTTACTACCACAATTGTTCGACCTAAGTTAGAAAATGAAAATCTTAGTGTTTCTAACATGTTGCTAAGTATTCACAATAAAGACATGTTTGTCCTAAAACGATTTAATTACTTACTTACTTACGCCTGTTACTCCTCGTGAAGGAGCATAGGCCGCTCACCAGCATTCTCCATCCAACCCTACAATGGGCAATCTTTTCCAGCTCTTTCCAGTTCCTATTGATCCTTTTCATGTCTGCTTCGATTTCCCAACATAATGTGTTATTTGGCCTTCCTCTTTTCGCTTCTCTCCAGGATTCCAAGTTAGGGCTTGCCTCGTGATGCAGTTTGACGATTTGCGTAATGTATGTCCTATCCATTTCCATCGTCTTTTCCTAATTTCCTCTTCAGCTGGAAGTTGGTTTGTTCTCTCCCACAGAAGGCTATTGCTGATGGTATCCGGCCAATGGATGTTGAGTATCTTGCGTAGACAGCTATTTATAAATACTTGTACTTTCTTGATTGTGGTTGTTGTAGTTCTCCAAGTTTCAGCTCCATACAGTAGAACTGCCTTGACGTTCGTATTGAAGATTCTCACTTTGATATTGGTTGAAAGTTGTTTTGAGTTCCATATGTTCTTCAATTGTAGGAATGCGACCCTTGCTTTGCCGATCCTCGCCTTTACGTCTGCATCTGAACCTCCTTGTTCATCGATGATGCTTCCTAGGTATGTGAAGGACTCTACATCTTCCAGAGTTTCGCCATCAAGAGTGATTGGATTGCTGTTCTCCGCTTTGAATTTGAGGACCTTGGTTTTCCCTTTGTGTATGCTGAGGCCTACTGATGCAGAGACTGCTGCTACACTGGCTGTCTTCATCTGCATCTGTTCGTGTGTACGTGATAGGAGGGCTAGGTCATCTGCGAAGTCCAAATCGTCTAATTGATTCTGAGCTGTCCATTGTATTCCGTGTTTTCCTTCAGATGTCGAGGTCTTCATAATCCAGTCGACCACCAGAAGAAAGAGGAAGGGAGAGAGTAAACAGCCTTGTCTGACTCCAGTCCTTACTTGGAATGCATCTGTCAGCTGTCCTCCATGCACTACTTTGCACTGTAGTCCGTCGTATGAGTTCCGGATAATATTGACAATCTTCTCAGGAACTCCGTAGTGTCGAAGAAGTTTCCATAATGTCCTCCTATCTACACTGTCGAATGCCTTTTCATAATCAATGAAGTTGATGTATAGTGATGAGTTCCACTCAACTGATTGTTCGACGATGATCCGTAGTGTTGCAATTTGGTCTGTGCACGACCGATCCTTACGGAATCCAGCTTGTTGATCTCGAAGTTGGGCGTCTACTGCATCCTTCATCCGGTTCAGCAACACTCTGTTGAAGACTTTCCCTGGTATTGACAGTAGTGTAATGCCTCTGTAGTTTTCACATTTGCTCAGATCTCCTTTCTTTGGAATCTTGACGAGGTGTCCTTCTTTCCAGTCCATCGGCACTTGTTCCTCCTCCCAAATCTTTTTGAATAGAAGGTAAAGCATGCTTGTGGTTGCTTCGATGTCTGATTTCAGTGCTTCAGCTGGTATGTTGTCGGGTCCTGCTGCTTTCCCGTTCTTGATTTGTCTGACGGCCATTCTAATTTCTTCCGTCGTTGGTGGGTTGACATCTATAGGAAGATCTATGTGTGCTGCTTCGATGTCCGGTGGATTCATTGGAGCCGGCCTATTCAGGAGTTCCTCGAAGTATTCTACCCATCTGTTACGCTGTTGTTGAAAAATGGATCTATATAGGTTTGAACTGTAGTTACAAAGAAGCCACTCATTAGTGATGTAACTTGTGTTGAATCACGTTTATCGATTAATTCTGTGGTTCAATAGCTGAAATTATGAATCAATTGAAGCTAGACTACCATGAAAGACCTGGAAGCACTGGACGGCCGTTTCGTTTTAGTATGGGACTCCTCAACGAGAGTGATATGTCCTGGGTCCGAATCTCGTGAGGGGGGGCGGGACCGTGAATGCGCACTGCTGAGGAGTCCTATACTAGGATAAAACGGCCGTCCAGTGCTTGCAGGTTTTTCATGGTGGTCTAGCTTCAATTGACTCATGATTTTAACCAGTGAAATGTCTAAAATCTCCACAAAACCCCTTCTTATAATAATTCTGTGTTTATTTATGAAATACCAGGCCCCTCAATGATCATAACCTTTTAGTTCTGTTTACTTGAAGAATATACTGAACGTTATTTCACATTTATCAACCTGTTTGATGATAAATTATTAAAAATAACTGTTTAATAGTCGTTTAGTATATGTTAACGTAAAGTGTAGCAAGTTAATCCAATGAACATGTATTAAAGATCTAACTTTGTTTATGACTGATGAAATTTTGTAAACTTAATGGTACAAAGATGATATATGTGCATTCAATAACAATGTATGCTTCGAATTCGGTGTAAGGAAGGAGCTAAATGCACGACTCAGTAGTTCGGTTATAAGTTTTAGTCTATTGAGGTTAAAAATTATACACATACATTATGTCACTGATTAACTAGTGCCAACTATTGTCCATTTCATGGTGCGTGAATTTACCTACTGATTACATGAGTAAACGATATATAACCCAGTATATTTTAATATATTTGTTAAAACAGTGATTCTGTCTCTTGCGGATTTGTTCCGGGGTGTTTAATAAGTCATCGTCTACAGTCCTTTCTCCTTTACATGGAGAGTTATCAGTCCTTGTTCACATATACTGGGATAAGTAACCAGGTGTACTCGCAACATATAACACGTAGTCACACTTTTGTCAGTATATCTAAGATCGTACTACCTATACTTGTGAACTACCGTAACTCTAACAACGCGAGAGGAAAACATAAATGAAGAATTATTAACTCTTTAAAGTTACGACCAAAAAAAGCAAGTAGTAGTCATTAATAAACCAAATACTCTCATTTTATATTGATTTTACACTTGATGACTATTAAATACGCATCATATATATAAGAAGATATTTAGGGTTACTTCAATATACAAATGAAGTTCATATAGAATAATACAAAAAACATCATTGTTAAACTGGGTGAAAGTTCGCACTTGTCATATCAAATGAAATTCATACTTAGTGGATATAAACATATTGACCTGAAATAAGGTACGAATGTAGAATATAAAATCAATATCGTACTAACCATAATGCTTCCCTGTGAATAAAACCAACATCAAAATGTCACAATGGGAATTAAATCAATCTCATAAAATATTACACGAAGTTAAGGAAAACATGAACTCATCAACCTTACTTACTTACGCCCGTTACTCCCAAGGGAGCATAGGCCGCCAACCAACATTCTCCAACCAACTCTGTCCTGGGCCTTTCCTTCCAGTTCTATCCAATTTTTGTTCATTTTTCTCATGTATGTCTCGGTTTCTTGGCGTAATGTGTTCTTCGGTCTTCCTATTTTCCTTTGGCCTTGAGGATTCCACGCGAGGGCTTGCCTCGTGGCTCCACCTGGAGCCCCTCTGAGGCTATTGCCGGTCCCAAGCCCGGATAAAAGAGGAGGGTTGGGCATGGGGTTAGCGAACCTATCCCGTAAAAAACTAACTCGTTAAAAAACGTTAACTCATCAATTTAGCCCAACTTATCTAGTATTTTATCATGATACAACATTCGATCATTGTGAATATAGCATTCAAAAGACGATTTTTTAGTAATTAATCAATCATTCACAACTTAAGTTGGTTTTACTAGGAATTAAAATTATGCCAAGAGTCACTGGTCATAAAGATGCACATAACAAGTATGTTTATTTCTTACTTTTAAGATCTCGAATCATCTCCACTTAGTTTTGATTTTAATCCTTACATACTAGTATTTTGAATACTAGTTAGTACTAGTAATCCGAAACCTATATTCCTGACTATTTTAAATTAGTCATATGGATTTGTCTACATCTCCATGTTGGTGTTTACATTGAAACTCAAACTATTTAGGCATCATTTTAAATAACAAAGAAATATCCATTCACTGGTTCGTACATTCCTGTTGTTAATATATATAACTCAACGGATTTACTTAAGTTAGCATAAGACTCCAGTAGAAAATGCTCTGGAGTTCTGAATAATTTGTACTAAATACAGATCTCACTGTGAACATTAATGCTATAGTCCAGGCACAAAGTTCGCCTTTTGTAACCTACTATTAGATAATAACCAATATACAATCAACTTGCGATAGACAGTCCATGACGAGGTAAATCGATTCTTCAGTTTACTTTGTCGTAATAAAGATCACATTCATCTCAAGCAAAGTATATATAAATAATTACAATGAATTTTCTGAAGCACAACATTCAGATCGATTAGCAATCAGAAGGGACATTAATGTATACATAATCTATGATCACATACATAAGAGAACAATCAGTTGCAGGGCTAGAAGTCAACCTGCAAAGAAAGAATGAGTGTAAATCTAAATGAAGATAATAAAATCTACTAAGACAGAAAATCTTAAACAAAGCTATCAAACGCTCTGATGTAATACTTTGGAATAATTTGGAGGTTTGTTTCTACAAGAAATAAGCATTAAAGATATTGTCTAAAATAGAAACTAAGGCTCTACAATCAAATCATCTAACTTGGAGAATATAACGCTAGCAAAAGTATTCACCTGAGCTGAAAATCTACGCCATCATTAGAAGGAATTGAACTGAATTCAACTGTCTATTGTATTCCTTAAAATCTTTTGTCATTTTATTCATTATTTTGTAATAAGAACTGTAAAAAAAAACTTGGTTTCTGTTATTCTAACCCAAAACTTCACATGATAATATACATCAATACAAGACAATAATACATTACGAATAACAAATCAAAAACTATACATAACTAAGATCATTTATGATTAAAAAGTGAGTCACAGGTTCACAATTATTCAATACTAATTTATGTGCGATGAAACCCACGTCAATAGTTTCTGAATAAAATGAAAGCTTGAGAAGATGGAGAAGATTTGTAGTTCATGTGAATGATTTTGTTGGAGTTTTGTTTTCTGAGCTGGATTGTTTGGTCGTGAAGCTTTCATCGTTTTTCTGAACTTCAGGTGGAAATTTTTGCTGATGATCTCGTTCAGAAGAATGATGAAAGCTTCACGACCAAACCATCCAGCTCAGAGAAAAAAACTCCACCAAGAAAAATGAAAGCTTACAATTCAGGCAGTGTAAAACTACAACAGACTTGATATTTCATAACCATATATATATAATATTTATATATATATATATATATATAACCTATCCAGTTATATCTAACATTAACCATAATGTTTCAAATATTACATAATCATCTATTTTATAAATCAATCATATTTGTTTCCGCAACAACAAAAACTAATTCTCTCTATTTATAAATTTCTCTTTTTCTCTTCCCTCAAAAATTTAGTGCATGTAAAGGTATATCACTCTATACTAAACTTCATATAAAACGTGAAAAATTATCTCATACAAATCAATTATATTTATTACGTCAAATAGCTAATGCTATCACTTATTTACATACCCGAAATAATCCCATTGTAGTACGTCGTTTATCGAGTAAAAATATTTTTTTAAAACCTAAAATGAATTTGTATTTAACTGATTATTCAATAGTAGATTGCGATTATCAAGTGTAAGTTAATTCATTCATTTCATTATATTCTTTATTTTTTTTTTGTTTATTTATTATTAAAATAGATTACACTACTTATATTATATAAAATACTACTTAAATTAAAAAAACCGAGACGATAATTTATGGATAACCTTTGAATGAATCTTAAATGACCTTGAGAAATATTAGCCAATCAGCAACAGACAGTATAGAAGAAAAAATGTTATACAAAACCAAAGAAATAACATGGATACACTTCTTACACGTGGTTCAAAAATTTGTCAAGTGTAGAAAGAGGTTCAGAGGTTCTAAAATTGTAATGTATACAGTAGAGGAAATCATTTATATGGCTACAGAATAGTCGACCTCTGGAGATATGATAAAGTCTCGAAAACTCTTTCAGCCTCGATCATATAGCTTCAATATTGTTTATGTGCACTCCGGTTGTTGAGTACACAAAATGCCACATGTGGATAACTACACGATGCACATAACTAAGCCTATGTAGGAGTCTGTACACTTTCCAATCATCCGTATATATTGTAGTACCTGGCTGCAGCCAGTGTTACTGGTGCTTTCATTATCCAGTCCGCAATAATAGTCATAATTTGCCTCATTTAGGAATTATATATATATGGTTTTCATCACGAACTGACATCAGTTATAATGCCAAAACTCTATTTAGCCGAATAGATGAAACACTTTCGCGCCAAAATCCAAGATCTGTTATCTAATACCTGATTGATTCGTCCACAAATTAGGGTCATGCCATTTTATTTGTTATAGCCGCTCAATTATCACGTTTTGTATAAAATTCCCTGTGAACCGATCGTACGTTAGCATTAAGCACTGAAGTTGGAGCTGTGACCTTGAAATCTCTCAAACGCTTCTGATTGGCCCGTCCATAAATTATAGTTTCGCCGATCAAGTAGTAAGGTACGCGGAGCAATTATGAATACCATTATCATAACAGATAAAATTAAGAATATATTACTTAGATAAGAATTATAAAATAATGAAGTAATTAATAAAATAAAAGTTAACCGTTTTTTATGTTCATTTGGTGTGTGAGAGATGTACGTTACAGTCAAGACATTATCGATGATCTTATTTCAAGCCTTAAATTTCACTGTTTATTTTATCTTCGATGTTAGGCTGTGCTGTACTAATTTATTCATACTAGAGAGTAGGGGTGAATTTAGACGTCCAAAATGTAAAATACATTCTGAAATATTGAATTCACCTAACAAATGGACAAAAACAGATGGATATAAAACATCTATTGAATATTAGAAACTTTGTGTATAAACATGCCTATCGAGCATTCATGCTCAGATTTGAATTACACCCAAACCAACTTAGAAAATCTCATAAAAAATTCGAATTCATTAGCAGAAAACCAGCACAAATATTTTCTAATTTGCAGAGGTAATCACAAGTTAATACAAGGGAAGTGTAACTAGCTTTGTACGTTTGTCTAAACTTTGCAAACCGAATTATATTAAGAATTTATTACTTACTTACGTACACACACCTGTTACCCATCGTGGAGGAGCACTAGCCGCCCACCAGCACTGTCCATCCAACTCTATCATGGGCAATTCTTTCCAGCTGTTTCCAGTAACTATTCATCATTTTCAGGTGTTCTTCAGATTCCCGATTCAGTGTGTTATTTGGTCTTCCTCTTTGAGATGAACGGACCAAATTTCGTAAGGATCGGTCGTGCACATGCCAAATTGCCACACTACGGATCATCATTGAACAACCAAACAATTGGAACTATTCACCATACATCAACTTACTGGACTGTGAGAAAGCGTTTGATAGTGTGGAACATTATTCTACGTACCTGAGAAAATCATCATCATACGGAATTCATATGATAGACTTCACCGCAAATTCGTGCATGTAGGACAGCTCACAAACACATTTAGAGTGAGGGTCGAAGTCAGACAAGGCTGCCTAATCTCCTCCTTCTCTTTCTTCTGATGGCTGACTAGATTATGACGACCTCCACATCTAACGGGAAGCACGTAATACAATAGATAGCTTGGATGCAACTATATGATTTGAGCTCCATAGGTGACGAAACTCCTCTATCCCATACGCATCAAAAATGCAGGTCAAGACAGTGTAGCAGCAGCCTAAATATACACAGGAGAAAAACAAAGATCCTCAAATACAACTCGGAGAACATCAACACAATCACACCTGATGGGGAAACTCTGAAAGAGGTGAAAACTTTCATGTACATATAAAGGCAAAGATTGGAGAAGAGAGGGCGGTCCTACAGCTGGACAACATGTGGAATCCAAAATAACTGTAAACCAATATAAAAGTCGGGATCTTCAATACAAACATCAAGACAGATCTATTGTACGGAGCTGAAACGTGGAGAACTACTACAGTTTACCGGGACTGAGTTGGATAAAGAATGCTGATAGGTGGCTAATGCTCTTCCACGAGGGTTAACAGGCGCAAGTAAGTTTTTAAATATTTAGTTGTCAAATTAAATTTTGGATTTCTAAATACAGAGTATTTAAGTAAACTTGGCGCCGTTTCAACCGTACTTGTTTAGTATAAGAATATTTAATATTTGTTAAAGGGATTGTGTTTGAGTTTATGTGCGGTATAAGAAACCAATATGCCTTATAAAAATTATTTTTATTACAGAGTTGTAGAGATTGTTGTCCTTAATTAAAATCATGAACTTATCTTACTGATGACCAACGTAGCTAATTCTTATCAAATGTGAGGCAGATAATCACCGCAAACAATGGAATATGGTGACGCAACATCGTAGATTGGTTGAAGTTGGACATTAACACTGCTGGATCCCGGCTCATTGTTCTAGGGGTTAGGTATTCGCTCAAAACCGAAGGCGTTGGGTTTAACCTAGTATCTATGCTATGCATGACTCGATGCATGATTAAATGTAGAAGTTTCAAATCTTTCAAAAAACACAATTTCTATAAACTATAGAGTTGAAACTCGTTTATTTTAAGATGCTCTAACTCATTTTATAACAAATGTTTTGAGATAATAATGGACACCTATGTTGTTCAAGTATAACTGAGCATTAATATTTTCCAATAGTATGCACAGTTTAACAAAATATGTCAAGTAGTATAACAGTGAATAATATCAACGATATTAGATATTAAGGTTGGACTCTGTAGTAACGCATTCACCCAGGTCACTGAGTTCCCTAGTTTCAATCTCTAGAAGAGTTCCATACTAGTGCGAAATAGCTGTTCATTATACTCTGATTTTCAAAAGATATCTAGCCAAAGTAGACTACAAACTGGAAAATTAATTACAAAACAAATTTGAAAAACTTATAAATATTGATGTGTTCTACTGTTTGGTTAAGTTATGGTAGAAGCTTCCTACAGCACTTCAAATCTAGTGTATAAATGCGAAGATTGGAATGAATGAGAAGGTTTAACTCATAAAAGGGTTTATCTGATTCAAATAAATACTTGTTAGCTGAGACTTTAAAAGGTTCATACTCTGTTTCTTTCAATAGCATTTCCCATTTAGAATTTCTCACCGACCGCTCATGAGTAGGAGCACGTCACATTCCCATATTAATCGATCATATCAAATATCAACTGAGAATAATCATCCTTTCTCAATATTTCATAAAAGTGAAGTATCTTACATTTTCAAGTATTTTTTCCGTCTACCTAATATCAATGCTGCATATAAGTGTACTTTTCATTGACAACTTCATTTTAATGATATAAAGATATCTGTAGTACATCTCAACAAATTGAATGGATGTTACAGCTTAAAATGAAATATTCAATGAAAATTATACTATTATATACCGAATCTGTTAAAATAAATGGATTCGCGGGCGAAACCAGTAGGTTCTGGGTTCGAATCTCGCAGGAGGCGAGGTCGTGGATGCGCACTGCTGAGGAGTCCCACAATAAACCCGAACGGCCGTCCAGTGCTTCTAGGTTTTTCATGATGATCTAGCTTCAATTGACTCATGATCCTAACCATTGAAATTATTATACATGTATAGGACATTGAAAGATAGATGCACTTCAACTTCACAGACATACATATTGAAATAATATAAACAATAAAATCGATCTTTTGATGAATACTTAAGCGATTAACAATCAAACGATTAGTAAACTTTCCTTGTTCTAAAAATTTTTTAATATCTTGGTTTATTTAACCTCACTGTCACCATGTATAACAGAAGTTTATTATCAGTATTATTATCATCCTGTAAAAATAAGTATATATATATTTGCGATTGTACAGCTTTGAAGATGAATTCACCGAAAAGAGAACTCTTCGCTGAACTAATCTTTCTTATTTAATAAAATCTTAATTTAAAGCAATTAGTTCCTTTTATAAATTTCGACAGAACAATGAGAAGACGGAGTTCATCTGAAAAATGTGATGTATTTGCGCCATACATTTCGAACAATCTGGTCATGCACATATACTTGTCAAGGCATTTTATATGAAAACTAATAAAGGTCAATTAAATGAAGGTTCAAGTAAAAAAGTAAAAAGAGGAGAGAAACAATTGTACATCGTATAGAATGAATAAGAAATCGTTGCATTATCCTAGGCCATAGAATGACTTAGGGATTACCAAAGTAAATTCAAGGTTACGACAAATTGTTTTTGTACATATCAAGGGGGGGTAAATTTACGAATAGCCATGGCTTCAATAAAAATGAGATTTTTTAGATCAAATCTATCTTCTCATTGTTCTATCGAAATAAAATCTTAATGAATAACGATGATGATAAACAAAAAGAAATTTAATTTTAATTGTTGAAATCATGAGTCAATTGAAGTTAAACTGTGGTGCGTGCTACTTATATCGATATAAGTAGTAGTATGTGACGCGAGTCAGGAATGTAATGTCTGGCGGCAGAAGATGGAGATCAAGAAGGGAAGAGCGGGAACAGAAAGCAATTAGTATGGAAATGCAAGAACAATGAAGTTTGAGACAATTATTGAACATTTTACAAATTAAGTATTATAGTATGATTTTCTATTTTACCAAGTAACTCTGTAATGCTGTGCTAAATAATAATTCGGTTGTCATCACCTGTATTCTCATTCACTACAAAACCACCATGGAAGACCTGAAAGCATTGAACAACCGTTTCGTCGTGGTATGGAACTCCTCAGCAATGCACGTCCTCTCAAATTTATTTCACTGTATTATACTCTTTAAGTAACATCTCCAAACACTAATCTTCCCGATTACTGCTTATACTCTTACCTCTACCACTACGGGATTTGAATCGGCCACTGCATCTCTGTGCTAATGTGGTGTTGCAACTCGAACTGATGTACGTACGTACGAAGTTCTACGTTGTTACTGACTGACTGACTGACTGACTGCACGTCCATGATCCCCCTCCCCCGAAACTTTCGAATTCAGAACGTATCATCTTATTATTATTATTTATTTTTATTTTCTTTTATAAATAACAATTTAGACCAGATCATATACCAATTCCATTAGATGGATTAAAATATATAGCACCAGAACTTTTAATTCATATTGATAAACAATTAAAAAAATTATATGAAAATAATTGTCAATTCATAATGAATAAATCAAAATTCATTGATTTACTAAAATATGATCTATCTAATCATAAATCATCTACATTATCTACAATTCATTTAATGAATATACATAATATAGATTCATTGAATTCATTCAATTATAAACAATTAATGAAATCTCATTTCACTAAATCAACTCTAATGAAATCATGGTCTAATCTAAATAATACAATTGATATACCAAAATTATCAAAATATATTTCATTACCAAATCTATATTTATCGAAACAATTAATGAATAATAATAATAATAATAATAATAATAATAATAAATTAATGAAATTCATTAGACCGCATAAAATGAATTTCATGAAAACAATTCGTCAATATATATCAAAATCAGAACAAAAAAATTTATTAATTAATTGTGTACATATACCTATAATAGAATTTACTACTTATACTGATATATTTGCATTTGGGTAAGATTATAATTTATTATTCTTTCTATCTTTCATATATTTCATTATTGTTATGAATGTTTCTTTTTTGAGATGAGTGGCAGGAGGGAGATTTTAACTGGTACCAATACAATAACTCTAATGTATTCTTATAAGAAGGATAAATATGTTAGATTTATATGAAACATAATCAATGATAGACCTAAACAGAATAATATGTAAGCATTGTAAATGTTTGTGAAGAGCAGATTAAAGAAAATCAGGTTTGTTCTCATCCTGGACGTAGATGTATAGACCAGATATTCATATTACGTCAGGTCCTTGAATATAGATACATATTCAGACGCCCCACAATAGTAGCATTTCTCGACCTTAAGGCAGCATTCGACTCTGTTGATCGTGAGGTTCTATGGCAGTGTTTGTCACTGAAAGGAGTACCAAAGAAGTACATTAACCTTATAAAGGCTCTCTACTCGAACACAACTGGTCGAGTGAGAGCTTATGGCGAACTGTCATCAGAATTGATTACCTCAAGTGGTGTTCGTCAGGGCTGTCCACTCTCCCCATTCTTGTTCAACTTTGTCATTGACGTACTTTTAGAGATAACACTCTCCTCATCTAAATTTACAGGGTTGAACTTCTACCGGGAGGTTCACTTGTTGATATAGAATATGCTAATGACATAGTTTTATTTGGTGAAGACACTGACAAAATGCAGAGTCTTCTGACCACTCTAAGCAACAATGCAAGCATGTTCGGGATGCGATTCTCTCCCTCGAAATGCAAAATGTTGCTTCAGGATTGGGTTACATCGACACCCGAACTAGTGATAGGGAGTGAAGTAGTTGAGTGTGTCGATCACTTCACTTATCTTGGAAGTCTCATCAGCCCTTGTGGTTAGTATGTGACGAAATCTCAGCACGGATACAGAAGGCTCGACTAGCTTTTACCAACTTGCGTCATTTATGGAGTAGGTGAAATATCCGTCTATCAACCAAAGGACGTGTTTACTGCGCAGCAGTTCGTTCCGTCCTACTTTATGGGAGTGAAACATGGCCGGTAAGAGTAGAGGATATTCGTAGGTTACTAGTATTCGATCATAGGTGTCTTCGAAACATTGCTCGTATATCATGGGACCATCGAGTAAGTAACACAGTTGTTAGGAAACGGGTACTAGGTAAGGATGACAAATCAATTGATAAAGTATTGAAACGTCATCATTTAAGATGGCTGGGACACGTGTTACGTATGCCCAAGCACTGACTGCCTCGACGTGCGATGTTTTATGGTGTAGGAGTAGGTTGGAAGAAAGCTAGGGGCGGTCAGACCAAAACATGGCACAAGTTCATTAAGTCACTGACAAGTGGACTGAGCCATGTTGTTGGGTGCAGACTACTTTGTTGGGGTCCGCGAGATGATATTAACCGATGGTTAGAGACCCTGAATATCATGGCTCAAAATCGTTTGCAATGATGCAGGCGCATCCACTCTTCGAGTTCTCCCAAATTCTAATCTTCTGAATTCTTCATGTCCCTTATTTTCTTTCCAAATTTTTTTCACTGTATTATACTCCTTGAATAACATCTTCAAGCCCTAATGTTTGCGATTACTGCTTATGCTCTTACTACCTCACTATGGAATTTGAATCGATAATTGCATTTGTGTGCTAATGTGGTATGGCAACTCGGACTGATGTACGTACGTACGTACGAAGTTCTACGTTGTTGCTGACTGACTAAAATGCTTTATAACCTCCATCATATGAAAATACTGGTATATGAACAAAAAATATTCACTGAAATAAATTCTCTCTGGATCCTACAATTATATTATCCAAAGTAATAATCCAAAATAGACCACGTTTAAGATAAACAAGTCATTGAATGTTATAACATGTGAATTTAGGATTGTTTATGAAATAAAGTAGATAATGGATAATCTGAAGAAAATGTTGACTGTGTGATTCATACTCAATATGTAAATAGATATTAATTGGGATATGTATGAACAAACGAAACATAGTTATGGGTTAAACCGGAGAAAATGATTCAGCACTGAGCATAAATAATAATTCGTTACGATGACTAGATCTATCTATTGTGATGACAAGAGAAATTATTACTTGAAAACCTTGCTGCTTAAGATTCCAACATACTGGGCAAATACATTTAATCTTACCATTCTTTAACCTAGCACAGTTAAGGCACCAGTTAAAAATTGTACTGCTTACTGTAGTACGATGAGAAGGGATTTCGCCCACATAATGTTTCCAAATATCCTGTCTCTTCATAAACAGTATTTATATACAGTGCAAATTAGGTTTCTAGAAGAAACATTTATTTACAAACTGAATGTAAACAATTTCTACAATCCATTTTACTAGCTACAACCTGTTAGCATAAACATGTTTAATTATTTTAACAGTGTAACAAGAAAACAAAGTTTGTCAGAACTATGTGATATATATTAGAGCAATACATTTCGAACAATTTGATCACACATATGCTTAATAAGAACACTTATACATAAAAATTATAGATCAACTATGCTAGAAATGGAGGGCAAGAGAAAACAAAGATAATAAAGAAAATAACGTGAAAAACAGGATGAAACTCATCACACTGGATATTACCAGGGTAGGTTTCAGATGAGAATGAACTATTTTTGAATGCGGATAGTGGGGAGTGAATTTTCGTACGATCAATGCTTCAATAAACAATACTATACACCCTTTAGCACTTTTGTACAACACCACAAAAGCCGTGTTCGGATCAATCTTATGGCCTGTCTTAACTATATTTTTTGGCAGTCACATAATTCTGATAACCTTCATCTTATTACAATATCCAAGTTCTTTACTATTTTACATGCGAATAATATTAGTAAATTTATTTTTAGAAATTACTTTCCGTCTACTTGTACTGTTAATTTCACGATAGAACAATCATATTTGAAATAAACACTCGATGCTATCCATATGAAGAATTGGATTTATGTCACTGTATTAAATATTTACTGAATGGTCAGCGAGATGATGGTCGTGCATACTGCATACCAAGTTCCATGAAGGTATGTTTTGTATAATAGAACATAATCTCCAAGGTTTTATTTTCAATCGATCTAGTAGGAATGAAATTAATTCTTGCGTGTAGACCATTAAATTATTAGTGATATGACCGAGTATATTATCATATGAAAATCGGAATGGATTTCAACTGAATCACCAGAGAATATGAATTTTACCAACAGAGTCATGCACAATCAGAAAAGAAACGAACCATTGATCACAATATAACATATCTTCCATTTTAAGATTTGTATATTTTTATTATCTACTGAACACTGATAAATAGATTGTTCTCAAGTCATTTGGTTCAGCAAAATAAATAAGTACAAATTTACGTACTCGGCTCAGAG
This sequence comes from Schistosoma mattheei, assembly GCA_944470405.2. NCBI lineage: Eukaryota > Metazoa > Platyhelminthes > Trematoda > Strigeidida > Schistosomatidae > Schistosoma > Schistosoma mattheei. The sequence continues at coordinate 82,797,767 of OX103947.1, forward strand.
ATACTTTTCGTATAGTAGCTAATAATAGTATGCAGATTATTATTTATTTACTTATTTATTTCAACACATAGATAATGGTACAAAGAGGCACCAAATACATATGCACCACACAAATCTCATTCGATATGTGCGAGGGCTGTGATACTGCCCGGGTGCCCAAACCGAAGCAGATTAAAGTAGAAGAATCGATGGTTGGACTGATGAGTCAATAATTGAAAGACAAGTGCTTTCCATACTAATAAATACTTATAAGACTTTTGAGAAAAGGGTATTATGTTTACGTACTCTTATCAGTGGTATAAATGAGCAACCAATAAATCGATGCAGATTTTCTGATGTAGTTAACATTCGATTAGGTGCTGTGTAGTTCAGATATTTTACTATGCGTTCTCGAGCGAGATAATTATAACAATTAGTGTTGAAAAGAGTAGAGTGATTAACTTTCAAATTGAATTTCTTCACTAAATGAGACAGTAAGCACTCCTTATCGTAAGATTAAGGCTGAGAACTTTGGAAATAATTTTAAAAAATTCCTAACTCTGTTATTTCTCTGTATAGGGCTGTGAAGATTGTTGAGATCATGAACCAATTAATGTTAGACTACCATTGAAGACCTAGGCGCACTAGATGGCCATTTCGTCCTGGTATGGAGCTCCTTAGCAGTGCACATCTACGATCTCACACTCACGACTCGAGTCCAGGACCTTCTGTCTCGCGCAAACACCTAACACCCAGACTACTGTGACGGGGTACAACAGTGTTCATGTCTAACTTAAACCAATCCACGATATAGAGCTACTATCTTCCATTTGTTATTTCTGACATCCAGTTTCGACCATTTTTCAACCACTTATAAAACACGTTTAGACTGGTAGAATAACCTGATTTGCCAAGTATACACAAAATAAATTTATCATACCAGACAAAATGTACAGCGAATACACGAAGTGGGTACAAAAACGGTTTTAACTGGTAGATAATGAGGTGCAATAACTTCTTGGTTTCTGTTTGTTACAATATCAACCGCATTATAAGCCAATAAAGATAAAAATCGGTTCTGTAATTATTACGCAATAAATGGGAATCGAAACTAGATATCTGAGTGAATGGTAATAACACCTAAAACGTTTACTTGCTGAGTTCAGAAAAGATGGTTTAACCCTAATAAGCTTTAGAATTGACAATGATATTTACTTGAAAGCTTTCTGATATATCCATCATTTCCGCCAAGTGAAATAGGATCTCAGTGTCAAACTCTAAACTTCCTTTTTTCATGAAATCCGAAGGTAGGCTAATGTTTTAATGATCAGACAGTATGCATCGAGTTTCTTCAGTTCAGGATAATGTTAGATGAATGTAGATCAACTGAAATACTTAGGATGTTCAACTATCTACTTGGATATTTGGCAATTGTAAAATTCATATAAGAAATATGATATTTTGAACCATGATGTACGTCAAGTTAAAATGTCTTCACATTATATACATAAAAAAAAGTGACTTTATAAAGGAAATAAGTTCACAGAACGATAGCGTGTACATCGAATTTTTTCAACTTATAACAATCAACAAGGATAACCATATCATAAATAATGTTTAAATTCATAAAATGAACACTGGTAAGCGTTTTTTAGCGAGTTAGTTTTCTATCGCACACGCAACAACAAATGCAAAAGGCGATTAGTGTAGCAGCAGTAGGTCTCAACATACACAAAGGGAAAAGCAAGATTCTCCGATACAACACAGCATGAACCAATCCAATCACAATTGACGGAGAAGATTTGGAAGATGTAAAAACCTTTACATATTTGGGCAGCATCATTGATGAGCACGGTGGATCTGATGCAGATGTGAAGGCGCGGATCGGCAAAGCAAGAGCAGCATATTTACAACTGAGGAACATCTGGAACTCAAAGCAACTGTCAACCAACATTAAGGTCAAGATTTTCAATACAAATGTCAAGACAGTTCTACTGTATGGGGCGGAAACCTGAAGAAATACGAAAGCCATCATCCAGAAATACAGGTGTTTATTAACAGTTGTCTACGCAAAATACTTCAGATCCGTTGGCCGGACACTATTAGCAACAACGTACTATGGGAGAGAACAAACCGGATTCCAGCGGAGGAAGAAATCAGGAAGAAGCGCTGGAAGTGGATAGGACACACATTGAGGAAAGCACCGAACTGCGTCACAAGACAAGCCCTCACATGGAATCCTGAGGCCAAAGGAAAAAAGGAAGACCAAAGAACACATTACGCCGAGAAATGGAAATAACATGAGAAAAATGAACAAGAATTGGATGGAACTAGAAAAGAAGGCCCAGGACAGAGTGGGTTGGAGAATGATGGTCGGCGGCCTATGCTCCATTGGGAGTGACAGGCGTAGTAAGTAAGCCTGTTACTCCGAATGGAGCATAGGCCGCCGACCAATATTCTCCAACCCACTCTGTTCTGGGCCTTCCTTTCCAGTTCTATCCATATGCTGCTCTTGCTTTGCCGATCCGCGCCTTCACATCTGCATCAGATCCACCGTGCTCATCAATGATGCTGCCCAAATATGTAAAGGTTTTTACATCTTCCAAATCTTCTCCGTCAATTGTGATTGGATTGGTTCATGCTGTGTTGTATCGGAGAATCTTGCTTTTCCCTTTGTGTATATTGAGACCTACTGCTGCTACACTGTTCGTCTTCTGCATTTGTTGTTGCGTTTGGGATAGAAGGGCCAGATCATCTGCGAAGTCTAGATCGTCCAACTGCATCCTAGATGTCCATTGTATCCCGTGCTTCCCTTCAGATGTTGACGTCTTCATGATCCAGTCGATCACCAGGAGAAAGAGAAAGGGTGAGAGTAAGCAACCTTGCCTGACACCGGTCTTCACTTCGAACGACTTTGTCAACTGTCCTCCATGCACGATTTTGCAGTGTAATCCATCATATGAACTCTGTATGATATTGACTATCTTCTGAGGCACGCCGTAGTGTCGAAGAAGTTTCCATAGTGTTGTTCTGTCCACGCTATCAAATGCCTTTTCGTAGTCAATGAAGTTGATGTAGAGTGATGAATTCCATTCAATTGATTGTTCCACAATGATCCGTAGAGTTGCGATTTGGTCTGTACACGATCTATCCTTACGGAATCCTGTCTGTTGGTCACGAAGTTGGGCGTCTACGCAGTCCTTCATCCTGTTTAACAATATCCTGTTGAAGACTTTTCCCGGTATTGAGAGAAGAGTGATGTCCCTGTAGTTATCACAGTTGCTGAGATCGCCTTTCTTCGGTAATTTGATCAGAAGTCCTTCTTTCCAGTCTTTTGGTACTTGTTCCTCATCCCAAATCTTATTGAAGAGAATGTGGAGTATCCTTGCAGTTGCCGCTACGTCTGCTTTTAGTGCCTCTGCTGGAATGTTGTCTGGTCCTGCTGCTTTGCCATTCTTGATTTGTCTGATGGCCATGCTGATTTCTTCAATTGTTGGTGGGCCAACATTGATTGGGAGGTCCGTGGGTGCTGCTTCGATGTTGGGTGGGTTCAGTGGAGCTGGTCGATTCAAGAGTTCTTTGAAGTGTTCTACCCACTTGTTTCGTTGCTCTTCAATGTTGGTGATTACCTCACCTTCCTTGCTTTTCACTGGTCGTTCTGCTTTGCGGCGATTTCCAGAGAGTTTCTTTGTCGTGTCATACAGTTGTCTCATGTTTGTAACAGGCGTAAGTAAGCAAATTCATAAAATATTTGGTTGGCTTTTTTAAATTGATAAAATGAATTTATTTACATATTTGTTTATATTGTGCTTGATATATAAATTTATAGGTTCTTATGTTTAAGTGTTGGTTGAACGATCCATCTAAAAGGCCTTCAATGAATAAAATTACTCAAGAGCTAATAGAAAATGTAAGTTTTTTTATATCTGTTTTGAAGCCTATACATGAAACAGATAATATAACTGATTGTCATAACAATCAAAATATTCTATCAAACTAACTCTCAAGTCATATTTCTTGACAATACAAAACTCCTTGCATTATTCTAGAAAGAAAGAAAAAACAAGACACGACAACGCCCTGTTACAATACGAATGTGTATGAGATAATAATAAAAAATTCAGTAAAACAACAACCAAGAAATTACATTGTAACATTAGTAAGGTCATAATTATTATTTCATGTGACCAACTGATGCAATGTGATCCAGCTAGTAGAATGTTTTTAACGCGATAAAGTTTTGTCATAAACTCACGAACAATAATTGAAACAAAAATATTAAAAGTGAGGCGACCATTAACTTTTATGATATCCAAGTTAAATTTTAATGGTTATGTAAAAAACTGATACGGTGGTATTATGATTTTCGTACGATCAATTAACTTTTACATTTCATACACATTGTTCCCTTTATTATCTTAAAGAGATAACAACATCGTTGTACAAATGGAGTTAGCTGAATTATCATATATCAAATCAAATTACGATCAATATTTTATCAGTCATCAATTCAAGTCAGAATAAAGTTTAAAAAATGTGCTTTACATTATCATTGATGCTACATTATTTCAGCTCTTCTATCATTCATTTTTTCAATTTATTCGCGTTGCACTAATATGGGCAAATGCCCAATTTTACAATCCTTTATGTTCATTACGACTAATATTTTATTTGATACATATTTCACACTTACTTATTGCTCCCTCCGAAGCAAATTTTAAAATGATACGAAGTTTTGCGAGAATTAAAGTCATTCTTATTAAATGATGGCCACGATGCTGTGATGGAATTAATGAAAGAAAATAGCGTACTTCACGCATTGAATAGAAATACAGTCTGAACAATTATCACTCAGATCCTGTTCCAAAAGAAATATACTAACACTACCGACTGATATCGATCAATATTCGTGTTCAGTCTAAGTCTTTTAGGAGGTTATGCAACCTATTTTAAATGATTACTTATAACAAAAAACGGTTCATATAACATGATTCTTTTCTTTCTGTTTTACAGCATGGTTTGTATCGACGAAAGAATTCGGATCCAGTTCATTAGGAATTTTACGAAATTGTTAAGATGTGAAATACCTGGTTTATTATGATCTTGAAAAAAAAACAATAACTTCTCTAACGAAATACCTTCGTATAATGTATTATACATATTTAGTTTTGAGAAAATATACTTGCATTTTTCCCCAAAAATATGCCTTATTTTATTAATAGAAACTATGTACTATACCTATCTATATCTGATCAACTTATCAGCTGGTATGAATATAAATTAAATCATTAAAAAAGCGATCATGTATTCTTTTATCAACACATAAAAACAGTTTGTCGTATTTGTGTCAGTCTAGGAGTTATTGTTCTTTTCCTTTTGAAAAGAAAGTGCTAATGAAAACTCATTTGACACATAAAATAAATTTGATGTACTTACACACAACGTATATCATTGATAATCTGAATTGTTTATAATGATCGTTCAAATAATGTACAAGTCGAGATAAGTTCTATTGTTATTTTCACCAAAAAAAAATGTGAAGTGACAAAATATAAACAGAATTATGAAAATATTTACATGATTTGCTGATATATATATTTTTAAATAAAAGGAAACGAAATATACGCGTTATTGAGGAAGAAAGACGCTCAAGAGTTATATCATGAACATCCAGAATAAAATATAAATTTTTATTCATTCTATAATGAACCAATCTAATTATTTATAGGTAAAAGTTCAACAAATGGATTATTTAACAAACTAAAAGCAAAAACTAAAAGAATATCTTGTTTTATTCAAACACCAAGCATTGAATAAATATCTCGATCATCATCTCTGTCTGAATGACGGCGACCAGAGAGCAATGGATCACTATTCAACTTCATACGATTTGAATTAGAACGTTGAAAGTGAGGATGTGTTGTTGGTGTTGTTTGATAATTATGTGCCGGGTTCACAGGATAATGACGGGTACTTTGTGGATGGTTATTCAAAGGTCGTCTTGGATATGAGTGCGTTGCGGGATGTATAGAATCTAAGCTAATACCAGAAAATCCAAGAGCAGAATCAGAAATAGGGATATTTCTAGTTTGTTGTTCAGATACTTTAAATGACATTTCACATGAAATGTTAGGATTAATCACAATATTATCAGGGCCAGAAGGATGAGAACCAGATGGTAAATACTGAATTTGTTCATGTAAAGAGCTAGAACTAATTTGATTGCTGCGATTGGTAGGTCCTCGATGTCCTATGTTATTTTCAAGATTCCTGTTGTTGTCATTTATCTTATGAGATGACAGTCGCAGTTCCTGTTGTGAAGACGATAAAGGAGTCAGACATTTAGATAGATTCGAATGAATTGGATTTTGTGGTCTATGTGTGAATAGTATGCGTTGAGACGTAGGAAGTGGTGGTGGAGGAGGTGGGGGAGAAATAATTGGATTGGCAGTGGGTTTTTGTGATTTATTTTCATTAGATATATCTACAGCAGTATTTGATACTGTTATGCTATTTTTACGCATGGCTAAATCATACAACCGTGCAATACGAGTATCAAGATCTTCAGCAGATGGACTAACGAAAGGCATTTCATTATGAAGATTGTCACTAACGGGAGAAATATGAGTTTCAACTTTATCAGTCTTAGAAGCATTAAGAGATGACTGATTATTCGGTAAAGTGTCATGCGTTTCAAGAGGTCTGTCAGTAAATTGTTTAGACGTATCATTTTTACTTGTTTCATTTTCAGAGTTAAGAGCAGAATTAAGATAACGTTGATAGTGCTCTAATGGATGTGGAAGGGCGTGTGGACTACGACCTCGATGAGGCGGAGTTCGAGTTTCTCGAGAAATATTGTTGTTATTAGATCCACCACAAACTTTGAGGCGATCGGGATTGAGATTTGATGCCTTGGTCGCTGAAGTGAGTTCTTGGATAGCTCCGTTATTTGTGATATTACTAGGTTGAGACAATTCTTTTCGAGGTTTTGTAGATGAATCAGGTGAAGTTCCTAATTCTTGAGTTTGTTCAGGGTCACAGCGAGTCGGAATATATGGTCTATAAGGTGGGGGAGGGTCTTCTGAAGGATGAAGAGAATGTGGTATATAAGCGCGTGAGGACGACTGAGGTGGAGTTGCGTCAACATTTTGGCGAAGATGTGAATGAGATGGTGAAGAATAGTCGGTTAATAAATGACCATGATTCCTGAAGGGATTTTGTATCTGTACATTTGGGAAAATAGGATACGGATATAGCGATTTATTTGTAATAACAGGATGAGAATGATATGCACCCATATACGTCGCTGATGAACTATAATTGACATGTGACATAGGAGTCACCGCAAAACCAGCTTGTTCAGGTGTAGCCGATAGAGATATACTTTTAGTTTTAACAAAGTTATCCGGCTCAGAGAACTGGAGTATAGGAAATTTACAATCAGATTGTTGGATCATAGCAGCATCATCTGGTTCCTCTGGTTCTTCATAAACATCTAGAAGTTCGAATTCTTCTTCAACATCCTCTCCAGTTGGCATCTCACAAATTTCTTTACCTATGGCAATTACATCAGTTGAATTCATGGCTGTTTCCTTCGGTGAAATAAACTGAGTGGGGGTTTCTTCAGGGAGAGGTATATCCTGGACAGAGACATCAGTTTGATAACCTACTTTTAAAGGTGAATGGAGTGACGAATGAGATTTGATTCACAAACTGTGGTAACAACATGCTGAGTAGGAGACTTAACTGCAACACAGGTAAGTGTATCCATATTAACAGTCGATAATTCAAATCGTTCTAAAGGTTGAGATGTATTAGGTGTTTTATCAACAGAAGAGGGAGATTGTAAAATCTCTGAAGTACTTTTTCCTGTTTCATGACAAGTTTTTTTAACATCTGGTATCTCACTTTTTGTAGAACGCGTTGTCAGTTGGAATAAATCAGCCATAGATTTAGGTCCCATGTATGGAGGAATAGAATTGGCTGACATTGATACAGTTTCTTCCAAAGAATCATCTTTATTAAAGCCAGGAAAATGTTTCTTTATATGACGCTGTTGATGTTTAATCAATTCAGCATGGGCAAGATCCAGCTAAACATTTAAAAAAGAAAGATGTATAAAACTGCGATATAAAAGTATTTTATTTATAGCATACAAGGAACATTTAGTATAAATACACTGAAAACATTATGTATAGTTATCAGTACACACCGAAAAACATCATATTTTATGCGAACAACACATTAGTATCTGTTAAAAACTCAAGAATCATCCAACCTTGATGATTATGTCACGAAAGCTATACAAGACTTGTACGAGGAAGAATTTTCATATTTTAATTGTGATTGGAGACAACCACTGTATTATTTGATTGAGTATATGTAGCCGGAACTAATCCAAAGTAATACGAACCTAGTGATGCGTAAAAAAACCTAAGATGATCATTGTCATAGGAATTAAGAAAGTTCATAATATTAAAAACTTCTTAACGAAACGGGAGTAGAATGAACTGTCTGCAAATTCTTATTTTAGGTAGAAAGTCCAGTTTAAGTATAAAACAAAGTAAGTTTTTAAGAATAATGTCTTATCCATTTAGAACCTAAAGAATAACCCAACTATAAATGTAACTTATACTAAAATCCAACTGTATAGTTTTTCTAACGGCTCAACAGGACTTGAAAACATACTTGTTTTCATTACGATATCGGATGGGGAAGGTGAGAGTCACACGAGTACATATACCCTACCGACGAGCACGAACTAGAACAAAAACTCGAATCTAGGTATTTCTGTCATACACTTCCAACCACCAGTCACGTTTTAGCTAATAAAAAGGCAAGTTGTTCCTATTTTCAAATGAGCATTACAAGGTAGCTAAACTAATACATACAAATGTCGCATATTTAGTGGAAATCAAGCTAGTGAAGAATACATCTATAATGACAAATGCATCTCACACTATTTAAATAAATGGACAAAACTTACCTCATTTTTATCAGCAGTGGCATAGAGTTGGAGAAATTTATTAAATACTTTTTGAGCAGCAATTTTTACTTCTAAAGAACGTTTATATCGACGGCACTAAAAATCAAATTAAGATAGAGATGTCTTGCAATCAAAATCAACTTAATTAGCTAATACAATAAGTGTACTTAGGTATGAGGCACATTCTAAATATCAAGGATAATGATATTCAAGCTTAATCAAATGGAGGGGACAAGCCTGGGAGTCGGTGTTTGAAAGTCGAATGCCTTAGGCGCCAGGCTATCATTACCATTAAAAATACAAACTTATTGGTTTCGGATTTATCAACCATGACAAATTAATCGGGCATCAGTCAAGGTACTCCCTTAAATCATTCCTACCATGATGTGGTAAATCAGTTGATGGGGTTGTGAATATTCATCGACTGAGATGGTTGGGCCACGTGTTACGTATGCCTGAAAACCGATTACCACGACGTGCAATGCTGACCGGTGTTGGAGATGGTTGGAAGAAAGTAAGGGGCGGCCAAACCAAAACCTGGCATCAGTGCTTGAAGACACTAACTTCTAGTCTGAGCCATGTTGGTAGATGCAGACTACTTGGTTGGGGTCCGCGTGACTATCGTAACTAATAGTTGGAGACTCTTGGTGACATGGCTCAGAATCGATTACAATGGCGTCGGTGTATACACTCTCTGTCCTCCCTTAAACTATGGGATTAAAATCACTTCGTATCTTTCTTCCTACGAACTAATTCTTTCTTCCTGTACTGTGTCTTTATATGCAATCTTTCTTCATGTATTACCACCATTGAATTAACTACTTCTATGAATCCCGTGTTCATCTTGCTGTGCTAATGCGGTATGGCAACTTGGACCAATGCATATATGTGCCTGGTTCTACGTTGTAGCTGACTGACTGTGGAATAAAATAGCTGGGTAAGATGACAGTATCATTCTTACAAACTCTTTCACTAACTACAATTAAAATAAAAATCGGGTTTTATAGAAAGCTGTCTATTATAGTTACAAAATATAAATGTTCATACGTATTATCCTGGGTTTTGGGCAAGCTTGACACTCACTATATCGACTGTTATTACCGTTGCACGTAGATAAGTAGGGCCAATTATGAAAATGTTTGCTATGAAAGCGGTTACTTGATACGAGAAAGCATTATTAATGTTCGCTTGGGTACTATTAAGATAACCACTTAAGCTAAGTAGATATACACAGTTGAATTATTGGATGCCATATAAATGTGTGACTTTGTAGTAACGTTAAACTGACAAATCAATATGACCAGTAACTAATGAGTGAATTTATATGTTTACTACGCTAATCGTCCATATATATATTTATTAAAACAACTTTGAAACTGGCAGATGAAGTCATAAACCATTGAACGGATATAAAGTTCACAGTATAAAAAATAGGAAAATCCTTCTATACTATGCTATACAGCAAACAAGGTTGAAAAAAGTCGAGACTGACCCATCACAAGAAAAACTCTAAATCAAAGCAATGGTTTGCTAAAAGATTTAAAATATAATCACTTACTTTTCGTATTGTTTCTACAACTGTCCAACATCTAGCCATTATTGGTAAAGAAATAGTCATTTTGTCAAGAAACTCAAGCCTATCAACACATGTGGCAATATCCTCATGACCTTGAATTAAACTTGACTTTATGGAACGATCGATTAGCAGTAGGCGCTCTTCAGCGTCCAAATCTTTCAATTGTTGTTCTTTGTCTTTTATATTTTGATCGTTGAAAGTAGACATAGTATTTGACTGAACAACAACGGTAGAATTAGAACTAAATGAAAAGAGTAATTAAGAAAAAAAAAGTAAAGGGAAACAAGAAAGACTGATGTCCAGACAATAACTTGTAGAATTTACTGAAAATACAGATACAAATCAAAAATAGGACAGTTTTAATTGTCAGTTTAAAACTTTTGCTTATAGTAAATAGAAAAACTTAACAATTTATTTTATTGATAATTCAATAGATTGAATGTATATGTATGGTATTTTAGACACATATTAAATCACTACGTAAACTATCATCAATTGGTATACTTGAATTTTCATCGAAATTAACTGTTTAGAAGTAATATTTAAAATATAAAAATAGTTGTATACGGAATGGTTACATAATGAAGTCAATTAAAATATTTTATTAAAGATATTAAGAAGACGTTACACTAACTGGTTAACTATAAAACAAATTAGAAGTATTTTCAAAACTTAAGAACAAAATTTACGATACAAAGCATAGAGTAAAAAAATGCCTACCTGAATTCGGAAAATCTAAACTGTAAAGGGAAACTATTGAATGTGGTCTAATTACTACATACCAAATAATCTAATTTCTTATGTACATATTTTGTAATTAACAAAGCGACTAGATGATTCTTGTTAAATTCATCACAAATATGCCTCCAAATGTCCTGGTACGGCCGAGAGTGGGAAGAGTCTACTCTCCCTCTCGAAATGCTCTCACATGGCCACGTGCATACAACCATTACCACGGAAGTCCTACTCACTGCCTTCTCACAATGGGGTGTTGGTTACGAAATTGAGAGGACGAAAGGCGAATGTCCGACGCTTTAACCGGGTTGGTGGACATGACTAGTCCACCTGAGGGAGTTGGAAAACGCTGATTACAAACCAATGGTGCACATGGGCTCCAGTATCCTGAGGGAACAACTGGATTATGAACCAATAGTTGATCACCGGCTACCATGGGACTGCATCTCCTTACGATGCTCCACTGCCTTGTGGATCAGACTTTTAGGTCGAAGGCTCGGGGTGTGGCCCCCTACGAAAACCACCCGCTTCGGTTTGGGCACCCGGGCAGCATCACAGCCCTCACACAAATCATATTTATTTGGTGCCTCCTTGTAACAATATCGATGTGTTCAAATAAATAAATAAACATCACAAATATGTATGTTTCTTTATCTTAATGATGTGTTGAAGGGATACATAGACCTGACATTTCTTAATGTGTACCTGTTACTTTCTTCACGATTGGTCATACTAACCCTTTACAAATCATTTAAGCAATAATAAAAATCCATCTTTGAATAATTTCCAATTGTAACGTTTAATAGCGTGATTGCCACATAGTGCAGTGTACACAACTTATACTGACAGATACAAGTAGTATGTATCAGGAATTGGAATCACTGTCAGCATAAGAAAACAGGAAGGGAAATAGAGAGAAATTGGAACAACAACATGATTGGAAGAGCCATAATGTGAAGGACAACTGAAGGAAGATGTGTAAATAGTGTATTTAATGTATAATTTTCATATTTTACAAAGCCGCTGTATAATTTTGCATAAAACAATAAGTTGGTTTTCCTCACCTGAGTTTACGTTTACTACAATAGTACTCACTAAGACTAAAATTATCACATCAGTGTAATAAATTAACATAAGTAAAAAGATGATTTATTATTAAGTGGATTGATTTTCAACGTCAATTCCTATCATTTTAAGAGACATGATATAGTAATATAACTTGATAGTTAAAGCACTTATAGCTTTCAATTAATAGATAACAAATTCGATCTCTGTTATGCCTAGTTCCATTGAAACAGATTAGTTATCATGAAAACAATATAATACAAAGTTGACTTTATGGTCAGTTGAAGTAAATCATGATATCTTATTATACACGAAAGAGATCTTCAAACCAAGGTCTACTTTAATTTTACTGGTAATCTGAAAAGACAACATATAGTTTCCATACATACATTATGGTAGTTCACACGTATATTTATAGTATATAGTGCATAGGACAACACGGATATGAATTTTTGTAATACAACCCATTCACTGTTATATTAATATGAATATAAGCAGAAATTTCATTCGAAAAAATGTATGCGTTCAAAAAAAAAAAAAATACACGGCAACTAAAATAAGATACTATACAAAAGAACTGGATGTATCACTTTTTTCGATAGAAAACTCACCTAACAACTGATGAAGTTCTAACATCAACAGATTTGGAAGTCAACTCCATCTGTATTAAAGCAAATACATAATTATAGTAACAATAATGACAAACATATTTATGGAATTTTTGGTTACAAAAGTAACGATACAAACAGACAATTGGTGCACAATTTTTTCAATTATTAAGCAAGTCAGTAAGAATGGTAATCCCATTCCCATCGTAATTGTTATGGTGAGAGATTTCATGATTCCTAAAGAAGAAAGTTCGGAGATGAATAAATAAAAAACCAATCGATAGATGAAACGGAATGATATGATACTATAGAGTGGTAAGTGCTCACAAGGACGACTAATTGATGCAAGCTGGCAACGAGTTGATTTTAGCTGCTCAATAAAACAGGTGTTTTTATCCAGTAAAATAGTGTTTATATGATACTGAATGCAAAAAACAAACATAACTAGAATTCAACTAAAACACAAGCAATTGGAAAAATACGGATTTTGCAAGTAACTTAAGTGACAATAAAACTCGTATTCCGTCATATCACCATCAATCCGAGAAAATTGCGTAAATTACTTTAGTCAATTATGACATAACACTTACGAATCGAAACGCACAAATCCTGTTTGTCTAATGTATAAAAGCTGGCAAGCCAAGGTAAACCAAGTTTAAATGACTTTGGATAAGTTATCAAATGAAAATGGGGAAATTTATGGAATGTATTAATCTCCCTAAGCTGGTATCCTCACTTATCACTATAACAGGAAACAGAAATCACATCATTCATAGTGTTTTAATTAATTGATCGAACAAGCGAATACAATAATCGCATGATTTGTATCAGTAATAAAACAGTACGTTAGGGAGTGTGAATATAAGTGAATTCATTAAGTTTCAAATTAATTAAACAGTAAAGAACTAAACAACAATTTTCCAAAATTATTTAACAGTATGCATAAACGACAAAACATGTAGAAGAGATGAAAATAAATGCAGTATGGTATGTACACATATGCAAACATATCACAGTAACAAATACAAGTCTCGGTCAAAAGGTGTATTAAACTACCTAATTTTTTTAAAATGTGATTAATCATAACCGGAACTATGGACAAATGTTTGTTCCGTGAAACAATCAAGGAGTGAATTCAAATTTAATTGAACTCGTGAACAACTGCGCGACATATTAGTTTTCTATTGAAGTAGGTGACATGAAAAAATGGCCAAAAACGACGAGGATGATGTTATTTCAATTGATCTATTGTAGATAACAAGAATTAGGTTCTCTTTTTAAGCCGGATGAGAGTCTTTTTGACGAAAATATCCCACTCGGACTGATGTTAGATCGAGGGTACCCGTTAGGAAAAACTATTAACAAACTAGATGACAACCGATGTCTTTATTACAACGTTTGATTCTTCTACCCTAGGCGCTGTTTAATGTTACCAAATAAAATTATATAATCTCCATTTAAGTTAACACCGTGATCTACCTTCCATTTACACTTGATCATATTGAATCATAACACATCAACGATCATTATACAACGCGTTTAACAAGTACATGAAAATGAAGGAAACGAATTGCTATAAATCTTACTGGACTTTTTTCCCAGCTACGGGATGATAATTTAGGACTGATACTAGGGCTTCTTTTCCGAGAGTTTTTAACATTGGTGAAAATAATGAATTCAGTGGAATAGCGTCCTTGTTTCGCAGGTCTTCTTCTTAGGCGAATACTGTCAGTTCGATAGGTATCTCGGTTAGAATCTTGGTTATTTCTAGCTGCTTTTTCTTCCAGAATAGATTGCTTTTCTTTATCATCAGTATTATTTGTCTTTAGATTCACATCATTCGTAGAAGCAACAGAATCAGAAGAATCATCACTGAGTTCTGGAAGGACATTCCGAAGAAGGGGAGTGACAACCGCTGTAGAACGTGTGCGATGGGTATCAGATTGATTTGTATGATTCTCATTAGCTGTACTACGCGTAGGTGTCACTGAAACTACGGGCCTTGATCTCGTTTTCTCCTCAATGGAAACAAGTGGAGATATAGCCGTGTTTTGGCGTATAATAATTTTCAATGGATCGTTGGACGACGTATGCGACTGCTCAGATCCCTGAGTTAAAATTTAAAAAATAACGGATTGTTCGAGATGTTAACAGATTCAACACTACAAATAATTATGTAGGGAAATGGTATTATTGTAACGAGAAATTGGTTGGAAACTAGTGCATTATAACAGTACATATTTTGATAATCGTAGTGTCATAGACTCATCACAAGGGCAAAATATGTATAAAAAAACTGTAACATCCTAACACCATTTATTGGATAAGTTTGAAAACATAAGTGACGGAATAAATCTTAAGATATGGTCACGAAAATTTTGGCTTGTGACTAATAATCATTACAAAGTTCTGAATTAAAATACTAGTTTCATCGAGTGTAAGAACAAACGAGTTATCCAAACAGGAACTTTTCGGTACAGCTAGTCTGATGATGTAGTGGAAAGATTTGATTCACAGTCGAATAAAACTTAAGGGGATCTTCGAAATTGTGTGCTGATGAATAGAGATCAGTCATTATAACCACCGTAGGACTTGTCACAAATGTCCATAGGTTCAAATCGGTTGAGAAAAGGTGATCTGATTAGACTGAAGCTTCCGCTTACTTAATGTAACCACGTTGAGGTAAATTGATTTTGGAAAAGTCTAAATGCGATCTTTATTTTGACAGCTTATCACTGTCACAAAGTAAGGAATCCACGGAAGATACTGGTAATAAAATATCTACACTGTCTTTATGATTAGTTGTGCATGACAGCCATAAGTAACATTCTAACCAGTAAATTAGGTCATTAGTATTAAGTTTTATGTCCCATTGAACTCATTTTTTTCACTATCCATAAAGAACTTAGTGGTTATCTCATGTATGTACTGCTAAGAATCTGGACTTGAGGAAGAAAATTACGATGAACTTAACCCTCACTATGTACAATCGAGTACAGAATTTGTGACAATTTATTTCAGAAGTGTGAAATAAATATCGGTAAGACCGACAGTATCCGTGGAATGAATAATAAAAATACTGAAACTGGAGGACTACTTCAAATACTTACGTGACGTGCTTCTAATGTAGCAGTTGACCCAGTTGTAGATGGGGAGGATGGAGAAACGGAATCGGGGGACATCAAAACCGAGGAATGTTTACGAATACGCAGACGAAGAGCTGAAACACGTTGAGAGTCTACAGGAACAAAACCGTCTGACTCAGCTACATCAGAAGACGGAATGGATGATTTTACAGGACTGTTGGTTGTATTTGGCGACTTTTTCGCACATTTTCTGGAACAAAAGTACAACACACTTGAAAATACAAAGTCAACCTAATTTTTTTTGTGAAATTCGCAAAAATAAACAAAAAGTCCTTACATTGCACTACTTCTCCTATCCCTTTGTGCACTATAGGAATGATGGTCAACTGAACCACTGCTTTTGCGAGATTCTGTATGTGGTCGTTTAGCTGGTCTTCCATGTTCCGCTAAAACGCAACAATTAAAAAAACACATGGTTGTATCATAAAAGGTGAAACTGAAAGCTTTGTATGAGTACAATATTGTGTCAACGAAATGGAAATGTTTGGATTTGATGAAACTCAGAGAAACCTCGGCAATGCTATAGAAAACAAATGATTTCATATCAATGACAAATCATAACGAATTCATACAAACCAATAACGTGAAATATGAAAATAGTAAAGCCTGGTTGGCGAGTGAACATACTGCAGATCGCCGGCTACCATGGGGCTGCACCTCCTTACGTCGCTCCACTGCCTTGTGGATTAGACCTCGAGGTCAAAAACTAGGGGAGTGTCCCACTAAGAAAACTACCTGCTTTGATTTAGGCGTCCTGGCAGTATTCCAGCCCTCACACAAATCGAATGACGACGTGTGACGCATCAATATGTGGTGCTTCCTTGTACCAATGTTTGTGTTTGAATAAATACCATATAAATAAGGAAGAGTGTGAAGGTACAGAGACGGAAAGTACAATAAACAAATAAGTAAAAACAAGTGAACGAGGACAATGCATATAAGAAATACATTTCAGTTCAAAATACAGACTAGAAAGACCTTTTAGTTAGGGGGTACCGCACATTCACGCAGACTATAAGAGAAAACTACGGCAAATTCGTCATCGTTGTTTGATAACGTTAATCGCAAAGTGAACTACAATTTGTTCAGGACCCAAATCAGGTAAATATGATAAATCCACAATCGGCAATCCTAAACAACCCTCCTCCATACCATGTCGTAAATTGACCACATCCGCTTTTTCCACTCAGTCTGAGTCGGTAAATAATCTACGATGTGGAAGTTGCGATGATAACATTCGTAACACATGTCCAAGTTGCCAGGTCCCACAAGTATATGGCAAAACTGCTGTCAATGACGAGTACAAACTCGACCTTTTAAAGCTAAGTTAAGATAACGAAGGCACTAAAGATGGCCCATATTAGCATAAACCGTTCTGACAAAATCTCCACATGAACACAGCTCATTCTGCTTTCGACAACTTGTTTCATCTGTGGAGTAAGCGGCTTGTTCATCCTATTGTCAGTGTGGTTGGCGCAACATTTCCCTTTCAACTCCTTTGCGGCTATAAAACATGAAGACTTTTAGGTTTTTAGAATATGACTCTACATTTGAAACACCCTTGAAGTCCGGTGTGTGGTTGTAAGTAGAAGTGGTAAACAGATTTAGAAATGTTATAAATATTCATTGACTAAGACATGTGTTATGCATCCTTGGTTATCATATTATTCATCGTCCAGTAGTGGTTCAGACAAAAGCATGTCACAGAAAACTTAGAAGTAAGCAGGTTAAAACATGACATCAATCCATAAAGTGGATGGATTGGTCGGTATGAGCAATGTGAAGATGAGGACATCGTCGGAGACTTTGGATGGCATTACTCGAAATCAAAAGCATTGATGTAGTTGTACTCAAACTTTAACTTTACGTAAATCTTGATAACTCATTTCTTGATTCACACTCTTGGATCTTATAAGTTCCTTTTGAAAGATATTTCTTGTGCATAGCTTTTCCCTGAAGTTGATATTTTCCTAATTTTGTTTTTCATCTTGTTCATCTTTTCACTATGATTGCCCCAACATGCCCTGGTACAGTCGAGAGTGGGGAGAGTCCACTATTATTTTATTATTTATTTGAACACATAAATATTGGTACAAGAGGGCACCAAATATATATGCGCCACACAAAACAATGAGAATTTGAAAAGGGAAAAAAAGGTAAGGAGCGTAAAAAAGGACAATAACGAACAGATTAGTGTAAGGTAGTGTAATAATAATAATAATGGGGGAAACAGAAACGTACAATCAGAAGAGATCTTTCAGTTACGGAAGGAGTAACCACCTTTTATGAAGAAATTAAAAGAAGGTTACAGCAGGATCGCCACTGGCTTCTATTCTGAGCCATATCTGATAACGTTTGTAGCCACTGTGTTGCACCGTCTCTAGGACCCCAGCCAGGGGGTCGTTAAGGACCAACAGAAGCCAGCCCTTCGCAGCTTTCTTCCCTACCACGACACCACGTCATACACTGACCACCTCTCTGTTTTTTCCAACCAGTCCCAGAGTCGGCAAATAATGCACGACGTGGAATTCTCTGGGACGACATTCGTAGAACATGCCCAAGCCCCCGAAGTCGATGTTTCAAGATGGTGACACTAATTGGATTATCGTCGCTGTGTCCGAACACACAATACCGAACATCTGCATTACTAACATGGTGTTGCCACTGGATGTCAACAATCCCTCGGAGACAACAATGATCGAACACAGAGTCGTCTAACGTCCTCAACTCGGAGAGGCCAGGTTTCACAAGCATAGAGCAAAACTGCTCTCACCGACGCGTTGTAAATCCGACCTTTTACAGCCAGACTAACATCACGAAGGCGCCAAAGGTGGCCCAGATTGGTATAAGCTGCTCTGGCTTTCACTATACGTGCATTAATCTCATCACTGACGCCACCACCAGCATTTACGCAGCTACCTAGATACACGAATTCGACTACTATCTGCTCACCATCCAGGGTGAGTACAGGATTAGGATCCTGCCAGTCTTTTAGAAGTGCTTTGCACCTGGAAGGTGTAAAGCACATACCATACCTACGGACATTCATTGCCAACTGATTAAGTGCAGATTGCATGGCTTGGGCATTATCGCCCAGTAAGACAATATCATCCGCATACTCAAGGTCTAGAAGTCTTTCTCCAGGCAACAGATGCACATCACCATTAACTACATCCATCAGAGCTGTTTCCAGAATGTCATCGATGGCAAGGTTGAAGAGGATGGTGAGACTGGGCAACCCTGCCTAACCCCACTACTCGAATGGAACAATGGAGAGAGGTGGTTGTATGCCCTCACTCTGCCTGAGGTGTTTGTATATAGGGCCTTTAGGATGTTAACAAACTTCTCAGGCACACCCTTCTTCAATAGACAATCCCAGAGAACAGTCCTGTCCAACGAATCGAAGGCAGCCCTGATGTCAAGAAACACTACGATTGTTGGCCTTTGATAAGTATGACGGTGTTCTAACATTTGGCGGAGGGTGAAGATATGATCAATACATCAAAACGAAAACCAGCCTGCTCCTCGCAAGTCAATCTTTCTCGGGTTTTGAACAACATACGAAGTATGACGGAAGCCAATAGCTTGGACACAATCGGAAGTAGACTTATCCCCCGATAGTTGTTACAGGAACGACGTGGACCCTTTTTAAAGATAGGGACAACTATCGACTCATTCCATGACGTTGGTACACTCTCTAGCTCCCAGACCTTTGCAAACAACGTCGTCAGTTCCTTAGTCAGAAAGTCACCACCATCTTTAAAACAGCCGGAGGTAAATCATCTGGGCCAGGTGATTTGTAACGCTTCAAGAGTTGGAGTTCCTTGCGGACTTCCGCCTCATTTGGTGGATCAGTCGTCACCAGCCACAGAGGGCAGGACAGTCTGACCGATGTTGCCGGAACAGCAGGCCAGTTGAGCTGCTCCAAGACGTCGATGGATGTTAGTGATTGGCCTCCCGTCATCCTCACAGATTGTTTTGTTCACACTAGACTTCTTGCTACCAGTGGCTCGGATGAGTAGAGTCCACTTTCCTCCTCGAACTGCTTTCACATGGCCACGTGCATACAACCATTACCACGGAAGTCCTACTCACTGCCTTCTCACAATGGGGTGTTGGTTACGAAATTGAGAGGACGAAAGGCGAATGTCCGACGCTTTAACCGGGTTGGTGGACATGACTAGTCCACCTGAGGGAGTTGGAAAACGCTGATTACAAACCAATGGTGCACATGGGCTCCAGTATCCTGAGGGAACAAATGACGTATGAACCAATTGTTGGTTACCGGCTTCCATGGGAGTGCATCTCTTTTCGATGCTCCACCGCCTTGTGGATCAGACCTTCAGGTCGAAGGCTCGGGGTGTGGCCCCTACGAAAACCACCTGCTTCGGTTTGGGCACCCGGGCAGTATCACAGCCCTCACACAAATCAAATGAGATTTTTGTGGCGCATGTGTATTTGGTGCGTCCTTGTACCAATATCTATGTATTCAAATAAATAAATTTCACTGTGGTTATATGGGTCGTAGTCTTTGAACAGACATTTTCGAGCCAATTCCTACGTCGATGACCTAATGCTTATTTATAATCTGCTCTACTTAACGCAAAGTTTGAAGTGGTAAGATAAAACCACAAGCTAACAAAAATCTCAGGACTTACTTTCAGCTGAGGTTGACTTCGATCGCTTTTGACTTTGTATTTCCATTGTAGGGGAGCCAGTACGGAACTGTGACCATTATCTTTACATCCACGTTTAAATGAGTAAAACTGAGCCAAAAATGTTTCCGCTTCTGGGTCCTACCAAGGTTTAGCGATGGATGCATTGGTTATGAAATAAAAAAGCTATGCAAACAAATAGACTAAGAAAAATAACTAGGATCACTGATATTTGGGACGTGACAAAAGCGGATACACTTGTTAGTAATAACCTTAAAATTTACACATCTTTCCTAAAAACGGACTTCCATTTCTACATTTAATCTAAATGGTCTACTTCGCTCCAAATGTAGTTAATTTGAACTATATTATAAATGTGAACGCACTTGATTGCTTTGCCTACAATCATTTCTAAACTTTCTATTTTGTTCAGCTGTGATACATAAAAGCCCGGAATAATCCACGTAGATGTTTTCTCACCAGAGTACCACCTAGAAGCAAGCTATTATCAGAGCATAACCTCAGATGTTTTTATTTAGTTAAAGAAAGCTGCTTTATGCCGAAAAAAAAGCGCATGTAACAGCTGCCAGGATAGCTAATGTGACGATTGTCACAAACATGTAAGCTACCAATGCAAAAAGAGGTCTAGGGACATGTTTTTACTGATGTGTAGAAATATCATGTTGTTTTGACACTTAGCTCACCTTTTTATAGAGTAGGACATCTGGATTTTCTTCGATTTCTCGTAACCCAGCCTGGAAAACAGCCTTGTTGCGAGGTACCCCGTACTTATGCTTGAACTTCTCATAGGGAAATATATCTTTGGGAGCCAGAAAATAACTGAAAATTGTTGTTAAAAAATACAAAATATGCAACAAGCCTACACTTCGTGAGTCCCATAAAAGAAAATGGGATATTTCCCCTTCGGAATTGGAACATCCTCCGGAAGAAGGTTAATCTAGCACATGAGAAACAAAGCTTGTTTCTTACTCGTGATGGCCAGTGAGGATGACCCTTAACTTTAGCGAATATTTTGTCGCCAGGAGAATAAGCCATCGACATAGACAACAAAAACCCGCCGGGACCGTATACCCCGCCCTTAAAAGTGACTTTAACAAATCAGACGTTGGTCATCAGGTAAAACCCATATTAACTCTTCCACCAAGTGCATAGTGTTAAACTTCTATGCTTCACAAAATCATTCACTGATTCTAAGTATTTTAGCCAGAAAATTTATCTATTTGCTATTCTTCAGAACAGTGAAATCCTAACTTGATATTAGTAAACTTTAGTGATGAGACCTCCTTCCCATCACCTTGAAGCAATTTACATGACTGTATCACTTTTTATTGGCAGAACATCAACTTTAAAAAGTTTTAAATGATCAACAATGGCTCTCGTAGTCACGACAATACCTACATTCTAGTAAGATTGACGTGTCATTAGAAGATAGAATGAAAAGGAAGATAGCACTAGCTGAACTTGAAATCCATGGACAAAACGGTGAGGAAAATCTCTGCTTAGTGGGCTTAGGGATAGTCAGGTCTTGGAAGTGGACTCCATCAAGGTCTGTGCGGATAGGAGTGATAAAAGTGGAACCAACATGAGGTAGAAAACACGGGTTTAAGAAACAACGAACCTCATTATCATTAATTGGTTGCCTCATTACCAATCGCCAAAAGCTGGAGACAACCGAAATGTTCTGCTTCACAGAAATGGGTAGATTGAAATCACCACCATCCATGTTTATTGATCAGTAATTTCCCTTCTTTATTTCGATGTTAGGCTCTTTTAGGTTGTTGGCTACGTTACAGTTATGTCTTACGCCCGGGCTTTATGATTCGCACCTGGTTATAAAACACTTCCTCAAGTACCTTTAATAGGCAAACCAGACAGTTAAAGTAGGTAAACCGTTGGTGAACTATCAAAACAGTATTGTACAGTATCATAGAACAGAGCGTGGATTTTCAAAGTGAACAAGATTGCGGAAACAATCTAGTAGGCAGAAGAGTTTTGGAACCTACATGATTTTAAGGCAATGAGTTTGGATTTAAAATTGAATAGCTGAACAGTAACATATACGGCAAATTTTGAAAACTCATTGTGTATGTATAGGATGGGACTCACAATGTTATGGCTGATAGTGGTTCATATAAACAGTTTCTCAGGTTTTCCGATTCTTCACTTCAGTAGCCTCTAGTCACATGATGTTTTGTTGAGTCGTGATCCAAAGTATTTCCAAGGCTCAATGTGTGTAACATCGTCAATAGTTATGGAGCACGTTTTGAACCTGTATTTTTACTGGTCCTAACCACACAATCCTCAAAGCCGAACATGAGATAACTGAGAAAATAGATATTTAACATTTAACACGGAGAAAAGGTCGATAATAGTGAACACGGGAACACTCATTCAATACAATCAGGTGGAATGGCTCAGCCTCTTGGAGGTGACCATTCTGTATAACATGTCTTTACTAGCACTAAATATATTATTCTATATTTAGCTTCAATGTGTTCTTCACAAACGCCAAACGCTATAATTTGGATTGTTACAATACGATGAGTCAGAAAAGACAATGATGTGACTTCCACGTACAGATTAGACAGTCACTACATATCTACAATTTTAGGATTAGATCTATTAGTATAATAACACAGATACGAAGCAGACCATAATTCTGCAAAACGACGCTCGCTTGCGAACAGGAAGTTTACTCCCAAAGCGATCTGCATTCTTCACACTTTGTCCATGTGTTAGTGTAATTTTCTTCTGAGTTTTATCCAAGTTAACGGTTGAATATGATTTTGCCCCAGCTTATTATTTGGTTTCTACTTTAGTGTTGCTCCTGTATACCTTAATTTTCATACCACCCTCTTTATTCTTTTTTATCCGTTTCTAGAATGTTGTTTTTTCACAGTCACAAGCTTTTGCTAGAATCTATTTAAAAACTAACGTTTAATAATGGTCATGAAGAACATATGTAGAGAACAAGATGCCGGTCTTCTGTCACCTTTGGTATTCACTGTGACAAATGTAATGGTTAGTTTCATAAAGCATGGACGGATCTTTCAGTAACTGATCATAAAGACTTAGTAAGTAAGATTGCAGGTAGGTATGTGGTACCTCTAGCACGGACGCTGAGGATCTGCTGAGCAACATCATTCTTCTGACAGGTCTGTGGGCGAATTTGTCGAAAATCCTGAAAAAGAACTATCTTACAACCTACAAACATAAATACGCACAGTAACTGAAGGAGAGTCTTCGAAAACACTAGCTTCTATGGAACGTGAGTGGAATCAGTAGGATATGCTTAAATTGAGCACCTCTATAACATCGTCGGAACTAGACTTGTAAACCTTTGATCTAGTTTGGCATTGGTACATTTATCTTTGCTACTGTACTAATAGACCTAATTCTGAAACTGTAGATTCGGCTACCTAATCTATGAGATGTTATGTGGAAGTTACATCACAGTCCGTTCTGACTCGTCCTGTCGTGGTCATCAGCATCATGACGTCTAGAGCTTCCGAAGAACACACTTAATCTGGGGATCTAATAATATGTTTAGAGTGAATAGGGATTGGATAAACTGAATGATCACGCGTACGCGACAAAAACATGCAATATCGATCAAGTGCTACCGCGTTCACTGTTTTCAGCCTTCTGCAAGTGTTGCGTATAAGTCCTTTCACGAATTATATATTCAACTTCTAAGATCATGTGGTTAGTAAACGACATTGGTACAGAATCTTCCAGAAAACGTTCATGACCAGGTAGTGATCTACAAACATGTGTCCCACGGCACAAACTTCCTAAATAAGACTGTGGTCCCCAAAAACTTTTCAGGAGACTGAATCTCCGTCAACTGGATTAAAAGAGATAGAATGTCACGTAAAAATAATATGTAGCGGTAAATAAATCCCCAAAATAAATAGCCCTGTAAGTTTTCGACGTTGGATGCTGACCATATGTTTTAGTGGACTCACCTAGCTGAAGGCGCTCGGTCAGGCATCCGCACCAGATCACGTGTGGTAACGCCGTGCTCAACACCAACCGCAATCGCTAGCCAGATTAGATCAGAGAATTCCGATATATTGGTAATCGCCAAATACACTCTTCTGATCTCCCCGACTTTGTCTTTTTATTTCTCTCGGTGGGTACAAATCATATTAGAAGGTGTTACTGGTAGAAGCGTTGTCAAACACTGAATACCTGTGACATCATCATTGGTGAGCCTGACGTGATCTGGTACACCTAATTGCAACTGTGAGTCTGTTCCTTTTTGGGATTTTTATATATCATTGCCTTATTTTTTATTTTTTTAAACATTGTGATTTTTTTCGTATTTTTTCTTGAATATATATATATATATTTTCCCCTCGTTCATTATCGTACTTCATATTTCATCATGACTGAACAGACACCTAAAGTACTCAAGCTTAAGACCTTGTCCCCGCCTTCGTTTCAACTGATGCCTTTCTGGGCCGACAACATCGAAGCCTGGTTTTGCTACGCAGAAGCCGACTTCTCCGAGCACGGCGTGATCGACACACGTGCACAATTCCTCGCAGTAGTCAAGGCACTACCGCGCGAATTCAACAGGTACGTAACACCAAGTATGTTTACTAGTGATGTTTCCGAACCTTACGAAATCTTAAAACGCTCGATTCTCAAACGAGGAGACCTAACCGATCGACAAAGGTTAGATCAACTCTTCAATAACATCGACCTGCAACACGGTTCTGCGACAGACATGCCGCAACGGATGAGAGAGGTTATAGGCCCAAGAACTTTCGACGAAGGTCTATTCAAACAACTCTTCTTGTCAAAACTTCC
Organism: Schistosoma mattheei; assembly: GCA_944470405.2. NCBI lineage: Eukaryota > Metazoa > Platyhelminthes > Trematoda > Strigeidida > Schistosomatidae > Schistosoma > Schistosoma mattheei. The sequence continues at coordinate 82,823,356 of OX103947.1, forward strand.
CCAACAGGTGCAAGCAGTTCTGGTCTCGTTCCAGAACAACGCCTTAGACGAGCTAGCTGCATCTGCCAATCGTATTTTAGAAATAACGAAATCGTCTACTACAGAAGTATTTTCAGTCAAAGAAAAGCCTCACACGACTCAGAATGACATAACCAAGTTATGTCATACACTCACGCGTTATCTTAATCTTCGTAACGACCGTGATCGCTCACACAGCCCACGTAGAAACATTTCACGTAAGCGATCTGTCTCCAGACCACGAGAGACGGATAATCCCGGCTGGTGCTGGTATCATAACCAGTATGGAAAGTTTTCCAGAAATTGCAGAAAACCCTGCAATTTTCCCAACACGAAACCGACTGATTCGAAAAACAACTCGAAAAACTTCCAAGTCGGCACGCGTTAACGGCAACCGTAGCCGGCGAACATGGCCGTCTGTTATACGTCACAGATGTGACAACGAGAGTTCGCTACCTCGTCGACACTGGCGCAGAAGTTAGCGTTCTCCCAGCAAATCCTAACGACCGGCTTAACGAATCGGCTCTAACCTTACAGGCGGCAAACGGAAAACCTATCGCTACGTATGGCAAAAGGTACGTTTACCTTAACGTGGGTTTACGCAAACCCATCCACTGGATTTTCGTTGTTGCAGATGTTTCTATGCCAATCATTGGTATGGACCTTCTACAACATCGAGTTCGACCATATGATAGACTTAGGAATCACACGACCGTCAAGTAGCCCATATGCATCTCCGTTGCACATGGTCCCTAAAAAGGACAGCAACGATTGGCGTCCAACTGGCGACTATCGGCGATTGAACGCGAAAACCATTCCCGATCGTTACCCGTTGCCTCACATTCACGATTTGACAGCTACCTTGAAAGGTACAACTGTCTTTTCGAAAATCGACTTGGTTAAAGCGTATAACCAAATCCCTATGGCTACTGACGACATACCGAAAACAGCTATCATAACTCCCTTCGGACTCTATGAATTTTTGCGAATGCCTTTCGGTCTAAGGAATGCTGCTCAAACATTCCAAAGATTCATAGACGACGTTTTTCGAGGTCTCAACTTCGTACACGCGTATGTTGACGACTGTCTAATCGCAAGTCCGGACAGAGAAACACATCTCAAGCATCTGGATCTTGTTTTCGAACGATTACAAAAACATGGCATTACTGTAAACGTTCAGAAATGCCAATTCGGAACCGACTCATTAGACTTTCTGGGACACACTATCGATGCTCAAGGTATCCGACCCCTTAGAACCAAAGTGGCGGCCATTCTGGATTACCCAGAACCGACCACCGTCAAGCAATTACGCACGTTTAACGGCCTGGTAAGTTTCTATAGACGTTTCATACCGAAATGCGCATTACTTATGAAACCTCTGACCGACCAACTTCGTGGAAATGCGAAATCCATTAATTTGGACGACACCGCACGAAAAGCATTCTCCACAGTTAAGGAACTGATTGCTAAAGCAACAATGCTCGCACATCAGGACACCGAGCACCCATTAGCATCGCAGTAGACGCATCCGACTCGGCAATCGGAGGAGTCTTACAACAATGGGTTAACAACTCCTGGCAACCCTTGGCATTTTTCTCTAGAAGGTTGCTAGACACCGAATCGAGGTACAGCACATTCGGTAGGGAACTCCTAGCTATGTATTGTGCTGTACGGCATTTCCAACACTATATCGAAGGCCGTGAATTCACTCTTTTCACGGACCATAAACCGCTCACTTTCTCGTTAAGCTCTCCTTCTGACAAGTACTCTCCCCGTGAGTCTCGACAACTGGACTACATTTCGCAGTTTACTTCAGATATTCAACACATCTCTGGAGCAAACAATGTAGTTGCAGACGCCTTATCTCGCATAACTTCCTTGAACAGTTTCCAAGGAATCGACCTTCTTAAACTCGCCGAGCTTCAAAAAGAAGACACTGATCTTCAGCACGAGTTATCGTCCACAACACTTAAACTACGCATCAAACAGATGGGAACAGGTAAGGAAACCTTACTTTGTGACACATCTACAGGTAGGGATCGCCCAATCGTGCCGAAACATTATCGACGCAATGTCTTCAATACATTGCACAAACTTTCTCATCCAGGTGTTCGTGCAACCATCAAGCTTATAGCAGAACGGTTTTGCTGGCCTGGCATGAATAAAGACGTGAGGGAGTGGGCACGCTCCTGTGTAAGCTGCCAAAAATCTAAGGTTATCAGACACAATAAATGTCCCTTAGGCTCGTTTAAAACTCCCGATGCTCGTTTCGACCATGTTCATCTGGATTTGGTAGGACCTTTACCAGATTCAAATGGATACTCTTACCTCTTAACCTGCGTAGACCGTTTCACTCGATGGCCAGAAGCAGTACCTATCAAGGACATCACTGCTGAAACAGTGGCCCGCACCTTCGTCGAACGATGGGTAGCAAACTTCGGTTGCCCTTCAACCATCACTACAGACCGCGGACGTCAGTTTGAATCTGATCTTTTCCGTCGTCTGACCACACTTTTAGGAATCACTCGCTTCCGAACGACCGCCTACCACCCACAAGCAAACGGGTTGGTAGAACGTTTTCACCGACAACTAAAAGCTTCACTATCAGCTGCAAACGTTTCACAGTGGACCGACGCTCTTCCACTCGTCTTACTAGGTATCCGCAATGCAGTGAAAGCTGACATTGGATACACTGCGGCTCAACTCGTTTATGGAACGACACTTCGACTTCCAGGAGAATTCGTGGATCCTTCGTCCTCTTCAATGAACATGGATCTAACCTCCTACACGAACAGGCTTACAAACGCAATGCGTTCAGTTAAACCTGCTTCCACTCGACCTCAATCAACTGATGTTTTCGTTCAACCTGACTTACGATATAGTACACACGTTTTCGTTCGTCGAGACTCGCATCGACGACCATTCGAATCAGCATACGAAGGACCTTTCAAAGTTCTTCAACGTGAATCTAAGTACTATATAGTCGATAAGAACGGAACCAACGATAGCATCAGCATCGATCGCTTAAAAGCAGCGTATTTAGAAGGAAATCCTATCTACGTCGATTTTCCTTCGGTACAATCGAACGACACGACTCCACTCATAATTCCTCAACCGACAACCAACACTAGCGATGATACTCCGAATGTATCTGAAAACAAACTTAAAACGACGCGTTCTGGAAGAAGAGTTAGATTTCCAGAGCATTTAAACGACTATTGCACGTAAGGCACTACTAGACATTTAATATTATCTCGATTTTTCTTTTTACGACATATATTTTTTTTTAAAAAAATTTTAATATGCTTATATATTTTTTATTTTTTTATTCAAAAAAACAAAAACAAAAAAAACAAATTTTTTTAACGATATTACGTGTAAATTAGTTTAGATTCCATTTTTTTCGCCGACATTGTGTTTTTACGCACATACGAGTGTATTTCGACATGCACTTACATTTTCTTTTTTCTTTTCCAGGACGGCTGGAAAAGAACGATGACGTTTATGAGGAGTCGAAATTTTCATTGTACATTTTCTTTTTTTACTATGTTGTACCTCGGTCCCATATAGTAAGGAAAGACGACCAGACGCTGCTAATCCTAGCAAGCTATCAGAAGAGTGTTTACCAACGACAAACTCGTTGGGTTTAAACTTCTGGCTGGCCACGTCTTAGGGTCATCACTAACCCACTAGGGGGGGAGTGATCTGTAGCGGTAAATAAATCCCCAAAATAAATAGCCCTGTAAGTTTTCGACATTGGATGCTGACCATATGTTTTAGTGGACTCATCTAGCTGAAGGCGCTCGGTCAGGCATCCGCACCAGATCACGTGTGGTAACGCCGTGCTCAACATCAACCGCAATCGCTAGCCAGATTAGATCAGAGAATTCCGATATATTGGTAATCGCCAAATACACTCTTCCGATCTCCTCGACTCTGTCTTTTGATTTCTCTCGGTGGGTACAAATCATATTAGAAGGTGTTACTGGTAGAAGCGTTGTCAAACACTGAATACCTGTGACATCATCATTGGTGAGCCTGACGTGATCTGGTACACCTAATTGCAACTGTGAGTCTGTTCCTTTTTGGGATTTTTATATATCATTGCCTTATTTTTTATTTTTTTAAACATTGTGATTTTTTTCGTATTTTTTCTTGAATATATATATATATATTTTCCCCTCGTTCATTATCGTACTTCATATTTCATCATGACTGAACAGACACCTAAAGTACTCAAGCTTAAGACCTTGTCCCCGCCTTCGTTTCAACTGATGCCTTTCTGGGCCGACAACATCGAAGCCTGGTTTTGCTACGCAGAAGCCGACTTCTCCGAGCACGGCGTGATCGACACACGTGCACAATTCCTCGCAGTAGTCAAGGCACTACCGCGCGAATTCAACAGGTACGTAACACCAAGTATGTTTACTAGTGATGTTTCCGAACCTTACGAAATCTTAAAACGCTCGATTCTCAAACGAGGAGACCTAACCGATCGACAAAGGTTAGATCAACTCTTCAATAACATCGACCTGCAACACGGTTCTGCGACAGACATGCCGCAACGGATGAGAGAGGTTATAGGCCCAAGAACTTTCGACGAAGGTCTATTCAAACAACTCTTCTTGTCAAAACTTCCCCAACAGGTGCAAGCAGTTCTGGTCTCGTTCCAGAACAACGCCTTAGACGAGCTAGCTGCATCTGCCAATCGTATTTTAGAAATAACGAAATCGTCTACTACAGAAGTATTTTCAGTCAAAGAAAAGCCTCACACGACTCAGAATGACATAACCAAGTTATGTCATACACTCACGCGTTATCTTAATCTTCGTAACGACCGTGATCGCTCACACAGCCCACGTAGAAACATTTCACGTAAGCGATCTGTCTCTAGACCACGAGAGACGGATAATCCCGGCTGGTGCTGGTATCATAACCAGTATGGAAAGTTTTCCAGAAATTGCAGAAAACCCTGCAATTTTCCCAACACGAAACCGACTGATTCGAAAAACAACTCGAAAAACTTCCAAGTCGGCACGCGTTAACGGCAACCGTAGCCGGCGAACATGGCCGTCTGTTATACGTCACAGATGTGACAACGAGAGTTCGCTACCTCGTCGACACTGGCGCAGAAGTTAGCGTTCTCCCAGCAAATCCTAACGACCGGCTTAACGAATCGGCTCTAACCTTACAGGCGGCAAACGGAAAACCTATCGCTACGTATGGCAAAAGGTACGTTTACCTTAACGTGGGTTTACGCAAACCCATCCACTGGATTTTCGTTGTTGCAGATGTTTCTATGCCAATCATTGGTATGGACCTTCTACAACATCGAGTTCGACCATATGATAGACTTAGGAATCACACGACCGTCAAGTAGCCCATATGCATCTCCGTTGCACATGGTCCCTAAAAAGGATAGCAGCGATTGGCGTCCAACTGGCGACTATCGGTGATTGAATGCAAAAAACATTCCCGATCGTTACCCGTTGCCTCACATTCACGATTTGACAGCTACCTTGAAAGGTACAACTGGCTTTTCGAAAATCGACTTGGTTAAAGCGTATAACCAAATCCCTATGGCTACTGACGACATACCTAAAACAGCTATCATAACTCCCTTCGGACTCTATGAATTTTTGCGAATGCCTTTCGGTCTAAGGAATGCTGCTCAAACATTCCAAAGATTCATAGACGACGTTTTTCGAGGTCTCAACTTCGTACATGCGTATGTTGATGACTGTCTAATCGCAAGTCCGGACAGAGAATCACATCTCAAGCATCTGGATCTTGTTTTCGAACGATTACAAAAACATGGCATTACTGTAAACGTTCAGAAATGCCAATTCGGAACCGACTCATTAGACTTCCTAGGACACACTATCGATGCTCAAGGTATCCGACCTCTTAGAACCAAAGTGGCGGCCATTCTGGATTACCCAGAACCGACCACCGTCAAGCAATTACGCACGTTTAACGGCCTGGTAAGTTTCTATAGACGTTTCATACCGAAATGCGCATTACTTATGAAACCTCTGACCGACCAACTTCGTGGAAATGCGAAATCCATTAATTTGGACGACACCGCACGAAAAGCATTCTCCACAGTTAAGGAACTGATTGCTAAAGCAACAATGCTCGCACATCAGGACACCGAGCACCCATTAGTATCGCAGTAGACGCATCCGACTCGGCAATCGGAGGAGTCTTACAACAATGGGTTAACAACTCCTGGCAACCCTTGGCATTTTTCTCTAGAAGGTTGCTAGACACCGAATCGAGGTACAGCACATTCGGTAGGGAACTCCTAGCTATGTATTGTGCTGTACGGCATTTCCAACACTATATCGAAGGCCGTGAATTCACTCTTTTCACGGACCATAAACCGCTCACTTTCTCGTTAAGCTCTCCTTCTGACAAGTACTCTCCCCGTGAGTCTCGACAACTGGACTACATTTCGCAGTTTACTTCAGATATTCAACACATCTCTGGAGCAAACAATGTAGTTGCAGACGCCTTATCTCGCATAACTTCCTTGAACAGTTTCCAAGGAATCGACCTTCTTAAACTCGCCGAGCTTCAAAAAGAAGACACTGATCTTCAGCACGAGTTATCGTCCACAACCCTTAAACTACGCATCAAACAGATGGGAACAGGTAAGGAAACCTTACTTTGTGACACATCTACAGGTAGGGATCGCCCAATCGTGCCGAAACATTATCGACGCAATGTCTTCAATACATTGCACAAACTTTCTCATCCAGGTGTTCGTGCAACCATCAAGCTTATAGCAGAACGGTTTTGCTGGCCTGGCATGAATAAAGACGTGAGGGAGTGGGCACGCTCCTGTGTAAGCTGCCAAAAATCTAAGGTTATCAGACACAATAAATGTCCCTTAGGCTCGTTTAAAACTCCCGATGCTCGTTTCGACCATGTTCATCTGGATTTGGTAGGACCTTTACCAGATTCAAATGGATACTCTTACCTCTTAACCTGCGTAGACCGTTTCACTCGATGGCCAGAAGCAGTACCTATCAAGGACATCACTGCTGAAACAGTGGCCCGCACCTTCGTCGAACGATGGGTAGCAAACTTCGGCTGCCCTTCAACCATCACTACAGACCGCGGACGTCAGTTTGAATCTGATCTTTTCCGTCGTCTGACCACACTTTTAGGAATCACTCGCTTCCGAACGACCGCCTACCACCCACAAGCAAACGGGTTGGTAGAACGTTTTCACCGACAACTAAAAGCTTCACTATCAGCTGCAAACGTTTCACAGTGGACCGACGCTCTTCCACTCGTCTTACTAGGTATCCGCAATGCAGTGAAAGCTGACATTGGATACACTGCGGCTCAACTCGTTTATGGAACGACACTTCGACTTCCAGGAGAATTCGTGGATCCTTCGTCCTCTTCAATGAACATGGATCTAACCTCCTACACGAACAGGCTTACAAACGCAATGCGTTCAGTTAAACCTGCTTCCACTCGACCTCAATCAACTGATGTTTTCGTTCAACCTGACTTACGATATAGTACACACGTTTTCGTTCGTCGAGACTCGCATCGACGACCATTCGAATCAGCATACGAAGGACCTTTCAAAGTTCTTCAACGCGAACCGAAGTACTATATAATCGATAAGAACGGAACCAACGATAGCATCAGCATCGATCGCCTCAAAGCAGCGTATTTAGAAGGAAATCCTATCTACGTCGATTTTCCTTCGGTACAATCGAACGACACGACTCCACTCATAATTCCTCAACCGACAACCAACACTAGCGATGATACTCCGAATGTATCTGAAAACAAACTTAAAACGACGCGTTCTGGAAGAAGAGTTAGATTTCCAGAGTATTTAAACGACTATTGCACGTAAGGCACTACTAGACATTTAATATTATCTCGATTTTTCTTTTTACGACATATATTTTTTTTTAAAAAAATTTTAATATGCTTATATATTTTTTAATTTTTTATTCCAAAAAAACAAAAACAAAAAAAACAAATTTTTTTAACGATATTACGTGTAAATTAGTTTAGATTCCATTTTTTTCGCCGACATTGTGTTTTTACGCACATACGAGTGTATTTCGACATGCACTTACATTTTCTTTTTTCTTTTCCAGGACGGCTGGAAAAGAACGATGACGTTTATGAGGAGTCGAAATTTTCATTGTACATTTTCTTTTTTTACTATGTTGTACCTCGGTCCCATATAGTAAGGAAAGACGACCAGACGCTGCTAATCCTAGCAAGCTATCAGAAGAGTGTTTACCAACGACAAACTCGTTGGGTTTAAACTTCTGGCTGGCCACGTCTTAGGGTCATCACTAACCCACTAGGGGGGGAGTGATCTGTAGCGGTAAATAAATCCCCAAAATAAATAGCCCTGTAAGTTTTCGACATTGGATGCTGACCATATGTTTTAGTGGACTCATCTAGCTGAAGGCGCTCGGTCAGGCATCCGCACCAGATCACGTGTGGTAACGCCGTGCTCAACATCAACCGCAATCGCTAGCCAGATTAGATCAGAGAATTCCGATATATTGGTAATCGCCAAATACACTCTTCTGATCTCCCCGACTTTGTCTTTTTATTTCTCTCGGTGGGTACAAATCATATTAGAAGGTGTTACTGGTAGAAGCGTTGTCAAACACTGAATACCTGTGACATCATCAAATGAATTGTTTTGGTTTAGTGAAAAGCTCAGGTAGTAAGTAAATCATGAAATCTGTTCCTAAGCTAGTTCGACCAGTCATCAAGGAGCATGAAAGTCCGAAAACGAAGAGGACCCCAACCTAAACGTCCCTGCAAACCGGGAAAACGATCGCCTTTCGAGACGATTCTCTCACGATTGCAAATCTCAAGGACAGCTCCGACCCTCCTTTCGGTCTGCAGGACAAAAATGACAGGATGCTTTGGGAAGAGTTAAAACTTCCCTTATTTAAGCAATTACCCGTTACACGGCATACTCGTGTGAAGGATTCCATGCGCCAAAATCATACAAGATTCTTTTGTGTAACCTTAACTAACACTGCTGACGCAGAGGATATTCTGCAGGCCAGTCGCTTTCTGAAATCAGATGTAAGAATACTTTGCAACATATCATACTTTGGGCGCAGTCTCATCAGGAACGCTCTTGAGAGACCTCGTTGGATGTTCTTTTGTAAAGGAAATATCACTGTGAAAGGTGTCTCAGAAAACACAAACCCTTATTACTAGGCTATGGTATTCTGTGGTGGAAATTTATAAAGCAGTTCTGGAAGCTTTGTGACGTATTTTCCCAGCAATTGGTGGGATTAGCCAGGAAGGGCTGGGATTCTAAACCCCGGGTAATGAAGATAACTCCTTTATCCTCGTAGATGTCGGTTCCCGCTTCAGAACCTTGCCGTACTGGTAAACACCGATTACCGCCTGAAATTCATATGCATCCGCACATTCTACATGATGCACGGATCAAGCACAAAAGTAGATTGAAACTGACTGGCGCACTTGTGGTCTGTCATAAACAAAGAAAAACTGTATAAGAGACGGGAGCTACCAACTCAGAAAACCCTTTGTGGGTAGGTTACATGTCCATTCTTATAAGGACGGGGAAGCTCACACGTTTCAAATAGAAATTATAAGAAAAAGAGAATTCAGCGAAGAAAATTTTCTTTCGACGAAATCATTTACTTAAGCTGTACATTCGTATATATAGTTATATGGAAAATGTATGTCTATAGAAGGATAGAATGGATTGTATCACAAAAATGGATTCGACAATAAATAACAAATGAGGTTACGTAGTAATTATAAACTGCCTACGTACGAACTCTGTGAGTTTACTGAACAAAATGGATAGGTTTCGTGGATTATGTATGGCTGATAATATTCATCTGATAAGACTACCAGAAACATGGGCATCTTCTCATATTAAGAACCAGTAGATGGCAATATCCTACATGTGTTTGTGAAACAAAGACAGAGGAATAGGAATGGTAGTGGGGACGTTCTTACTTGGTAGCACACTAGATGTGAACCCAAGAAATTGTCAATCTTGATAAGCCTGCATGGTGCTTAGTAAGACTAATTAACACCTCGAGGTGTATATTTGGATTTATCTGCAGTGGGCCCACTGCTGTTACCGAGTACGACAATCGTATATTAGAGGGATTAACCCTCTCTTTTCGTCCCGGACACACTCATATGCTGATTCTATGACACTTGATTTTTACTAAAGTCGACTTCGCCGAACAAACGCACAATGGAGGTGCCGATTATACTGAAGCCTGGTTCTTCAACATCAGTGAAGATCTGAGATCATCCAAATATGTAAATTTGTCGACTCTCTGGAGAAATGGTCCGACGCCGTCAGGCTTAAACTACATATTTACAAGAAGAATTCCTAATCGATAACTTTTCAATCCTAGTTCCCATGGGTAAATGCGACTATGCTCTCACAGCCTTTAATTTATCAGAGAACTAAGCCAAAACGTTCTACTTACAACAGGCGTTGTAATTACTAAAGGTTGGATGTGTCAGTATGACAGTTCAATCCACAACAGGTAATACAAGAAGTCCATCGTCAACTTGGTGTGGACATGTAGAATTATGGTCTACTATGATATTAGTACTGCTCTAATAATAGACCTAATCCTAAATTTGTAGATTTGTCATGATATAACTGCCTAATCTATAAGATCTTACGTGGAAGTCACACCATCGACTACACCAACTCACTGTATCGTATCAATTACCAATACATGATGTAGAACAAGATTAGGCTAGAGAAAGAACAATATATTTAATATGAATAGAAGATATAAAGTAACATTCAGCAGAGACCACGCCTGCATGGCCGAGCCATGCCATCCGATCAAACCCAGTCCATTCAATTCATTGTTCGCGCCTTCTCCATCGTTAGGTATTTCTCCGCGTTAAATATTGAATATCTATTTTCTGAGTAGTCTTGTGTTCAGCTTTGTGGATTGTGTGGTTATTGTCCAATGCCACTACAGACACTCATTAGGATTTCTTCCTGCACACGTTCTTATATGATACAAAACAGTCTGTTTTGCAGACGGTTCTCAAACATTACAATCAACCTAAAGTCGTAAAGAATCGCACTCTTCGAATTCTAAAACGTGAAAAGCACTACTACTACAAGCAAACAAGCGACAACAAAACGTGTAATTACTCGAGAGCTTCGCCTGCTGTCCAACAGAACTCGGTAGAGTGGACCTGAGCGCCGACCTGATTATTAAAAACTGCAATGCCTAAACAAGGAAACTTCACCTGGTCCGAGAACCATCATTTTAGTATTGATCAGAAAAGCGGCTTCAGTTTTGGCAAAACCACTTAGTGTAACGGTCTCATATTTGCTAAGCCGAGGTACGCCACGAGAAAGTCAGAAGCTGGTCAACATCACACCAGTTCTTGAAGAAGGTCAATGTAGCGAACGTTCAAGCCAGTGGCTTGCAGCACTTCTCCCCATACCTTCAAAAATTGTGGAGTCCCTGACATGCCGCCCGCAAACGTTTTTTCACTCCAAAAGCACGTTTTTAGGAAGTGTCATTCTTGTATAATTAACCTACTGACCGAGTTGAACATATGAATAACCATCCATGATCTAAATTGGGAGGTTGATGTCATATACCTAGACTTCTGAAAAGCTTTCTGCAGGGTCAATCACATATGTCTCATCGATAAGCTCAAACCGTTGGGTATCAAGTCACCATTAATTGATTGACTTAATTCATATCTAAACACTTGACCTTAAAAGGTAAAGGCGAACTTAACTGTTTGGCCGGATACGGAATATTTAGGCAGGTTCCTCCACGGTTGAATACTAAAACCTCTACTTTTCCTAATTTATATGAATGACCTTCCTCAACAAGTATCAAAAGATTTATCACTTCGCAGGCGATGTGAAACTCTCGAGAGAAATTTGAAACCAAGATGATTATCTGGCACTTTACGAGGATTTGACTCAACTCCAAAGTTATGCGGATAACAACGTTCTTGCCTTTACCACTTCAAAGTAGTCCATATGAGACCTGGTGTGGACCACGAGTAAAATGTAGGCGACTCCTGTCTAGAGGCATCCAAAGTTGAAAAAGATCATGTAGCATTGGTACGCTAAATGCGACAAAAATGCCCTTCCACTGAGTAGTATACTGATAACCTTGAACAGTTTGGTAGTAGAAATTCCCACCAATCTTAAGCAGCTTTGTTTGACCCCACTTAGAGTATGGAAATATAGTGATTCCTCCCTCACCCCAAAAGGATAAGAATACACTGAAACGTATCCAACAGCGCCTCAACTCACTGAACCTTTACACATAAGAGTATAGATGCTTTACAGGTGACCTTCTAATGATTGACAGTATCCTAAATACCCGTGGAAACCCTCTTAAATATATAATTAAGCTTAGTCCCAACACAAATATTAGAGGAAGCACCAAGAAATTGGAGACAACATAGCAGAATGGAATGTAGATACATCATTTACTCTTTAGAGTAGTCAAATGTTGGAATTGGCTACCAGACGAGCTAGTTTTAAGCGAATTTCCAGGAATCCATCAAGAGGAAATTCGACTATATATCGCCATAATTTACCAATATGTTTTCTCTTTTATCGTTAAACATACTTTAATTCCCTCTTAGATGCACCAGTGATCCAATCATAAATGATACTGAAGCCAGTTTAGCGAAAGCTTCCTCTATTCCATACAGAACCGTTCGGACCATTTGGGAAGATAACGCAAGAGGAATGGTCATTTAATAATTATAAAAATGGAATACGAAGTATATAACTAAAGAAAATAAATAAAGCACGATGTGGGGACTGTGAAATGAAGGATGCGAACTACAGAGGTTATTAGAGAGTAAGTCGGTCATTTATTCACAATGTCATATATTGGATGGCCCATCTTTACGTGTAACTCCGCCTATAGCTGTTCTAGATTTACTGCCGGTCCCAAGCCTGAGTAAAGGAACAGGGTTGGAAATGTGACCGGCAACTCCATCACATACAAAACAATCTTGCTAAAACCACTAACCAGAAAAGACGGTTTAAACCATTTATACTCTGCCCTAAGAAGGATATTCTTTCAAAAGAATTATGACCCCTCATGATTAAAGTCAAGATTCTTCCCTTTTAACAACCACAGCAACAATTTTTATAGATACGTGGAATGTCTGGACAGTGAGAAACTGGGACGATCAGTCAAACAGGTGCAGAAATGGGAGATACAACTTGATGGTTCTCGGGATAAGTAAAACCCACTAAATCCAAGTTAAACGGAAAAGGACAGATTCGGAACAGATACTGCTGTATTCTGGTTATGAAGAAGAAAATGCTCCACACACATAAGAAGTCGCATTGATGCTATCCAAAGAAGCATGAAAAACAATTACGGGATGGAAATCTCGTGGACTCATAATCACCAAAGCATTCTTCAAAAAGAAGAACGAGGGAATTACAATGAATGTTTCCCAATGTTATACATGTATCCATAATAGCAATGACGACGTTTAATATGAGTTTTATGAGAGGCTGCAACCGATCATAACGAAGTGCTTAGGAAACGGCCTAAAAATCCTCATGGGATACTTAAACATCAAAGTCGGAATGGACAACACCGATTATCAATTACCATAGGATGACATGTACTGGGAGAAAGACACAAAAAGGGGAAGATTTGCAAATCTACGTACATTTAGTAAACTAGTTATAGGTGGCACAATATTCCCACACGAATGCACACACAAAGCTACATGAATCTGTAGCGTGGTGTCGTGTCGAAATGGACTATGAACACCGCTACCAAGAAACGCGTGCCAAATGACTCGATAAAACACCCCGGAAGCCAAATATCAGAAGGCAGTTAATGGACCAAGTCGAGATATATTTGCTGGCGATCTCGTGGTATCGAAAGGATACCGAGATCGTGCCAGGATACAAGCTTGGTTACAGAACGTAACCGAATTCGCGCGAAGTCACAATCGAAGTGTGTGAATAATGGATGCTTTTTAGCACAGTTAAACAAAAGCACATTAAAACAGTCACTGGTACAATTGGTTATAATAATAATAATTGTTTCCAATAAACCAACCGTGTTCTCGTGATAAAAGTGAGTCACCACAAATCTCACTGAACCATACCACAGAGAACTTGATAGATCATATTCACATCACTAAAAACATCACAAGGTCGATGGAAGACGTGAGAATCAGGAGGAGCTGACATAGATTTAGATCACAATCTGGTTGTGGCCAAGACGAAAATGAAGCTAAAGAATCATTGGAAAACTAGACAGACAGCATTACAGAGGTTCAGTACAGCCTTCCTTCGACATATTAACAAACTCAAGGAATTCAAGATAACTTTCAAGAACAGGTTCCAAGCCTCACAGGATCTACTGAAGGAAGAATAAACTATTATGGGTGGCAACTGGAAAGGTATCGAAGAAGCACTAACTTCGGTTAACTAATACAGGTCCAAACAATCAGTGTTGCTGAACCGATTGAAAAATTCAATAGACGTCCAAATTCTAGATTAACAGACTGGATTGCGTAAAGTTTGATCGTTCAAGATTGTAAAATATCAATACATAACCTGATGGAATATCCAAAAAGATAACACCAAGGTAATGATGTTTTTCACAATAGTTCCAATAGGCCGATTATGACTTAACTCCCATACACAAAGAGGTTAGTTTGATTACCTTGAGTAACTTACTGTAAGTATATGTCACATTCCTCAAATCATCAAACTGATTCAATGTAATGATTACTCAATGTAGTATTTGTTTTCTTGTATGATATACGATATTCTTGTATTCCATTGCCATGAACTATGCTCAGTATGTGACTTGTTATGACTCAAAGTATTCTTCATATATGTGGTTTCATCCTAATTATTAATCAAAATGGGTGTACAATCAATATATAAATGAGTGTATTTTCGACTAGAATTGTCGTCGTCATCGTGTTATAGCATTCGAACGACAAGACTTATCAGTGGCGATGGGATAAAAGAAGTAGCATTAAAAGAACCACGACGATCAGCATTCAACTGACAAGTTATAAGAAATACATGAAGAGGGTTTCAGTTTCCGTATAGCCAAGGCTTCGATAAACCTTGTTCGGAATGTATTGCTCAAATATATCACATAATTTTGATAACCTTCGTTTTCTCATTGCATTAACGAAATTTATCAATAGGACTAATTATTTTATCAATAACTGTCAAATGTATCGCTCTGTCGAAACAAATTCACTTGTTATTTCAATCACTATTTTTTATTTTTAATAATTGGCCAGTAAACACTAGCTAAATAAAACATTTTCATAATTACATTCCTTACACAAATCAATTCAGAAGTAAAATATTATCTTAGAAATCACTAAATAATCATAATTTGTTCATGCAATCAAGAAACGTTAACGATATATGAACGCTTTGTATAGTGATTATTAATACCTCTGATTAGTGTATTGTATAGTTACTTATTATGTTAAGCCCACATACCTTATTCTAGCCTTCGGACAGCCCATTCTATTCATTCTACTTGAGTCACATTCTGATTTTGTTATTCATTTGCTTATCAATCTTGACTGTTTTTATATGAGTGCGTAGGTGTGTGTACATTTCTTATCTCATTACTCATCACATATCTGTAACTTTTGTGTAACTATAAATATTGATCAGTGCTTGAGTAAATGGGAGTTGGCTTACCAGTCATCTCCAATCTGCGTCGTTTCTCTTCTCTCTATTCCATTCACTTTATATACAAAATATATGTATTCACAAGTCCATTCTCATTATTCGACTTATTTAATTCCGTTATTGACTAACGCGATTTAAGTCGACGATTATATACGATGATAGGTGATAACAAACATTCATACGTTCTAAATGGAGTCAGATCCTCAGGCCACCGAAGTGGGGAAATTACAGAAATTCAGTGAATTTCTGTAATTTCATTTTCTTATGAATTCGGAAGAATAACTCAACGAACAATAAAGACGTTCACTTCATTACTTATTAACATTCGACAATCACAACTTCAAATGTGTGAGGTGGAATGGTAATGAGCCTCGGACACTTGTTTCGTGCTATTTAGGATATATCGCTGTAGCGTTTCTACAATGATGACGGAACACATGATACCGAGATTACTCGAGCTCCTGTCACTTGTTGAGAAGTCGGAGATATTATTTGGCAACTTAGTTCAGGAGTGATTTACTGTAGGACTAAGATATCTACAGTAATTGATCATTGAGTAATATCCAATTTAATGTTTGTTTCGTGCAAAATAGATATGCAGTTCCATCTTCCCAATCTTAGTCGTTATATTCAACTGGAAGACGAAAATGTAAATACATTCTTCACCTTCGTAACAACCAATAAAGCATCGCATATTGATTGAAATCACTCCCGTTCCCAAGATATTTTTATTAATATTATTCAATAAATTGCTTCATTTAACCGTGTATTTGCAGAATCCCTGACTTACTGTTTAATCCGATTTGACATTTTTACGCGGTCTGAATTATTAAAAATCTGTTTACAATTTGCTCAAATGTGTTCCACTTCGTTTTAAGTAGCGACACAGACTGCAATTTTTGTGGAGATTGTTCTTCGATATATTCTGCACAGTTTTCTCCGGTAAACATTTCAAAAACATTTTCACTCATTATAACCAGTATCAGTGCTATTTATTTTTCCAATGAGAGTCGAATTCAAACAATTCGTCTCCAATTACACTCAAGTAAAATGTATACAATGAAAATATGAGGGTGTTCAGTTTGAAGATAGTTTGCATTATGAACTGAATTTAGTTAGAGAAACGGTGTGAGCTAGGAAGATGTGGACATTTCATTCGTCCTTGAAGTTAACAGTGATTATTTACATGTTGTATTGGTTGTGATGATTCCGATTCGCGAACAGATCTACTAACGAACTAACATCAGCTGAGACCTTTTAATAGACGTGTGAAACTTGAAGGATATTTCATAGCAATAAAAAGTCGTTTCAATGAGTACCTACGATTCTTCACTCTCAGACACAGAATGTTCGACCTTCATGTTGGGACGATGCTTCACATTCCCAAACTCAGTCAACTAACAACTCCGTTACCTGGCATCTTCCTTTGCGTGGTGAATCTTGAAGGTTCTTATATAGTTTCGCAAAATGATACTAAGTGCATAAAACTAGGAGCTCTATTGTGTTGTAAGGTAGTGGTTGGACGTAGCTGACAAGAATTTCTGGATCTAGGTTTTGTAGTATTTGACACACGTCAGTAAGATGTAACTGCAGTCATAAAGGAAATGATATTTCCTGACAGATTTGATCCTGTATCACCCTGTTTCTTAACCAGGAACCTTACCATTAAAGATTGATCAATGGAATTTGATCAGCAGTAAGAGGTATTTGACATATGGCATTGGTGATCGGTGAAATGTGAAAATTAGAAATATAACTGACACACTGTAAGTTTACATTTTTATTATTGAAGGAAGCTCATACTGAACTGATATAAAAACAGTGACATGAAATCATGTCAGCTTTCATCGCTTTAATGATCTATACCGATTTATTCGAATTTCCTCTCCATTCCATCTACATTTCACTATCAAGTAAAATCCACAGTCAATCCACTCATAATCTGCCCTATAAAGGAAACTGTTTTGACTTATTACACTTGTTACGTAGATTTTTACTGTTCAGTAGTCTCGCGTTGAATTATTTGATAAAATTCTAAACATTTCATTCCAAAATCATAATACATAAACCAGAAAATGTAACTGATTTTAGTTGTGATCATCATCGCTACATGTATAGTAATAGTAAAATTATATAAAAAATATCGGTTCATAATCTTAATCGACATATGGAGCCTTTGCACATATATTGAGTAATACATACCTTAGTGAATTTGAATAAATCCTAGGAAAATTAATTCTTAATCATTTCCTTATTAATTTAATGATTCCATCATGTTATCTAATTCTATTCCATGTTCAGCCAATTTTTTTCTCTTTGCATAAGTGTCTAATATATTCATGTAAATGTTTGAAGGTAGGTTACTAAAATGAAAGTCTATTGATAGTTTAAGGTCATTTAATTTTCACTTGTTAATAATATAAATATATAAGTTTCTAAACTCTGTTCATTTTATTTAAGAGCACAATTTGTATATTCTTTATTCTATCATCATGGAAAGATTAACAGCTACGATTATAAGCGCTGATATGCATGAAGATATACAACAAAAAGCTGTTGAAACAACTGTTACTGCAATAGAGAAATACACTGCTGAAAAAGATATTGCAGCTTATCTTAAAATGGAATTTGATAAATATTATCATCCAACTTGGCATTGTATTGTAGGTAAACACTTTGGAAGGTATGTACAATAATATTATTTTAATAACTTTCATTATTTTTTATGATGTATATATACATTGAAATGTTGAATGGCTTTATTTAAGATTTTCAAATGATGAAATGTTAAACCTTGATCATTTGATCTTACATATCACATATTCAGTTGTTCATTTAGAGAGTATGAAATTCTAGCAAATCATTGTGGATTGATTAAATATTATTACTGATTAACAAGTTAGTAATATGAACAATGACAAATAATCTGAAGTTAATACAAATAGAATTCAAAACATGTAATCTATTGTTTTTAGAGACAGGTATCTACCTCATTAGAATGGAAGATGGTCGCGCGATTTCGTGGATTGTTTGACGTTAGACATTAACACCATTAGATGCCGGCGCAGTGATCCAGTGGGTTAAGCGTTTGCGCGTGAGACTGAGGGACCTGGGTTCGAATCCCGCGAGGGGGACCGTGGATGCGTACTACTAAGGAGTCCCAAGATAGGAAGAAGCAGCCGTCCAGTGCTTCCAGGTTCTCAGTGTTGGTCTAACATCAATCGGTTCATGATCTCAATCAAAAATTTGATAACCTCCACAACCCCTATACTGATGTCTATTGTTTTTCTTTATTTTCAGTTATGTAACACATGAATTAAACTGTTTCATTTATTTCTAAGTAAAAGATGTGGCAATACTCCTTTATAAATGTGGTTAATATTTCAATGTCACTAATCGATGAACCAGAATTTTACCCAATTATTTTCATGTTCAATAAATCAAATCATTTTGATAAAGGATCACTTTGTTTTTATTATTATTAATTCTAAGTAGTTCTATAAACAAAATAATACTACAATTACAAAACAGTGTATGCAGTTCTTATTAAGTTAAATCAGTGCAAACTACATTTCGGATATAGACGCTTATTTGATGTCGAATTGTCTCGTAGATATAATATGTTAGTCAAATACAGTTGATCTCTAATCTGTTCTGTTAACTCGTAGAGGCTGGCTACTGTTTTCATTCAATAGGTAATTGGATCATTATGCCATTTTAAGGCTCATATTTTCTGTAAAAGAACTCCATTGATTGCATCCATTATTTAACTAGTTTCTTTGCGAATAATACAGTTTATTATTATTTGAATGAATTTATGCGGAACTCAGTAGTATGTTTATGTGGATGAAATAATTTCTCGGATCAGTGTCTAGTAGTATAAATTCAGTGTGGATTACTTTCCTCATATATAAATAATGCGAATTATTTTCATGCGTATTTGGAAGTTGAATAACGTTTTTTCTTATTAGTTTGTGAGTGAAGCTGTTTAGTTCTTTAAGAGAACTGATCAATAGATGTCTCTGTTGTTTGACTTCCTCTAAATTTTGAGTCGTCAATGGACCTTGAAAACTAATATTTCTTTGGCTTAGTTATGTGAACTGGAACAATTATATCACTTGTGTTGTAGGATTGACCTTAAGCATTAATGAAATGATCTGATATCTATCGGTCTGCCAATCTCAAGTCTTCCTTTTTTTCACTCTCACTTTAATCAAAGAACATTGTGACAGATGAGCTTCTATCATTATCTTCAGGAAAGCGTGAGTTTGTATGCAATTATTATTGTATCACAACACGACGCGAATGGGAAACCATAATTTATTCATAGATGAACCAAAAGTATCAGAGAACATAGGAAACGATGAATAATTGTTTAGCAATAGCTAGGCAATTGTATAATGTTCTGTGATCATAAAACAGTTAAACAGAAGCTTACAATATGAGGAATATGGAAGTATACTAAACGAAGTTTTCATAATTATACAATTCCAATGGATGCATCAATGATCCATAAAATAGATCCGAAGTGATCGCTTCCTCAACATTTGTTCTGTTGAAATAGTGAGTAGTAATCCTCTTGATAAATGGTGCGCAACTGATCTCTTAAATTATTATTTTGAATAGCTATAATCCAATTAGTTCAACGTATGAGAAAATTGTAATTTGAGAATAAGATTTCCATAGCACTTGTAAGCGTACTTACTCACTCACATACACCTGTTCAGTCTGATGGAGCATATGGCATTGACCAAGAATCTCCAACCTACTCTGTCCTGGACTCTTCTTTCTACTTACTCCCAAGTGCCGCTCATTCTTTCGACGTCTGCCTCTAACTGCCGACGCAATTTATATTCTGGTCTTTCCCTTTTCCGTTGAATTTGAGGATTCAAAGATAAGACAATAACCTTCTGCAACACTAACCCTTTTAATTGACATAAAGAACCATCAGTTGTTTACTGGTTAGACAAGTATATTTTGTCAGAATACTTGTTACTTTCTTATGAATATGAGGGTCAAGTTTGTTGAGTTGGACGCCGATGAATTCGGCTAGTTGCAAAACATTTACAAGAAAAACTGACTTAGAAATTGGTGGGTTCCGGTCGATGATTTAACAAGTATTGTTCGTATATACTTGATGTCCAATTATAATAATATACAGTTTTCTTACCTGACAAGCAATAAACAGAGGAGGATAATTTCTCGTTTCATCTAGCTGGAATTAACAATTCAGTGAGCTCGGCAAACTTTTTCTAGTTTCCAAACTTTAATTTTCCATCTCTATACTCTTCATGTGCTACAACCTAGATTGAATGGCATTTTTTATATTTGTTGCTACCTTCGACTGCAAATCACAGCTAATTTGGAGACGAAATTTCTGTTGTTGGTTATACGAATTTGATGAACACCTGATCTTCCAACTATAAAACATTCTTCCACGAATTATCCTGTGGTGAACAGCTAGACTACAAGACTGAATGTCATTAGTGGCCACCTAGTTATTTTTCATCTGCTTTTCTATCTGATGGATTGTTTATTTCATGTAGGATATGTTATTATTCTCAATGTGTTTAGAATGCTCGACTTCAAATCCATGTTATGCGTGACTACAGATTTCCAGTGGTATAAATGTTGTCTGAACCAACTTTGGTCTGTTTCAGAATATCCATTCAGCTTTTATCATGATCATTTGTAACGTTCCTCCAACAGCAAATGTTTGACTTTCTTGGAGGTACTTTGCCTCTTTAGATAATATTTCAACAATGTCTTTTTGCAACTTGGAGTGAGAAGATGAACAAGGAATTTAAACGGATATCTCAGTATTCTCACCCAGGGTATTTATACTTATTGATGAAAACATTTAATTAAATTCTCTGATGACAAAGATATGAAATTTAAGTAATTCGATTATCGAAATAAGAAGTTTCGCATGCGTAACATATACACAAATAACGATGATTACAAATAATACTAATGTACAACGTAAAGAATGAACCAGTAATTAAATTATGCTTGTTATTGCTATGCTTAGTCGTTAACTGATTTATAATGGTTCTCATACTTGAGTATCTCTGCTTTCATGGCCATTTACAGTAAAATATCTTTAATTAACTGTCGATCATAATTCAGAAATAACTCCGCCTGTAGCTCTAATAGGGTTACTGCCGGTCCCAAGCCCGGGTAAAGGAGGAGGGTTGGGCATGGGGTTAGCGTCCCCATCCCGTAGAAAACTAACTCGCTAAAAAAACGCTTACCAGAAAAAATTATTCAAACCATTTAAACTCTGCCCTGGGAGTTAGAAGGTCTTCAGTTAGAAGAATTATGACGCTTCATGGTGAAAGCCGAGTTCCTTCGGAAGCCACGAGGCCGATGCCCCTTCTAACAACCAGAGCAAAAATTTTTATAGGTACATGGAACGTTCGAACAATGTGGGAAACCGGGAAGACCAGTCAAATAGCAATGGAAATGAGGAGATACAACTTAGCAGTACTGGGAATCAGCGAAACCCACTGGACCCAAGCTGGACAGAAAAGGCTAGCTACGGGAGAGATGCTGCTATACTCCGGTCACGAAGAGGAAAATGCTCCACACACTCAGGGAGTCGCTCTTATGCTGTCCAAAGTAGCACGAAATGCACTTGTAGGATGGGAGTCTCACGGATCCAGAATCATCAAAGCATCATTCAAAACAAAGAAGGAGGGGATCTTAATGAATATTATCCAATGTTATGCACCCACCAATGATAGCAACGACGACATTAAAGATCAGTTCTACGAGCGGCTGCAGTCAATCATTGAGAAATGCCAAGAAAGGACCTAACTATTCTGATGGGAGATCTAAATGCCAAAGTCGGAATAGACAACACCGGATATGAAGATATCATGGGACGACATGGACTGGGACAGAGAAACGAAAATGGAGAAAGATTTGCAAATCTATGTGCATTCAACAAATTGGTCATAGGAGGCACAATATTTCCACACAAGCGTATACACAAGGCTACATGGATCTCACCGGACCACACTACAGAGAACCAAATAGATCATATTTGCATCAACAAAAAATTCCGAAGGACAATGGAAGATGTGAGAACCAGGAGAGGTGCTGACGTAGCTTCAGATCACCACCTAGTTGTAGCCAATTTAAAACTGAAGCTAAAAAGAACTGGACAAGTGGACAAACAGCACTACAAAGGTTCAATACAGCCTTCCTTCGAGATACTGACAAACTCAATGAATTCAAGATAGCTCTCAACAACAGGTTCCAAGCCTTACAAGATCTACTGAAAGAAGAAGAAACTAGTATGGAGGACAACTGGAAAGGCATCAAGGAAGCATTAACTTCAACGTGTCAAGAGGTTCTGGGCCTAAAGAAACACCATCATAAGGAATGGATCTCTATAGAAACACTGGACAAGATCAAAGAAAGGAAGAACAAGAAGGCAGCAATTAACAACAGCCGAACACGAGCAGAGAAAGTTCAAGCACAAGCTGAATACATAGAAGCAAACAAACAAGTGAAGAGGAGCATTAGAGCCGACAAGAAGAAATACGTGGAAGAACTAGCAACGACGGCAGAAAAAGCTGCTAGAGAAGGAAATATGAAACAGCTTTACGATACAACGAAGAAACTAGCAGGGAAATACAGTAAACCAGAGAGGCCGGTCAAAGACAAAGAAGGCAAGCCAATCACCGAAATTCAACATCAGCGTAACAGATGGGTGGAATACTTCGAGGAACTCCTGAATAGGCCGGCTCCAATGAATCCACCGGACATCGAAGCAGCACACATAGATCTTCCTATAGATGTCAACCCACCAACGACGGAAGAAATTAGAATGGCCGTCAGACAAATCAAGAACGGGAAAGCAGCAGGACCCGACAACATACCAGCTGAAGCACTGAAATCAGACATCGAAGCAACCACAAGCATGCTATACCTTCTATTCAAAAAGATTTGGGAGGAGGAACAAGTGCCGATGGACTGGAAAGAAGGACACCTCGTCAAGATTCCAAAGAAAGGAGATCTGAGCAAATGTGAAAACTACAGAGGCATTACACTACTGTCAATACCAGGGAAAGTCTTCAACAGAGTGTTGCTGAACCGGATGAAGGATGCAGTAGACGCCCAACTTCGAGATCAACAAGCTGGATTCCGTAAGGATCGGTCGTGCACAGACCAAATTGCAACACTACGGATCATCGTCGAACAATCAGTTGAGTGGAACTCATCACTATACATCAACTTCATTGATTATGAAAAGGCATTCGACAGTGTAGATAGGAGGACATTATGGAAACTTCTTCGACACTACGGAGTTCCTGAGAAGATTGTCAACATTATCCGGAACTCATACGACGGACTACAGTGCAAAGTAGTGCATGGAGGACAGCTGACAGATGCATTCCAAGTAAGGACTGGAGTCAGACAAGGCTGTTTACTCTCTCCCTTCCTCTTTCTTCTGGTGGTCGACTGGATTATGAAGACCTCGACATCTGAAGGAAAACACGGAATACAATGGACAACTCAGAATCAATTAGACGATTTGGACTTCGCAGACGACCTAGCCCTCCTATCACGTACACACGAACAGATGCAGATGAAGACAGCCAGTGTAGCAGCAGTCTCTGCATCAGTAGGCCTCAGCATACACAAAGGGAAAACCAAGATCCTCAAATTCAACACGCAGAACAGCGATCAAATCACTCTTGATGGCGAAACTCTGGAAGATGTAGAGTCCTTCACATACCTAGGAAGCATCATCGATGAACAAGGAGGTTCAGATGCAGACGTAAAGGCGAGGATCGGCAAAGCAAGGGACGCATTCCTACAATTAAAGAACATATGGAACTCAAAACAACTTTCAACCAATATCAAAGTCAGAATCTTCAATACGAACGTCAAGGCAGTTCTACTGTATGGAGCTGAAACTTGGAGAACTACAACAACCACAATCAAGAAAGTACAAGTATTTATAAATAGCTGTCTACGCAAGATACTCAACATCCATTGGCCGGATACCATCAGCAACAGCCTTTTGTGGGAGAGGACAAACCAACTTCCAGCTGAAGAGGAAATTAGGAAAAGACGATGGAAATGGATAGGACATACATTACGCAAACCGTCAAACTGCATCACGAGACAAGCCCTAACTTGGAACCCTGAAGGGAGGCGAAAAAGAGGAAGGCCAAAGAACACATTGCGTCGGATTATAGAAGCAGATATGAAAAGGATGAATTACAACTGGACGGAGCTAGAAAGGATTGCCCAGGACAGAGTTGGATGGAGAATGCTGGTGAGTGGCCTATGCTCCTTCACGAGGAGTAACAGGCGTAAGTAAGTAAGTAGTAATAATTCAGAAATACACAAATATATGTCACATGACCTTAACTAAAATTTTTTCCACTTTTTTTCCATTACAAATGGCACACTGTAATACAATTCACTATTGTCTACTCAAGAAACTCAACATCCATTGGCCGGATATCATCACCAGCCTTCTGTGGGAGAGAACAAACCAGCTTCCAGTTGAAGAGGAAATTAGGAAAAGACGATGGAAATAGATAGGACATACATTACGCAAATCACCGAACTGCGTCACGAGGAAAGCCCTGGCTTGGAGTCCTGAATGGGAGTGGAAAAGAGGAAGGCCAAAGACCACATGACGTCGGGAAATAGAAGCAGATATGGAAAGGATGGATAAAAACTGGAAAGAGTTGGAAAGAATTGCCCAGGAAAAGGTTGGATGGAGAGTGCTAGTGCGCGGCTTATGCTCCTCCACAAGGAGTGACAGAAGTACGTAAGTAAGTAAAATTAGAAAATTTCACTTACTTCACTGACACATCCCTATATCAAAGTGTACGTGACAAAATATTTATAAAGTTAACATTCAAATAAATGACTAGATAAAATCCATTTTGACTAAATTACAAATTCATGATTGAAATTTAGCTGATTCAATGTACAGTATAAGTGTTAAGTTCAATATTTGGTTTATTCTCGAAAACTGCCAAGATAAATATCTTCAACCTTAATATTTAAACATATTAATTGTCTTGTAACATTCACAAATATTACCAAACAATTTGTGTGCATGAATTGAAAATTAACTTTTATCGGTTGTATGAGGTGATTTCCTTCTCTATGGTTTTGTATGCTTCATAGATCAGTAAAATATAGGTCATGTTCTCACATTCTATTCTGTGAAATTCGAATTATTTTCACTCCATTTAGTTTAACTGTAATAGTTATTATTCTATAGTTTGAAGCTAAAATAAGATCCAAATTAGATTTTAAATGAAGGTATACTGATTACATGCGAAATAGTATTTAAATAGTTAAACTGATAGGTTTTTGATTGAGATCATGAACCGATTGATGTCAGACCAACATTGAAAACCTGTGAGCACTGGACGGCCGTTTCGTCCTATTGTGGGACCCTTCAGCAGTGGACATCCACGATCACGTCCACAGAATTCGTTGAGGTTAAATATTAACGTGGTTTGATGCCGACTCAGTGGTTTAGAGGTTAAGCGATTGCGCGCGAGACTGAAGGACCTGGCTTCAGATCCCGTGAACAGAATCGTGGGTGCGCACTACTGAGGAGTCCCACAATGAGACGAAACGGCCGTCCAGTGCTCACAGGTTTTCAATATTGGTCTAACATCAATCACTTCATGATCTTAATCAAAAACTAAATAATCTTCACAAACCTATACTGATAAACTATTAAAGCTTTAGTACAAACAATAACATGATGTGATGTATGATTCCGGAAAGTGAAGAAGAAAAAGGCGAACATCTTCAATCAGCTTTTATTAAAATGGGACTCTTAATTATTGCACATCTATCATCTCACGGATAGGTCCTGGTTTCGAGGGACGGCATCGTGCATGCGCACTGCTGAGGAGGTCCACACTATGACGAAATGACCATCCAGTGCTTCCAGGTTTTTCATGGTGGTCTAGCTTCAATTGACTCACGAAATCAACCATAAAATTACTAAAATCTCCACAAACTCCTTTACTGATAATAAATATAACTCCAATATTATGTACCAAAATAGTCTAAGCCTCCTAATCGATTAACATTTACTTTTAATGGATAAGTTATTCATTCAAAATTTAACCTAAACTGTGGTATGTTTTTTACAACATTTTTATTTTGTTTAAATATATTTATATTCACATCGAAAGGAGTTTCAAAAGAGATCCATTAAATGTTTGGTTACTAATCATAGTTCATAAAATACAACACAATTACTCCTTTAATTTAACTAAATATAGAAGTTGTAGTAGTTACAATCTACTAACAACAGAAAATTACTTTGTTTTGAATAATAATAATAATAGAGTATCTCCATTTTAACATAAACCATGATAATAGTCAATTCGAAAGCTTATTACCGGTAACCGCTACAATTTACATGGAAAATAATAACGATTTTGGATTTTTTTTATTTCAACTGAAAGATAGTTTCTTGTGATCACGTAGCAACTAACTAATGAAGTTATTATTAGATTCTTTAATCCTCATAAATTATACCTAAACTATTCTCAATTAAGTTTTTAGTAAATACTATTTAGATCAATAAAAAAAACCGATGATCTTTGGGGTGTGGGGAGGATCTAAGCCTTTATTATCCGATTTTACAGTTTAAGAAATTATTATAGAGCTATTCGGGATAAGACTGATCATTTGTGAGATTGAAATAATTATAGTTGATTAACCACAATGTAATGATCGAGTTCATGATCGTCAGGCATTGAGCATAGATATATTTTTTTGATGAGAACCAAGCAACTCTAAATCTAGGTTCAAAATTTCATGAAGACTATTTCTAATCATCTAACATAAAAAGAGTGTATTCGACGTTAAATCACTTAAGCTGTTGGCCACATTATAACTTAATTGATGTAATCTGATCATCACTAAACGGCTACTCACTGATCGGTCAATGCTAATACCACTTATAAGACTATTCAGTATAATTTTTATAAATGTTTATTTGTTGGTGACATTAAATAATTGCCTATTTGTACAGAGGGTTGACTGTAATAAGAAATATGAGCCACCGAATTATGGTTCATCGATATCAGTTCGTAACCAAAGAGTTTTTCTAAATGAGCAAGTCTTTAAATGACAAAAAAATAACTATTTTCTGTGAAAGTATTGAGACAACTAATCGTTGTAGAAGAACTAAAATATACTTCAGTGAACACTCCTTAACAGTATGAAATGTGATAATCATAAAGTTGGGTAATCACTTAACTTTATGGCTGGTACTAAACCCAAATTGGTTGTGATGGAATATGATGTAGTTCTATCCGGACACAACGTCCTATGTATGCGTTATTAATTTTAAAATAATAATATAGGTAGTAGAATATTGACTTTTTGTAGAAAAAAAACCTTTTGTGGTACGAAAAAGAAATTCACTGCACTCCCCAACAACTAGTGCCTCGTAGTAGTATCTAAAACATTACATAATGTATTAGAACTACACTGAAATATACATTTTTTAAATTCATTCACTCACCAACAATACGTTGGTTCGAAGATTTTACAAATATTAAGTCTTATATTCTATTTAAACTTCAGAGAACTATTGCCCACAACAATTAATACTCCAGAGAACGCAATGCATAAAAATATATATCTCATGGAACTTAAGCAGGATATTTTCAGACTGGTGTAACTTTTAAATTCAATGATATCATAAGTTATCGTCATGATTTATTACGGTTGACCCCAACCTTCTATCAACGCACTCCAGATAACTACTATATAACTTAGATGCAGTGTTAGTTGAATGAAATATCTCCCAAGCACCTTACTAAGTGATGTTTCACAGTTTTAGTAATCTACCTGCCAATGTCACCCAGATTCATGTGCATACGATCAATTTCTCAGATCTCTCAAACATGTTACTTAATGTCATTACATTCTAATACTGTCATCCTCATTAACATAACAACTAATTACCAATCATTTCAAGTCACATTGTGTCATCAACTTGATAAATTAATTAAGTGATGGGGCTTTCTGTTGAAAAGCGTTTAGTAATCCTGTACGATGACTTTTATTTTTTTGGAATGAACATTAGAGTGTATGAATATAAGCGATCAATTTTTGTTTTTATCGTTCCATCTTTGATAAACCTTAGGATTTCTCAATTAACCTTGTATTTACAGTATAACAGATAACAGTGTCACCAAACTGTTGTATGTTAAACTATCAATCACTGGTCTAGAGGCTAAGCGTTTGTATGCGAGATCGAAGGTCTTGGCTTCAAGTCACACATGTAGGATCGTGAATGAGCATACTAGTACGAAGTGATTGTGTTATGCTTTCAGGTTTTTAATGGTGGTCTAGCTTAGATCGATTCGTGAATTTAACTGTGTAAAAACTATCAAACGATTTCATTTGTGATTTTAATATTCGACCACTAAATAAAAGAAAAGTAACATTGACTTTTCTTTTACTCAAAATGTTGTTGGGCATCTTGCACGTTTAGGTACATGTACACAATTTTTGAAAGTAATTTAACAAGATTAACGTTTCCAGAATTGACGGCGATCAGGATTCAATTGTTCTAGCGGTTAAACGATTTGTAAAAAAAATACTTTAATTAAGAATGAGTTTATTTCACCTCATACACTTGTACATTGCCATCAATAGTTTATCTCATAAATATTTTCTTAGTTAATCAAGTAGTGACCTGTCATCCTGAAAGAGTACTGAAAGGAGGGAACTTAATAATTTTGATTTGGAGCACACTGTACAAACTTATCCATTTCAGTCACCTACCTTCATAATATGAACATATTCCATAAACAACTTTTATATTTTAGCATAAACCAATTGAATGACGAAACGGCCGTCCAGTGCTTCCAGGTTTCCAACGGTGGTCTAACATCAATTTATTCATGATCTCAACCAAAAACTTAACAATCTCCACAACCCCCATACTGAATGATATTCGTTTAATTTGATGAAAATAACATGAAAGAAGATAAATTCTCATATAAGTTGTATTTGTTGATAATTAAATAACTTTTGCTAAATAAAAATCCAATTAAAGTACATCAATAACTTTATGTACTCAATACAATATTCAACATAGATTAACCTCTTCAATTAATGTTTTCTGATCTGAATAGAAGAATAGATTTTCGTCCCAATAAGAAATAAATCAATCCGGTTTCCACATGACTAACATTACTAAAATTTAGAAACAAACAATACAATTGTGATATAAATCTTTAATAATTTATAAATATACTCAATGTTTTACAAGCTGAGATGATAGTGGCTAGTAGTAGTGTGGTGTGTGCTACTTATATTGACATAAGTAGTATATGACGTTATTCGTGAACAGAATATCTGGGAACAGAGAAACAAAAGGATCGAACAGTAAAGAATGGAAACAGAATGCAGTTTGTATGAACATGCAAAAACAATGAAGTCTGAGTCATTTTGAGACAATTGATAGACATTTTGTAAGCATTTACTTTATAATTGTTAGATTTTATTAACAAGTCCTGTAATTTTGTGACAAATACATTCGATTGTCCCCACTCGTGTTATGTTCACTACAGTAGTAGTATTAGTAGTAGAATCCTATATGAGACTTGTCAACTAGATGTGCCTGTATCAATGGGAGGATTCAAGTAACTAATATAAAAATGAATATCCCCGTTTTGGTTTTTTAAATAGCAAATAGATAATCTATAAAATGAATGTAAGACTGTAGTTTGCATAGGTATAAAACTAAGTTTATCACATATCAAATGACTTCATGTTGTTTAAGTAATATCCCAATAAGTAGAAAGATTAGATTTTCCGACGTTTCATAACTCAGTGTATTCCACTTCTTCAAAGAATAGATAGCCAAATCAAAATTAATCCAAGTTTAAATAGTTGTTCCGTTGTACTATCAAGTCAAATCTTGGTAATGATACCTTAAGTAAATATAGCTTTAACTGAAGATTTATTTTCCCAGCTAAAATGTGTTATTTCCTGTAGTTTTTTTAATAACTAACCAATAACATATCTAAACTTAATGAAGTAGTTTACCTCAATCAGTTAGTCAACTACAACGTAGGACCCAAATCTATTGCCTAATGTAATATACTTTAACAAATAAATTATGATTAAACAAGCATGAAATATTGATTGTCTTGCAAAAAGGAAAGCTTTTGATGATTTTAGTAGTATAACTAATCAATGAACATAACCATTGTAATTAAGCAGAATAGGTTAACTAATAACCTACTCTTTGTGAAAATCTAATTATTACTTTAAATGAATACAGTTAGAAGACGATTTTAGAGAAAAAATCTGTAGAAAACCGAATCACCAAAAAAAAGGATTAAATCGATAATAACATATCTTTGAAGTAGATAAATGGCGATGACAAATGCTCAGTTCGTTCCTTCTTTATTTACCAAATGGCAAAATGGGAATTT
The DNA here is from genome assembly GCA_944470405.2 of Schistosoma mattheei. Lineage (NCBI taxonomy): Eukaryota > Metazoa > Platyhelminthes > Trematoda > Strigeidida > Schistosomatidae > Schistosoma > Schistosoma mattheei. Next base: position 82,854,568 of record OX103947.1, read on the forward strand.
TCACTATATAAATAAATGTATGTTGAGGAAATTTATCAAAATATAAATCAGTGAACACATGGAACACAAACTTTGTTCCCTTCAAAAACTACTCTTGATTTGTAATGATAAAACTGTCTTATCTTTGTTTATGTTACTCAAATTATCATTGGAAACTATTGGAGGACAGGCTCATTAGCTGTATTGTTGTTTCATGATTTTTCTAGAATAGTGGGTCTAAACAACTCTCTCTCTCTCATTTATTTGTTTCAAATTCATTTAGACAATTCACTAGAGATGAAAAATCCAAGAGATTACACAAATTTTTTTTATCATTAACAATGTAGGTTTATGATAGTTCAACCCTTTTATATTTTATTCATATTACTTATTAAAACTCTTGTTTTACTTGTAATAAGTTATTTTATACTGACCCTTAATTTCAATATGAAACCTTCTATATATTCAGTGAGTTTTCTGAAAGTTATTCCTGGTTCCGATAGAATTTCTTGTTGGTCATTGTGAATATTTATTATATTAACCATGTACTCAAAAAAAGAAGGTTAATCAAACATTGAATTAAACGAATTATGGTTTAATCAATTGTGTAAAAACAAATACATTAATATTTCTTCATAATGTTTTAAACTTTTTACAGCCAGAAGGGGTTTTGTTGAGATTGTAGTAATTTCAACAGTTGAAATCATGAGTCAATTGAAGCTAGACCATCATGGAAAACCTGGAAGTACTGGACGACCGTGTCGTCCTATTGTAGGACTCTTCAGCAGTACGCATCCACGATTCGAACCCAGGACCTATCAGTCTCGCGACAGGCGCTCAACCAACTAGACTACTGAGCCGACATCCAACGGTGTTAATGTCTAACTTCAACTAATCCACAGTCAATCAAATGGAATATATTTATATAAAGAATTTACCTTCCGAAGCTGCCTCCAACAATACAATGCCATGTACGTCCATATTTTTGATTAATTGATTTCGTAAATAAGCAGCTATATCTTTATCATGATGACATGTTAACATTGCTTTTAAACATTGTCTAACTGCATCATCTTGCATATTTGCTGGTAGATTACTAGTTTTTACAATGGCTCTATTTAATGTTGTCATAATATATAATAAACAATTCACAAAGGATGATAAAAACTAATAAACTTTGTAATGATTATTCTAGTAATAACTAACTGATTCTCTAAATAGAATTTGTATCCATCTACTTATATATACAATAGTTAGTTTGTTGGGTGTTTTTTTTCTTCTTCTTCTAAATAAGCCTATTGACCTTATATAAATAATCATGATAATTAAATAAATGAACACATGAGTAGTAGTAAATTTTGCTTAGAAAGAAACTATGGGATCACATGGCTATTAGTATACGATTTATGAATATATATCAGAGTTTTACATTGATGGTATATAATGATTAACATTTTTCATTATCTAATAAAAATTCTATATTTATATTAATCTTTCAGGTAGTAAGTAATGGTTTTTTTTTATCTAGTTTACAATAGATAGAAGAATACTCTTATCTGTTTATCAATTAGATGAATTCAAAAAGGGAAATATTTATGATCTGATCATATCTAGATGAGATTTGAAAGCGTACAGGTCAATTACTTAATCATACTTACTTACTTACTTACTTACTTACGCCTGTTACTCCTAATGAAGCATAAACCGCCGACCAGTATTCTCCAATCCACAGTTCAGTCTTCAGTAATAAGGATGGAAGGTCTTTCGACTTATATTGATCCTTGATGTTTGTAATAATGTCGAGGTACAATCTCGTTTAGAATATATCAACAGGTGCTGATATTACGTGCTTTGGTAGAGAATTCTAGTAATTCAATACTCGGTGCGAGAAACGAAACTTTAGACGTAAACGATTTGATCTCGGTTTTTGAACTTTCTTCGAATGTCCTCTCAAATGATTAGTCCTAGACGGAAGTAAAAGATAAGACTTGTTGATACCAAGGTTATCTTTCACTATACTATAAGCCAATATTTGATCACCCCGTATTCTACGGTAAGATAACGGAAATAAGTTAAGGTGTTTCAGTCTTTCTTCATAAGATAGTCCATCTCAGTACCTCGTCGTTGGACTCTTTCAGGCATATCTACCTCATACTTGAAACAATGACACGCTGCTTGAATCCCATATTCTAAATGTGGTCGCACATAAACTGAATATAACAATTTAAATATTTCGTCATCTAAATACTGGAAAGACCTACGAATAGACCATAATACCCTATGGCCTTTCTCAGCAGCAGCCTTGCAGTGACTAGTGGTTTTAAGATCACTGCTTAATATGACTTCTAAATCTTTATAGTTTCTTACTTTGGGTAGCACGAATCCACATATTGTATAGTGACATGCTAACTAGCTGCGTACTGCCTACAGCTTTTTTCTTTTCGTTTCGTTTTCCCCGTACTGTAGTCCATTTTTCATCCCTCAGGACACCGGGACTATTTGGAACGGTAACGGTTTTATCCAGATCTTCAATTCCCACCAAGGTACATGATTACAAATGTCAATGTCAGATGGTACTTCCCTCCTCGTTATTGTTAACGGAGAGTTCACTTTTCCATCAGTCACAGTCGGGTGTTTGAGGTGTCTCGTAACAGCACGTACTACACTGACACATTCTTCACCGTCAGTGCTCGTGTTATCGGCGCAACCGCCATCGTTTTTCCTACAGGCCAAAGCCAATAGGCTCATAGCCTCCTGTATTAGTAACGTCTTATTTGCACAGCAAAACATGCAAAGCCAATGCGAGTTAGGCTTCGAGCATCTTTTGTATGTCGTAGGACTTAAACGGGTACACATCTTATGGAATCACTTTTTGCACTCATCACACTGCATTTCTTCCTCCACAGGGAGCAAACAGTTTGGTTGTTCATATTTATGAGTACTACCAAGCATTGTCGTCAGATTAAGGTTTAAAACACAATGTGACCACAATATGAACACAAGTGTCAGTCAATAAGTGTAAGGGTATCACAAGACAAACTTTAGCAAGATTTCAAACCTTAACTAAAGTACTTTAATAGAAAGTAGACCAAGAATGCTTTTGATGTAACAATTATACAAAAGCAAGGATAATTACAAGTACAAAATCACTGCCCTTTTTGAAATCGCGCGTTTATTTAGTCATTTTTATCTGTAATTGCTAGTCTTCATTAAATGTATCTGTGATCTCCTGGAATAAAACAGAATTAATAACAAGTTCCTTAATTTGAACGGTTATCTTGGTAATTAACTAGTGTTCAAATTTCAGGGTGAAATATTTCGAGACTTTTTCTCAGAACATGTTTCAAGTATTTCAAATTTACAAATATTTTGTAAATCGTAGTAATCTGTAAATTAATTTACTTTACTGACGCCTGTTACCCTTCGTGGAGGAGCATAGGAACAGGTATTATTTAACACCTGTAAATTAATGCTTGATGATAATTTATTTCTTGGGCTGAATGGATTGATTGTATAAATATTTCAAGATAATTAAACCAGTAACACAAGTGATCCGGTTTCATAGTATGCATGATACACTTAACCAACAGAGTTTGGTTTCATTTGGTCCTATTTCCAAATCTAGATTATTTGTAATATCACACGATCTTCAATCAATGTATTCATTGTAAACATAGTTGACTTCATTTGACAGAAATTTATGTTGAGACTAATCATTGATGACTGCATGATAATTTCGAGTCTCTAACTTGTGTACATTTTAATTTTAAAACAAGTATTATTCTAACAGAAAATATTACTTGAACCTTGTAATTATAAGCAGAGATGGATGGTGTTTAGCAATGGAATCTAGAACATACGTTTTGTCATATTTGGGACTTGTCGGCTGGATACGCCTGCATCCCAGAGTTGGTGTTCACTCCAGCACTCGAACCCAGTTCCGTTCGCTTCAAACAAGAAATATAAGCAGAGATGGATTGTGACAAGCAATAGGATCCAGGCAATATCGAGTCACAATTCTCATAAAATGTACATATCCCAATATGAGACTGATCAATTACAATCCTAGACATCAACAGGACGATCAATTGAACCTTGTAAGTATGAGAGAGAAAAGTATAATACTTTGTTCTTATATCAATTCAATGCAGATTTTATTAAAATACCCTACATTCCAAATAAACACGTTACTAAATCCCTAAGATGTAAATATACCATAAGAAAATGTTTAATCGCTTAACAAAAACTAGTCTTGTACTTTACTCCAATTCCACTTTTTTTCCTATCATCAATAAACTACTTTAAAAAGAAAATTAAATTTCACAATATTGTCAGTTAATTAGAGCAAACCATTTGAGATATGTAATGTTCAATGTTATATACCGTTAAAATTGCTAAACATCATGCACTGTACCATGTGTACTACTCAATTACCCTTTATTATGTATCACATGTTGTCTGTATGCCAGATTCTCTTCCAATATGTTTATAGAATAATAATAATTTTCATGTTGATTAGATAATGTGATACTGTATTATTTTAAATGGATTCATTACATTCACTATATGTCCCATCTCAAGTAATTGTCGTGTTATCAACTTGTAAAGGTTTAAGTCAGTCGGAATATACTCAACAAAAAAAACATAGCTGTTAGTCTTTTTATCATTTCAATATATATATATATGATATTGTAAGTATATGTGAACTGATATAAGCAATTGAAGGTAATATTTGTGAATGTTTATTTTTATTTGTATTATTGAACATCGTGTTGAATACAGAAGAAACATTTTCGTAGCAGGAATTTTTTTTCTTTGAAGCTACTTTTGATCTTTGATTGACTTTATTGATATTTCGATCACCTTTGAACGTCAACTAGATAGAAATATATTTCTTTTCTAGTTGGTTCAGTATTATACTTCATTATAAACGGTTATGGACATCCATTTTCTTGAAGGTAGTAATTAATAATTACACAATCTTTCTCTGACTATTGATGAGTATAACATTCGGCGAGACTTTAATTTATGGACTACCTTTGGACGAATCTTAAGTGAACTTGAGAAATATTAGCCAATCAGCAAACAGACAGTATAGAGGAAAAAATGTTATAAAAAACTAAGGAAATAAAGTGGATACACTTCTTATATGTGGTTCAAAAACTTGTCGAAGTTAGAAAGAGGTTCAGAGGTCCTAAAATCGTAATGGATCCAGTAGAGGAAATCATCCATACGGCTACAGAATAGTCGGCCTTTGGAGCCACGATAAAGTCTCAAAAACTCTTTCAGCCTCAACCACATAGCTTCAATATTGTTTATGTGCACGCCGGTTGTTGAGTGCACAAAATGCTACTTGTGGATAACGACACGATGCATATAACCAAGCCTATTTAGGAGTCTGTACGCTTTAAAATCATCCGCATATATTGTAGTACCTGGCTGCAGCCAGTGTTACTGGTGCTTTTATTATCCAGCTCTCAATAATTGTCGTAATTTGCCTTAGTTAGGAATTATGTATGGGGTTTTCATCACGAACTGACGTCAGCTATAATGTCAGCACTTTATTTAGTCAAATGTATGAAAGGCTTTCGCGTTAAAATCTGAGATCTATTATCTTATACTTGATTGATTCGTCCATAAATTATAGTCACGCCGTTTTATTTGTTATAGTCGCTCAATTATCACGTTTTTTACAAAATTCCCTGTGAACCGAACGTACGTTAGCATCAAGCACTGAAGTTGACGCCATAACCTGGAAATCTCTAAAAGGCCTCTGATCGGCTCGTCCAGAAATTAGAGTTTCGCCTAACATTCTAGCTTTGTGGTAAAGTGTTTTTATAACATATTGGGTGAATTCTCTGAAAATTCACTCCATGTTTCATTCTGATATGTATACCTTTGAGAGATTTCTTCATTTGCTGCTAGCGTCTAGAGCAAAAGTCGAACAAGAGAGAATTCTCACTTTTATTCACTTAATCGTAGATAATTCGGAAAGACTGAACCAATTTCTATTGGGAAAACTTATTTACTAGTATAGGGGTTGTGGAGATTATTAACTTTTTGAGTGAGATCATGAACTGATTGATGTTAAACCACCTTTGGAAACCTGGAATCACTGGACGGCCGTTTCGTCCTATTGTGGGGCTCCTCAGAAGTGCGCATCCGCCATCCCACTCGTGGGATTCGAACCCAGGATCTTCGGTCTCGTTTCCTAAACTGGTCTAACATCAATCGGTTCATGATATTAATAAAAAACTTAATAATCTCCACAACTTCTATACTAGCAATTAACATGTCCTCACTAGTGACTAGCTTCGTGAGGGAATTCTCGGAGTTCTAGTGAGAAGCCGTGACCAGTGGAGCTAATCCATGTCGGGTAGAGACAGGTATCTACCTCAGTACAACTGAAGTTGGTCGCGCAATTTCGTGGATTGGTTGATGTTAGCCACTAGCACCACAGGATGCCAGCTCAGTGGTCCAGTAGGTAAGGCGTTCGCGCGCGAGACCAAAGGCACCGGGTTCGAATCCCTCGAGCGGGGTGGTGGATGCGCACTACTGAGGAGTCCCGCAGTAGGACGAAACGGCCGTCCAGTGCTTCCAGGTTTCGAAAGGTGGTGGTCTAACATCGATCGGTTCATGATTTCACTCAAAAACGTGTTTACTCATTTAAAAAGTTTCATTTGATGTCATTTCAATGAATTTACAGTTTTACTTTGACAATAAGATGACATAATACTTTACTGAATCACTGGAAATCTAATAAGAAAAATTATTTAACATTGACAGACTTTTTGACATATCTAGCGATATTTTTAGTGAAATTAGTCCTGTCCTCATTTAATTTCCCTCACTTAGAATTATTTTAAATAATTTAAGTTTTAAAAATAATGAACTTGTCAAGAAACCTATTTAATTAAACTGATCAAACTTTCTTTATTCAAGATATAATGGTCGTGTTCCCTCTCTATGTGCACTATTGTGGTGTGTGATACTGATGTCGATAGATATAAATAGTATGTATCATCAATCAAAAGTGAAACGCCTAGAAGGTCAAGAAGATCAAAGAAAAGAAGACAAGAACAAAGAATGATTAGTGCGGAAACGAAAGAACAATAAAGTCTGAGACGATTGATTGACATTTTACAAATTAAGATTTTAATAAGAGATTCTATGATTTTGTGTTCAAATACACTTGATTGCCCCCCTCTTGTGTTCGCGTTCATCACACTATGAGCTTTATGTAAAGTATTCAAAGATTTTAACTTTATTTAAACGTTTAGGTACGATATTTTTCGTATTAAAACGTCTTCATTGAGTTAAATTAGGTAAATTTAACCTACAATAAAAGGTCTTAAAATATTCAAGAATTCAATTACTTTATCAGTGTTTTATTGCACTGCTAGACTGACCTTGAGAGCGTTCATCTAATAATCAGTACCAAATGAGGGTTATAAACCAGTGTGAGGAATTAGAATTATGATTTACAGTTGATGATTAAGGTTAGAAATTAGATTTGGAGTTTTCATCACGAACTGATATCAGCTACAATGCCAAGACTCTATTTAGCCAAATGGATGAGTGGATTTTGCACCAAAATCCGAGACCTGTTATCTTATACCAGATTGGTTCGTCCACAAATTATAGTCTCACCCATTTACCTTTATCATTTACTATAAATGATGTTCTTAGTATATTATGACTATAAGCTTTAGAAAAAAACTATTTAGGACATTTAAACCATTGTGATTAATTTAACTGGAGTATATGGATAAAATGTATAGGATGTTAATATTGATAGAAACTACAACCAAGTGTATGGAATAGTTAAAAAAGTTTTGATTAAATAACTTAAAGTTTGAATACTTTTCCAAATAAACGTGATAAACAATAACATCTAACAACGAACACATTGACTGTTTAAAAGTTACAATCATGTTTGTGAACTTATGTTGTCAAAGTAATAAGTATGATGGGTTTTATTTAGAGAAAGGGAAATATTTATCTTTTTCAAAACCTGAATGATTATGTTTTCTCAGTTTCGATCAGATCGCTACAATCATTTTAGAATTCATTTTGTTATGGATTGTTTGAATCTTTCCATTGATATTTAGGACTGCAGTTAGTCCATCTTTTATTGGCATGTGTTCATCCAGTGCAGATTGCCACAATCACAAGCATTGTATGCAAAGATGGATGGTGGCTGGCAGTGGAATCAAGGACGCGCGTTTCGTCGTATTTGCGACTCGGTAGCTAGGTGTATCAAACATCTTACAATGCTTGTGATTTAAGACAATATCAAGACAATCTTCACAGGATGTACACATTTCAACAAGAGACTGATCAATTACGGTCCTCAACATCAATGGGAAGATTCAGTTAACCAATACAAAATGAATAAAAATTCACCTCGTTGCACAAGCTAGTGGGTATCTGAACTTATTTGTTAAGTGGATATTGTGATGACATTTTAAGCGAACGGTATTGGGTTGAAGCCTCGAAGTGAACATCAACTCTCGGATGCATGTACATCCAGCTGACGAGACGCGCTTCCTTGATTCCACTGCTAGCGACTAAACATTTCAGAATTTATAACACCTTATATACTTCATGTGAAATTATCGTCAAATGACTTTGTCGGAGATAGTTGAACTTTTTTGATATAGGATTCGTTCTTACTTCCTTCATTAGCAAGGTTTACTTTAAAAATAAGTCAATATCACGTTTTCTATACTTTTTTTTTCATGATGAGGTTAAGAATTAAATGTGGAAAACCACCTAACTAAGAACCGTCTAATTTATAAAAATAAAACATAACTACAAGGAATAAACTGATTATCTAATGGTTAAACTTCTAGGTACTTTATCAAACAACTGTCCAGCTAACATCTCATGGAGCAAACGCTTCTTTTGTGTTAACAGATATGTCATGACTATATGCATCAAGAAATATGTTTCTAATAATAAACCTTTCCTGTTGACTTCCTTTAATCATGAAATGTTTATGATAGATTATTATTGTCCTGGGTTCAAATCTCACGAGGCGGAATCGTGGGGGCCTACTGTCGAGGAGTCCCACAGTAATACGAAATGGCCGTCCAATGCTTCCACATTCTCCATAGTGATCTATCTTCAATTGACTCATGATCTCAACTATTAAAAAATTACCATAATATCCACAAAAACCCCTTCTGATATGAGTCGACATATACTCACTAGTGAAGGTCTCCAAGAAATATTTCCTGGAGTTCTAGTGAGAAGCAGTGACCAGTGGAGTTCAACCAGGTCTTCCATGAGATAGTAACCCACTGAAGATAATGGTGTATGTGTCGCTCAATTTCGTGGATTGGTTGAAGTAACACATTGACACCGTTGGATGCCGACTGGCTCAGTAGTCTAGAGTGCAAGCGTTCGCGCGTGAGATCTATAGGTCCTGAGTTCGAATCTCGCAGGGCGGAATTGTGGATACGCATTGTTGAGAAGTTCCACAATCGGACGGAACGGCCGTGCAGTGCTCTCAGGTTTTCCACGATGGTCTAGCTCCAACTGACTAATGATCCGCCAAACCCCTTCTGATATTAGTGTTTTATTAAGTTACTATACAAATGTATCATATAAAAAAAGATATAATACTACAGATTAACTGAAAATTTTATTCTACTTTACATTAATATTTACAATGCTGATACATAATACGAGGAAGTATAAAATGCTTGTCAATATATTTGGTTGGATGTAAATACTTTTATAGTTATAATATGATCCGAATTATTTACACAAGTTAGATTTAGATGAAATTAATGTGCTTTGTACAGTAAGAATGCCAATTGGTCAACAAAATATCGAAAACAGTATTCTAAATCCCATGTATCAAAGCTAAAATTAAAAAAAGAACATAAATAATAATAATACTGTTTTGGATTGATTACTATGTTGATAATAAACAATAAATAATGCTCTAGCAGCTTGTGAACTGATAATGATGTATATGATTTATCATTTGTAAGAATGCAGTAACTGGATAATATTAGGATTTTAGTAGTTGACATCATGATTCAATTGAAGCTAGACCACTACGAACCCGACCGAAGCTGCTACCTTGACGCGGTGGTCAAGCTTGCCTATCGTGATGAAGCAACCGAGCTATACTGGCTGGAACATATGTTCCTGTAGGTTCTACCATGCCAGGCAGGTAAATTGGAGAACGGTAAGACTAAAAGCAGCAACTCAAGGTCTGAGGGCGAAGTCGTAATGCTGACTGTAGAGGGGTGTGACAGCAGTAAGGTGTTTCCCTCAGACAACCAGCATCTGCAGCGATGCTGCCTTCCCACAAGGAGGGGTGGGGTTAGAAAAGGTCGACCTTAAAATGTCACACCTCACCTTACCTCACGGATTTCCGTCTCCGGCAGTAAGGCCCTTTGAAGAACGGTTTCCTAATACCGGTTTCCTTAACAAGTCTGAACAATTGTCTGCTATTACCTATTGCCTCTGCCTTTTCCATCTCTTTTGCTTTCGCTACCCACCACTGTTCACGATCATTGCGTAGACTTCTTGTCAGCTTGCGCTTAAGCTGACTCCGCTCTTCATTATGTTCAGAGCCAGGTGGAATGAGTTTCCGAGCATCTATCAGTGTGATAGATGCTGCTGAGATCCAGTGTTTCTCCCTAACCTTGTGGTTTACCTTACTAGCAGATATCAGTGCTGTTTCCACAGCTTTTCGGATATCATTCCATGCTGCCTCGGGGTGGGCATCACGTACATGGCTGCCTAACTTTTTCTAGTTGTTCCTGAAATATACTCTTAGCTTGACTATCATTAGGTAGACCCCTAAGATGTTTACTTGCGGCGTCTTTATGACGTCCAGTAAGACGCAGACAGATACGCGCTCGTACTAGAGCGTGATCTGAATCTAAGCATTTGCTTCAGAATGAGTGACAGTCTTCTATCGAGCCCCTCCATCGGTGGCTGATAGCGATATGTTCTATGTGGGTCCAACGCTGGGACGAATTGGGGGTCGCCAAGTTAAAATATGTTTTTGCTCATGCTTAATGTTAATATTTGCAAGAAAGAGGCGGTTATCTGAGCATAGCTGCAACAGACGGTCGCCATTATCTATTCTTTGAGCCGCGACACCATAAGATCCACCCAAGTGTCTTTCCCTTTCGCTTAGTTTACCTACTTGAGCATTAAAGTCACCGGCCATTATTAGTACATCCAAACGCCTAGCTTTTCGGATAAGGTCGGAAAGCTTTCTGTAAAACTCATCTTTTACATAATCTGCGCTGCAGTCAGTGGGAGAATAGGCAAAGACGACGAAGAGGCAACGACGAGTGTCCCTATCTTTTCGGATCCTTAATGTTCCGTTTAGTCGGACAGCGCACAGACGACTGTCTACTGGGATCCACTCTAAGAGAGCTATTTCTGCCCTAGGACTCAATGCTATACGTACGCCAGTGAGGCCACGGGAAGCAGAATCAGGGCTTCCAGATACACGAAGCGTAAATCGAGTCGGTTCTTTATTTTGGCATGGTGAGGTCAAATGAATGACGCTACTCGGATCCTGTATGCGCGTTTCGGAGACGCAGCACACGTCGATGGTGCGGGATTCTAAAGTCCTAGCTAACGAAGCCTGTTGTCCTATTTGGCACAGTGTTCGGACATTATAAGCTCCAACATGAAGTTTAGAGAGTGGTTTCAGGAGACCAGGAATAACGTTCCTCGTACTCGAATCGTTTGCGCTAGCGGTGCGAGGTGATAAAGGGATGTGAGAAGGGTTAGTCGGGGAGATAAGAGAGGTATTAGGAGGTGTAGGAAGGATTTGAATGTAACCAACTTGTCCTCGTGTGCTGTTACGGTTGCTATCATCTTGCGGTCCCCAACCAGGTAGTCTACACCTACCGACATGACTCAGACCACTTGTCAGTGACTTCATGGACTTGTGCCATGTTTTGGTCTGGCCGCCCCTAGCTTCGTTCCAACCTACTCCTATACCACTGAACATCGCAAGTCGAGGCAGTCGGTCGTTGGGCATACGTAACACGTGTCCAAGCCACTATGGAAAACCTGTAAGTACTGGATGGCAGTTTTGTCCTATTGTGGGACTCCTCAGCACTGCACCTCCACGATTCCACCTCGCGATATTTGAACCCAAGATCTATCGGTCTCGTGCATGAACACTTAACCTCAAAATCACTGAGCCAGCCGGCATCCAACGGTGTTAATGTGCAACCTCAACTGATCCATCAAATTGAGCATGAATGTGACTCATGATCTCAACTATTAAAATTACTATAATATCGACAAAACCCCTCCTGATAATATTACGATTATCAAAATATTACAATTATTACAGCAACCTGTTAACCATTAAGACTAAAGTCGATTAATTTAATTACCATACGTCATTATAGATGATAATATACATAAATGAAGGACAACCATTCAAAAGAGAAATTCAATCCAATTAAGTATAAAAGACCAAAATGAACTCATTATATATGTTCTGAACAACAACCAAGTGTTTGTAAATAAACCATACAGTTCGAGGGACAGATTACTAAACTTGGTAGTTAACTTGATCGTCATTTGTTTTCATCGATAAGCTAGTATAATAAATACATCTTGCAAGATCAACGAACTAATGGCAAAACTTTTTAATTTGATAATAATGATATTATACTCATCGATATCGATGTGAAAGTTCTTAAGTTATGATAGTCATTTAGGTATTATGTAATCAGTTATCCAATTAACAATGCAATAAACACTCAAAAATTGAATTACATGTTATCTGAAATTGAAAGGAAATAATTTTGGTCACGATGAAACCATCCAGCTCAAAGAACAAAACTCCATCAAAATCATCCACCTGAGCTACAAATCTTCTTCACCATCTCAAGAAAATAATCCACTAACTTTCAACGAATTGATACAAAAATGTATTGTATGCTCCATGACTTGACAATTTAGTATTCATTCATGGGTATTCACTGTTAAAAATTCTTAAGTTTTGATGAAACGGGTTTCATTGTGATCCATGATTTCCAGTGATACTTTACATGGCGTTAGTAATTTTCACAAATCATACAACTTTATAATAATTGTTTTACATGGTTTCATATCTTTCCTAACAATATTATTGTGTGTAAGTTCTCTAAATATTTTAAACTTTTAGTATGAACGTGATCAACTACGCCTGGAGCCCCTCTAGGGCTACTTCCGGTCCCAAGCCCGGATAAAGGTGGAAGATTGGGCGTGGGGTTAGCGAACCCATCACGTAGAAAACTAACTCGCTAAAAGAACACTAACCAGAAAAATTATGAACATGATTGTTATTATTTTTTTTAATTAATCAGATCCATACACTAGATAAATCGTCATAGACATACCTTCCAAATGTTGTTCCAACTTTACATTCCCAACAACCTGAATATGTCTCTTTGAATGTTTTCGCAATATAATCAGCTATATCATCATGAGATGAGAATAAATTCATAGCTTCTAATGATAATTCAATTGCATGCTGTTGCATTTGTTCAATTTTTTTAGTTGAACTGGACATTGTTCTATCACAATCAAACAAATAGAAACTACCTATCACAAACGAAGTATATTTGTTACTAGCTAAATTATTTCATTTTGATTTAGTATTTATATTAATAATTATAACTATACATTCTTGTTATATATACATAATTAGTAGCTTACAATCAATGACAATGTTTTGCCATTGTACCAAGAAACTATTATTGATTACAATTGAGAAGCCTACAACCTCCTTATAATCAACTAATTATATTTTTTTTACAATGATTGTCAATAAATTTTTTCTCATTTCTGAACTATATCACGTCATGCTTGTCCATGTTCACGTGACTGTGCTAAAAGTAGCTATGCATGTTAGATATTGAAAATAGACTTAAAAAATAAAAGAGATTTAATATCTTTTTGCATTCATCATAAATACCATGTGATAAAGAATGTATTATACACGTTGACTAGGAAGAATGTTTGTTTTTTTTATCTCTAAGTAAAGAATAGTTAACGTTTTAATTACTAGATTTTTTGTATCTTTGAACTGATAATCAATTTTGGAAATCAACTTGCCTCAGTGCTAATAAAAAAAAAGAAAAACTTATTATCTGAACATCTAATTTAATGGAATATTTAGTGTTCGATAAATACAGTTAACAAATATTCATACCAATATGAGGTTTCTGTATACTTTCAGATGTTTTCGAATCCATCGAAACGTTGAATTAAACAATTGAGATACCCACGAGACCGAAGTTCATAAAACAGTGATTTGTTTAAAAAAGAGATTCTTTATCGAAGAATAGACGTATATTAGTTACCAATCTCAAATCGTGAGATATCTGTTAAGTTTAATGAGTCTGTAAGTTTAAAATAGAAAAGGCTTCCTGTAATTATGACATACGATAGTGAAAATGACAGCTGATAGCTGTGTTTAATCTTGATCACAGTTTTTCAACAAATAATAAAAAGCAGACAAATGTGGAAACCGTTGTGTTTGAACAAAAATTAAACCGCTATACAAAATCGAGAATGACTGTTACAGGGCTTGAGAGTAAATAATCACAATAATAAATACAATAAATGTTATAAGTATACGTGAAAATTTTAGATTACAAGACAAACTTGGGTTAGAATTCGCTAGGAATACAACTATTATGAATATTCATAAGTAGTATAAAACAATACACAAAAAAGTGTTGATGGGGAGAGAATAAGGATGGAACGTAAACAAACTTAATAAGTGAATTGATATAAATGACTGTCAGGAATTTTTACGATTTACACTCCAATAAATAATATGGATCATTTATTTAACTTGAAGAAAATACCCCTAACTCATATGTAAACCACTGGATGGTGTAAATAGCTAGTTATTTAAACCTCAAAGTTGATGCTTAAGCTTAAATTCATTTAAAACTATTTAGATTCAAAATAGTACATTCAAAATGAAATGATTTTTTAATGTATGAATTTGGCCTTTTACACATGATGTCATAAGTTCTATTAGAGAAGTCACAGTTTAATTGTTGTTTCGGTTCGAGCAGCGGTTTTCTTTCATTCAGATTATTTTATATCATAAAATCTTATTGTATTTTGATTACCACATTTTATTTCTTAGTCGTTTTCAGGTTATCTCTATTTCTACTTAGCTAATATAGACAAGAAATTTAAAAGGTCACTCAACAATCATTAAAGTAGGGCCTAAGACAGATGTGCACTAGTTAGAATTGCAATACCGCATTGGTATGACGAAATGAAATTAACAAGTTATATTGCAATAAAGGACCGGAATAATGTAGAAAAAAGTGAAGGATTAGGTATTAAGAATAGGGTTCTAAAATACTGAGTCAAAAGTTATATAATAGAAAATACTTGAATTTTTGGTCCAGAAGAAGATACGAAGTGAATGCATCTATGCTATTGTTAATGAATTTGAATCATGTGGTCCAAAGTCTGCATCCACTGATCTCCGTTATACCACGGACACCAAGCAGGTAGTCTGAATCTTCCAGCAATAAATGACTCCATGAACTGATGCCGAGTCTTGGTCTGGAGCTGTTTAAAATTTACTTTATATTTTTAAATATACTTCATAAGAATGTAAATTTGTAGTGTGGCATCGAGTTGAAATTGACTATGAACACCACTACAAAGGAACGCGTGCCAGGATATCCATAAAATCCCGCGGAAGCCAAATATCAGAAGGCAGTTAATGGACCAAGTCGAGATATATTTGCTGGTGCAATTGGTTATAATAATAATTGTTTTCATTAAACCGAACGTGTTCTCGTGATAAAATAAGTCACTACAAGTTAATTAGTGGCAAGGCTTCCAATACCTAAACTATATAATTCAAATCCGAAAGCCAGAAATTGACTACTGTAAACATGCTTTATATCTAACTAAATGAAAGTACTTGTAAATGTGTAGTTTCATTCTAATGGCTATTTGATAAACCTTGAACGTAATGTAGTTTACACAATGTTAGTAAAGCTCTTGTTGAATAAAAATTATTAATTTTCAAAATGTTCTCATTTACGCCACAGTGGCTTCGGGACTTTTATTCAATGTTTTAAAACAAAAAACAGAAATGATTGAAGGACTAAACAAAAATTCATTTATTACTACCATATTTATGTTCTATATATGATTATCATCCCGTTATCAACAGTCTTCAATAGATTATTTACCATGGCATGTTTATTTCCAGAAAATCGACATTTACCCGTTATTCACGCTGTACTTCTCTTTATTTCCCTCAAATTCGCTCTTATTTTCTCTTTAATGATTACTTTAGGACGGCAGCTTTCAATGGGGAATTGCGCGAAAACAAGTGAAATGTTTTAATTGAAAAAGAAAGATATCACACTTAAAATTATTTTAAACGACCCGTTTTATAGGTTTTTTAGACGTCAATAGGATACTTGTAATTACCATTACTACGAACATACATATCAGTTCCTGTAGTGATGTTCAAGTACAGGCTTCCTCCTGATAACGATCAGAATTAATAGTAAAACGTGTATTGTCACTCACTTCTAGTGCAACCGAAAATATTCCCATCTAAATATTCTCTCGACTTTAGCGAACAGCGATCATCCTGTTTCGGGCTTTTGGTATAATACACGATCAGGTTAAACTCGCACAAATTTGTGGAGAGCAAACATGTCAGTTATGCGGGCTTTTGCTACAACAACGGACTGGTCAGTTTTTGACAGAGTTTTGTTCTCTGAGGTGGATTGTTTGGTCATGAAGCTTTCATCGTTCTCCTGAACGACATCATCAGCACAAATTTCAGCTAGAAGTGAAGTGTTCGAATTTCTCCATATGTGATTCACAGCTTGTCCTTTACACCTCAGTGTTGATTAGTTCTTGTTGACCTTAAACCTGTCACTGTTTACTTTTTTGCTTCTGATATGTCTCCAATCAATTTGGGTTTGTTCCTAAGTTTGTCCATAATTTTCTTCATTGGTTGATATACTGGATTGATTTTAATGTGCGTAATGATTGTTGATTGACCTGAGAGGCGAACTCATGGAGGTGGTTGTGATCCCACCACGCTCGGTACAAGAAAATCCTTCGATGTTGGGAAGAAATGATGTTGCTGAAGCTGAAGCTTTGCCAGAATACTTTGATAAATTGTTTACAACTGACGATGGTGAAAGACCAACAGTTAATCGTAACAATTGTGGCTTGTTCATTTGACCTTTGGTTATTGTAAAAAAGGCTGTCTCATGACTAATTTGACATCTCAAACCACATATAACCAGTGGTTCGGATGATACCGAATGACCGAGGCTGTTATCTTTCAAACGCCTCAAACGCTAGGACTTTTATCAAAGTATTTTGTCATATGTATAGGCTACTTTATTATATATACAATTCTGTTGAGTAGCGACATCGTTTGTGGCTTTGTGTATTAGTAACCCCAAGTGATATTTCACTTGTCCAACTTTCTGTGTTGACCTGATGACGAAGATTTTCATTGATCAGTTATCAGAAATTAGGCTTCTAACCACGGAGATCCATTCCCATAGTAAATTACTTTAAAGAATTATTCAGAGCCCGAATGTAATAACGTAGTTAAAAGTCTAATAGTGTTTTTTCATTACTTCGGTGTTTGGCTAATCTGACAAATGCAAAAAGGAGATATTTCCAAGCGTAGATGGTTCAGCTGGAAAACACAAAATTGACAAAGTAACTATGATATGATGTGATAATGGACAAAACTGAGACGATCGAATTCGCTCAATATCTCAGAAATAAGACCACTTAACTGTTATGTCTTACTTTAGAAAAATAAAAACGCTGTATACAGTAAACACTGGCTTATTTACCATGATAGGGAAGCGGGTTTCGTGACATGTTATGCAGGACTGTAGCAATATTTTCACTCATAAGCTAAGCCAGCGCGTAGACGGATGTAGGTTACCACGCGAGGTACAATTATGTTGCTAGTATTCCATTAGTATAGTAAAAGCATTGCTGGCATATCATAGAGCGTTCGAATGGGCAACTATGCTATTAGACGCAGAGGCGGCTAGGATGTTTGTAATGCGTGTTCATCCACCAACTGCCGCGACACGTCATGATGGCTGGATTAGGCTGTAAGAATGCTCGAGTCTGTAGGTTCTTCAATAAAATAAGAAAGATTTGTACCGTAGCACTTAAATTTATTGCATATGAACTAAGTGTTTCGCAAATTTCCTACGGTTAACTAGATAAATCAAAATAGTGTCAAGTTTACAAACTCATTTAAGTATATTTCCGTTGATAATCAAATATCAAGCAAACATTTACACCAAGTTTTCACTTAAATCTCATATTGATAGTCTCAAGCAGTAATCCTCATTATTTTTTAAACTAAAAATAAAAGAAGTAACTCATAAATACAGGAAGTGGTTGTGAGACTAAAGTGAACGTCAAGCATGCTTTCAATAAGCTTCGGAGAAGACGCTGTATAGTTAAGTCTTCTGTAAACAATTTCATAGTGTCGTATTTCTAACGACGAAACAGTTTGTAATATCCGTTAGAGCTCAGTCCTGTCACATTCTAAATGAAAATGTAGTAATGAAATTAGTCAAAAATATGGAATGGGCAAATAAAAAAATTACATGATTTTGTAGGGCCAGTGAAATTTCACTGAGCCCTAGCCAAATCTTCAGCAGTTAGGTCACTGAATATCGAGTAAACCATTAATCCTCGTCAAGGTCAAGGAAAACCAACGCACATCAGTTAATCGTGCTCCATGGAGTGGCCCATGAGGCAGCGATCTTACTTTCGCTTGTATCAACTTTAACTTATGTATTTATGTAATAAGGTAGTCTGTTTGTTCACGTAAGGTGCTGACCGCGAGATGTGACTTCGACGTTAGTTGGCTCGTCACACCATTCCCGTCTAACTCAAGTAGGCCTCCAATCATTCGACACAGATCATCTACGTTGGTGATCTACAACTTTAAGCAGAGAATTTACGCAACTGTGACTCACCTTATACTCATGAATATTAGTTAAAGATCAGGTCGGCTACTACAACCTTTGCAAAACATAGAATGTGCTTAGCACCGTATTGTACAGATTTTATTACTTTAGTCCCACTAAAGTATTCTAATGCTTCTGGGTCTGGTTTTACGGAAAGATATACAAGTAGAGTCGTCAAAAAGACTTTCAATGTTTGTCCACAGCCAGCTGCATTTGGTTGAAACGTAGAACACTCTTCATCCAAGTCTGTATAGTGCTGTTTTGCAAGAAAGTTAAACGCAGACACGTTTTTATCCAGCTGTTAGCGCTGGCGAAATTGTTTAATGACAGTGTTCTTGAAATATAGTCACAGCTAGATTTACAGCCTACTAATAAACACCAAACACACTTATCACGTTTTATCGAAATGAACACCATCTTATAGTACGTGACAACAAAAGCATCCAAGGTACTTTTTATCTATTTGCAAACAGACTGATTTGAACCAGTATACTGATATTGGAGTCGATGAGGTTTTCCTGTCGTTTTTATTAGTGATATGTTAAGGTTAGTGGGTATATGGTAAATATTACTCATCAAATAACGCCTTCGTGATTTCCTATGTTCTGCACAAACTCTAAGCTATCAAATTCAACTTCCTAGGGCTTTATATGCTTTAATGTATATGTAATTTGACTAATTGTTTTCAAACTTTGACGCTTAAGCGCGCTTTACGAATTTGGATGCACGTTGTGCTTAAATGTGAGGGTTGGTGTTCGTTGATTTTAAGTAGAAATGATCCTTGTCTGGAAATCATATGTCTGTTGTGTTTGGTTTCATTTATTCACTTTATAAGTTTCTGCTGCATGGGAAAGTAAAACAATACGCCTTCAGCGTTCGGAACCTGTAATTAGACTTTCCATTATTGATCGTTAGACCTCAGTTAGTCGAGCTTACTGTAAATGTCTTTTCTCTCTCCTCAATTACCAGTGTTCGAGCGGGTGTTTAGCATCATTTCCCGCAATCATCTCAGTAAAAATGTTTATATTCACCAGACAACGTTATTGATGTATTTCCAGTGTATATTTCAAATGCGTTCTCTAACATCTGTTTTAGTAGTTCTGAACTTCATTCTTATAATGTGTGATTTGGCCTATAATGAGGTCTCTTCCAAAAACTGTAGACTGATGTTGGTAAATGTATAACTGAAAAGTTCTCAATTTGCATATGCATGCTTTGATTTTGTTCATTTTTTTAAGCTGTTCGTATTGAGTATCTTATCCTTAGAGAAAGTTCTCTTCGAGTTGTAATACGTAGCATGTTAGGTTATTTTTAGAATCACCCTTCTCTTTTTAATGGTGTGCGTCTTCAAGTAGTAGGTGCTCAAGGAGAGCGTTACTGTTGTCTCATTCTCAAGGTCTATTTATCGTCGCTCAAATGTATGTAAATCACAGTCTCACAGGTCAAACTATGGTACAATGGTTGCCTCACTTCTGAACAACGGCGAGACTCTAGTTTAGCGACGACCTTTGAACGAATCTTAAATGACCTTGACAATTATTAGACAATCAGAAGACAGTTAGTATAAAGTGAGAATATGTTGTAAGTAAGTAATGAATTATAGTGGATATTCTTCTTTTACATGATTTAAAAACTTGTTAAGGTTTGATAAAGGTTCAGAGGCTCTGAATTCATAATGTATATGGTATAGAAACTCGTTCATAGGGTTAGTGGTTAGGGCTGTAGCCTAGGCTTAGGGTGCTAACATCCGATCAGTTCACAACGGATTTTAGAGGCTAGGGTTTGGGGTTATGGTTAGGGTCAGGATGGAGTTGAGGCCTGTCAAAAAACACCTCTTCTCTAAAATCCGATGTAAACCGATCGCATGTTAGCACCCTAACCCTAATCTAACCTTAACCTAACCCTAACCTAATCCTAAGCCCTAATCTAACCGTTAACCCTAATCTAACCTTAACCTAACCCTAAACCCTAGCCTTAACCTAGACCCTAAGCCCTAATCTAACCCTAATCTAACCCTAACCTTAACCCCTAACCCTATGGACGAGTTTCTATACAATATGCATTATAAATTCAGGACTTCTGAGCATTTATCAAACCTCGACAAGTTTTTAAATCATGTAAAAGAAGAATATCCACTGTAATTCATTACTTCCTTGTAATATATTTTTACTTTATACTGTCTTCTGATTGGCTAATAATTGAAATTGCTCAAACGCTTCTCATTGGCTCGTCCCTAAATTAGAGTTCCGCCGTCCCATCTGTTTTAACCTCTCATTAAGCACCTCCTCCTTAAAATCCGCTGTGAACCGACCGTATGTTAGCATCGCGTGTTGAACTTGGCTCCGTGACCTTGAAATTGCTCAAACGCTTCTGATTGGCTCGTCCCTAAATTAGAGTCTCGCCGTATTACTGCCCGTTTGAAACGTTACGGAATTATTTATTTTTCCAAATAACGTTCTGTGACCAAAATAAAAAAAGTGTGACGGATCTCTTGACGAGACAGCAGGACGTCACTATGGGAAACTACATCACCTAAGGTTATGAGTGGCTCAAGTTCACTAATTTTGTTATCATAGCTGTTTAATCCAGCATTATTCTTTTCGGCTTCCCGCGTCTATTTTTGGTTTTTGCCTTTTAATTTCCTCTTCATGTTTGTTTATATCATTATGGGATTACTTTACCAAACTTATGTGAAACGCTTTGCTTTAGTTGTGAACTTAAACGTGACTAGTTTGTTTATTAGCTAGGTATCACTCAATATAACCCACACTCCTGTCTAATGATACTATTCGCTTGCACAAAGCATAGTAAATAGGGGTATGCCTAAACATGAGACTTAGTGGCTGAGAGTCGAACCCTTTAATCCCAAAGCCACCACTTTACCGTTCCATCATAATGTCCGAATCTAGACCATCTAAAATTACAACTGGAGTGTTTTTTCAATATCTATATAATTCTCGAGTAGAGTGCTTATTCGTCCGGAATATGTATGCACTACAAGTGGTCTTGAGTGCTGTTAGAGGTATGAGGGCGATTATCACTTCCCGGTTGCCCACACCGTGGAAGGGTTCTTCTGGAGGTACCTGAAAAGGAAATTGGATTAGAGGTGGTCTTAGTAACCTGAAAGCGTGGCCGCAGTGCCCAAGGGACAACTGCTTGAGGTCGGTCACTCACGACCTTATTATGGGTAATTTTTGTGTTAGTTCCGTACTTGTTGAGACCTTACCGCCGGAGACAAATATCCGTGGGATAAGGCGAGGTGTGCATTTTTAGGGTCGACCTTTTCTAACCCCACCCCTCCTTGTGAGAAGGCAGCATTGCTGCAGATAATGGTTGTCTGAGAGAAACACCTTACTGCTATCACACCCCTCTACAGTCAGCATTACGACTTCTCCCTCAGACCCTGAGTCGCTGCTTTTAGTCTTACCGTTCTCCAATCGACCTGTCCGACATGGTAGGACCTTGAGGAACAGTTGTTCCAGCCAGTATAGCTCGGTTGCTTCATCACGATAGGCAAGCGCGAACACCACGTCAAGGTTGCAGCTACAGTCGGGCTGTACCAGGGCATTTGTAGTGCATCCCGACCGTTGTTGCTGCCTTGACGTGGTGTCGCGCTTGCCTATCGTGATGAAGCAACCGAGCTATACTGGCTGGAACTACTGTTCCTTAAGGTCTACCATGTCGGACAGGTCGATTGGAGAACGGTAAGACTAAAAGCAGCGACTCAGGGTCTGAGGGAGAAGTCGTAATGCTGACTGTAGAGGGGTGTGATAGCAGTAAGGTGTTTCTCTCGGACAACCATTATCTGCAGCAATGCTGCCTTCTCACAAGGAGGGGGGGGTTAGAAAAGGTCGACCCAAAAAATGCACACCTCGCCTTATCCCACAGATATTTGTCTCCGGCGGTAAGGTCTCAACAAGTACGGAACTAACACAAAAATTACCCATAATAAGGTCGTGTGTGACCGACCTCAAGCAGTTGTCCCTTGGGCACTGCGGCCACGCTTTCAGGTTACTAAGACCACCTCTAATCCAATTTCCTTTTCAGGTACCTCCAGAAGAACCCTTCCACGGTGTGGGCAACCGGGAAGTGACATCAGCCCTCATACCCGGAACAGCACACGAAGCCAAGTTGGTCACATTCAAATCCTTCCTACACCTCCTAATACCTCTCTTATCTCCCCGACTAACCCTTCTCACGTCTCTTTATCACCTCGCACCGCTAGGGCAAACGATTCGAGTACGCGGAACGTTATTCCTGGTCTCCTGAAACCACGCTCTAAACTACACGTAGGAGCTTTTAACGTCCGAACACTGTGCCAAATAGGACAACAGGCTTCCTTAGCTAGGACTTTAGAATCCCGCGCCATCGATGTGTGCTGCGTCTCCGAAACGCGCATACAGGATCCGAGTAGCGTCATTCATTTGACCTCACCATGCCAAAATAAAGAACCGACTCGATTCACACTTCGTGTATCTGGAAGCCCTGATTCTGCTTCCCGTGGCCTCGCCGGCGTAGGTATAGCATTGAGTCCTAGGGCAGAACTAGCTCTCTTAGAGTGGATCCCAGTAGACAGTCGTTTGTGCGCTGTCCGACTGAACGGAACAGTAAGAATCCGGAAAGATAGGGACACTCGTCGTTGCCTCTTCGTCGTCTCTGCCTATTCTCCCACTGACTGCAGCTCAGATGATGTAAAAGATGAGTTTTACAGAAAGCTTTCGGACCTTCTCCGAAAAGCTAGGCGTTCGGATGTAGTAATAGTGGCCGGTGACTTTAATGCTCAAGTAGGTAAACTAAGCGATAGGGAAAGACACCTAGGTGGATCTTATGGTGTCGTGGCTCAAAGAACAGATAATGGCGACCGTCTGTTGCAGCTATGCTCAGATAACCGCCTCTTTCTTGCAAATACTAACTTTAAGCATAAGGAAAAACATCTTTTAACATGGCGACCCCCTAATTCGTCCCAACGTTGGACCCAAATAGATCACATCGCTATCAGCCACCGATGGAGGGGCTCGATAGAAGACTGTCGCTCATTCTGGAGCACATGCTTAGATTCAGATCATGCTCTAGTGCGAGCGCGTATTTGCTTGCGTCTTACTGGACGTAGGAAAGACGCTGCAAGGAAACCTCTTAGGGCCTACTTAATGATAGTCAAGCTAAGAGTATATTTCAGGAACAACTAGGAAAACAGTTAGGCAGCCATGTATGTGATGCCCACCCCGAGGCAGCATGGAATGATATCCGAAAAGCTGTGGAAACAGCAGTGATATCTGCTAGTAAGGTAAACCAGAAGGTTAGGGAGCAACACTGGATCTCAGCAGCATCTATCGCACTGATAGATGCTCGGAAACTCATTCCACCTGGCTCTGAACATAATGAAGAGCGGAGTCAGCTTAAGCGCAAGCTGACAAGAAGTCTACGCAATGATCGTGAACAGTGGTGGGTAGCGAAAGCAAGAGAGATGGAAAAGGCAGCGGCAATAGGTAATAGCAGACAATTGTTCAGACTTGTTAAGGAAACCGACTGTTAGAGAAACAATCTCAGAGAAAGATGGACATATTATTCATTCTCAATCCAGGAGATTGGATCGATGGGCAGAACACTTTAGGGATCAGTTCAACTGGCCTTCAGCCACACTTCGGTTTCCCACGATCTCCAGTCAACCTGAATGGCAAGTTAATGTAGGTCCTCCGACTCTTTACGAAGTTGAAAAAGCCATAGGAAATCTGAAGCGAGGGAGAGCAGCAGGCCCTGACAGGTTTACTCCTGAGATTTTTAAGGATGGTGGTCCAGTATTAGCAGTTAGATTAACCGAGGTCATAGGTAGAATTTGGGGACTGTACGTAATCCCATCTGACTGGTCTCAATCACTGATTGCGCCAGCATATAAGTCAGTCAGCTACAACGTAGGACCAGGCACATATATGCATCGGTCCAAGTTGCCATACCTCATTAACACAACAAGATGGACACCGGATTCATAAAAGTAGTTAATTCAGAGGTGGTAATATATAAAAGAAAGATTGCAATAAGGATATAGTACAGGAAGAAAAAATTTGTTCGTAGAAAGAAAGATATGAAGCAGTTTTAATCTCTTAGTTTAAGGGAAGATAGAGAGTGTATACACCGACGCAATTGTGATCGATTCCGAGCCGTCACCAAGAGTCTCCAACCATTGGTTACGATGGTCACGTGGACACCAACCAAGTAGTCTACATCTCCCAACATGACTATGACTAGACGTTAGTGACTTCAAGCACTGATGCCACGTTTTGGTTTGGCCGCCCCTAACTTTCTTCCGACCATCTCCAACACCGGTCGGCATTGCACGTCGTGATAATCGGTGTTCAGGCATACGTAACACGTGGCCGAACCATCTCAGTCGATGAAGATTCACAACCTCATCGATTGATTTACCATCATTCCTTAATACCCTGCGTCTAACCTCACTATTACTTACCCGGTGATCCCAGCAGACGCCAGCAATATTTCTGAGGCATCTGAAGTCAAATACTAGTAGTTTACGAGTGTCTTCTACTCTTAATGGTCATGTTTCGCTGCCGTAAATTAAAACAGAACGGACTGCTGCGCAGTATACTTGTCCTTTTATTGATAGACGGATATCTCGCCTTCGCCAAAGGTTGGCAAAAGCCAAACGAGCTTTTCGAATCCGTGCTGAGATTTCGTCCGATACCAACCCATTAGGGCTGATCAGACTTCCAAGATAAGTGAAGTTGTCAACGCGTTCGACTACTTCACTCCCTATCTTCAGTTCAGGTGTTGACGCAGACCAGTCCTGAAGCAACAACTTGCATTTAGAGGGAGAGAAGCGCATTCCAAACATTCTGGGATTGTTGCTCAGTGCTACCACAAGACTGCATTTTATCAGCGTCTTCACCAAACAGGACTATATCATCTGCGTATTCTAAGTCGATAAGTGGACCTCCTGGATGGAGATCAATACCCGAGAGCTCAGTCGACGAGAGTGTTATTTCCATCAATAGGTCTATGATGAAGTTAAACAGAAATGAAGAAAGTGGACAGCCTTGACGGACACCACTTGAGGTTGCAAAAGTAGATGACAGTTCGCCATAAGCTCTGACTCGACTGGTAGTGTTCGGGTTCACTCTCCCCATTCTTGTTCAACTTTGTCATTGACGTACTTCTGTAAATAACACTCCTCATCTAAATTTCCAGGGGTCGAACTTCTACCGGGGGTTCACTTGTTGACTTGGAATATGCTGATGACATAGTTCTATTTAGTGAAGACACTGACAAAATGCAGTCTTCTGACCACTCTAAGCAACAATAGAAGCACATTCGGATGCGATTCTCTCCCTCGGAATGCAAAATGTTGCTTCATGATTGGGTTACGTCGACACCCGAACTAGTGATAGGGAGTGAAGTAGTTGAGTGTGTCGACCGCTTCACTTATCTTGGAAGTCTCATCAGCCCTTGTTGTCTGGTGTGTGACGAAATCTCAGCACGGATACAGAAGGCTCGATTAGCGTCATTTATGGAGTAGGTGAGATATCCGTCTATCAACCAAAGGACGTGTTTACTGCGCAGCAGTTCGTCCCGTCCTACTTTATGGCAGTGAAACATGGCCGGTGAGAGTAGAGTATATTCGTAGGTTACTAGTATTTGATCATAGGTGTCTTCGAAACATTGCTCATATATCCTTGGACCATTGAGTAAGTAATGTAGTTGTTAGGAAACGGGTACTAGGTAAGGATGGCAAATCAATTGATGAAGTAGTGAAACTTCATCAGTTGAGTTGACTGGGACACGTGTTACGTATGCCCAACCATCGACTACCTCGACGTGCTATGTTCAGTGGTATAGGAGTAGGTTGGAAGAAAGCTAGAGGCGGCCATGAAGTCACTGACAAGTGGACTGAACCATGCTGTTGGGTGTAGACTACTTTGTTGGGGTCCGCGAGACGATAGTAACCGATGGTTAGAGACCCTGAATGACATGGCTCAAAATCGTTTGCAATGGCGCAGGTGCATCCACTCTGTGTTTTCCCAAATTCTAATCTTCTGAATTCTTCATGTCCCTTTTTTCCTCTTTCCAAATTTACTTCACTGTATTATCCTCTTTAAATAACATCTTCAAACCTTAATCTTTCCGATTACTGCTTATAGTCTTACCGCCTCTACCACTACGGGATTTGAATCGACAACTGTATGTGTGCTAATGTGGTGTGGCAACTCGAACTGGTATTCGTACGTACGAAGTTCTACGTTGTTACTGACTGACTACTGTCGTCACATCCAAACGTAATATAACTGCATAACCATACTATAACACAACTGCTAATAGTAATTCATCATCCCTTATAGGTAATGCTATGACACAATTTTAATATAATCAGCTTTATTCTGTTAAATCTTGTAAACACGTCAAATAGCAATTAGTAACAACCTAGTGCTTGAGTCGCTTACCAGTTGTGAAATTTTACTGTAAATAGATTCAGTTAGCACCACTCCTTTTCCATCTCACCTACCTGGTTACATATATTTCAGTCAGGTTGCAGCCACACCAATATTTCTGACGAATATGGATTTGTTTAGTATTTTCACGACTGCAGCTGGTACCGTGTTGTGGTGGTCGTGTCTACCTATTGTCATGGATCAGTCGAGCTATAATGATCGTTCGTCTTGGTTATATTATGCCAGAAATCGGTTAGAAAACGCCAAGAATAATAGTAGCATTTATAAGTCCGGGTACGCAGTCGTTCTTCTGACTGTACAGGGGTATGATGGTATTAATGTATTTTTCCTGAAAAACCAGTAACCATAGTATATACTGCTGTCTGATGACGAAAGCTACAAATTGGAAATTGATCCCCAAAAATAGCCTTTGGATCTGTTGTCACGATCTCATGTCACTAAGACCACCACTAGCCCAGTTTCATTTTCATGTCCCCTTTCACGGTGTGGGCAACTGAGCGTCAGCCACTCTTATACCTCTAACAGCACCCCAGACAACCTTGTCCACAATCAAGTCTTTTCATCAGTGTTCCACTGATAATTAACTTCTACTATTTACTCGACCACTTTGTTTCCCCAATACTATTCGCAAATATTTATCTTTTTATTTCCCTTTTCTCCTATTTTATCAGTTTTTTTAAGTTCGTGATAAATATGCATGTCATTTAGTTTGTTCCTTCTAATCCCTCTTATTCCTTAAAGATTTATGGAAGAGGATCCATGTGTAGTGCTTGGTTCAACGGTTTCTGATATAAGTGATCTGAAAAAAGATATCGTTAGTCTTGGCCGTGTTCTAAGAGCTTGTGATTTTCAAAACGTGGATGATTTAAAGGACATTGATGAAATTAATTCATTCCCATATAAAATGTATTGTTACGAGGAAAAGAATGAAATAACTTCATGTGGGACTATTTTTTCTGATCTCAAAAGTATCAAAAGCCTTTTATCCGATACCTCTAGTGCTTTTTCATCATACAGTGAACAATTACGGACCGTATCTTCAGTTGTTAACAAACTTTCAGAACTTCCCAAAGTAGCATTGTCCGAAAACTCGTGCCTGGGCTCGATAGAAACAGAGCAAGATTTCTATCACCTGTTAAGTACATTGGCTAGAGGTTTACAAAGCGGATTGTTTGCTCGTATACGGGAATTGAGTACATTTTCTCTAGACAAATGCCTAAGTGAATTTATAGACCAATATAATGAGCTGAATATAAAATATAATGAACTATTAGTAATGTCGTCTCAAATACCTACAAAACAGTCAAGTTCTACTGTTCTCCTCGACCAAACTGCTGTCTTTGAAATGCTTGAAAGAGAAATGAGCAATTCCGCCAAAGAAATTGAACATGTCCGTTCCAGTTTTGAATCTCGTTTAAACTCCATCACTGCTGATTGGGAATGTGAACGGTCAAAGTTGATGACGGAGTTGCACAAAAAAGAAGGTAGACGATGCTTTCTGTAATCATACCCTTATCTTTGCAATGTTTTCCTCATTTCCAACGTATTCTGTTGGCTGTCACTAGTTGATCTGACTGTTTACTTGCCTGGAACGTAATCACGTTTTCTAGATCTATCTTCATGCCTAAAAAGGTGAACAAATACTGGTAGTATATTTATCATGTTCTGCGGTCTTCATTCAGCTTAAATGAAATATAGAGGTTATTATTGCCAAACCAACTATGTAATGTAAGTGTTTTTCACATGGGGTTAAATTAATAATTGTCGGAAAACACCTTCCAAGCTTACCTTGATTAATAATTGACTGACAACTAATTTAGTATATCTCCACTCCTCAGAGCTGTTCGAAATTTACCAATGAAGTTTCTCGTTCAAACCCCATTTGGCCCACCAGTTTTCCAAAGTTTACAGATACTGCTTACTAACGAGTGTCAGCTAACGTGGAACCTTGGTTCAGGGTCTCTTGCTGACTCTCTTTAACCACTTCACAACAGTGCAAGCCTGTTCAAAGGATGAAATGTCTTCCTTTAATCATATAATTGAAATTCATTCTGGATATAACGGTAGTCACATGCCTCAGTACAGTTTTGATCAGAAATATAGGGAAGGCTCTAAATGCTCTACCATTAACATTCACGGTGGCTTACTAGTATTGATAAAATAAGACTACACGTGTATAGTTACCATGTTTATTGTGTCGGTCTTAAGGCTGATGGTTAGTGGCTATGAAATATGGTCTGTGAAAGCAACAGATATGTGTGGTCTGAAAGATTTTGATCACATGTGTTTTCGAAGCATTGCTTAGATATTGTACAACAACCGAGTTAGCGATTCTGAGGTCATACATAGAGTATCGGGCAAAGTTGGCTTATCAGTTGGTGAGATTGTGAATCTTCATCTACTAGGTAGGTCGAGACTTGTATTATGTATACTTAACGACTTACTGTCTCAAAACGAGCAATGTTAACTGACGAAGATGTAAGTTGGAAAAAAGCTAGGGCTAGTCAGACCGAAACATGCCGTCAGTCCACAAAATCATCGACTTTTGTTCTAAGCCATTTTGGTAGATGCGGGCTGCTTGGTTAAAGTCAGCGAAATAAATTTGACCAAGCGGTTGAAGAGTTTAAGTAAGATGGCTGAGAATCAGTCACAATGGTACAAATACATTTACTCTTTATTGTACTCAAGATTTTGAATTCTAGTTTTCCTTTATTCATAATTTTGTACTGTTCTTCCGTAACATATTCTCAATGTTTAGTCTTTCTCATTATTGATGCTTCTATATTATTTTGATTTTCTCAATATTCATCTATTCGTGTTGTGTTACAGCAACTTGGGCCAATCCACATACATATTAGGAACGAAGTTGATACTCACTAACTTGTTGAGAGTATTATCATCCTTAGTATGTATGTATGTATATGTTCTTTCTTTTTAGTGGCAATCGAAGAATTGCAGCAATTAATAGAAGCTAAAGAAATGGCTTATTCAAAAGTTAAAGGTACGTGAGAATCTAATTGAACAATGAATTTGACTTATTTTGTTCATTAATGATAAATAGCATCTGTCTTAAAAAGGTTCATAGGTCTAAAATATCTAGATGATTGAATTCGAATGAATTAATTAAATTTCTTTCAGACGCCGACCTGTTTACATTTCCTATGCATATATTTCTTTAAAAAAATTATGAAATTACGCAATAGTTCATATAATTGATTAAAACTCTATCATAAATGGTTCTCGGGAACTATTCATCGTATTAGCCTAATCTGTTTTAAGTAAATACAGTGAAAAAAAGAGAAAAAAAACCCTGTTATAGATGTTAACTCTCTAAATATAATTTATTAATGGAAATCAAACATTGATTGAATGTGATTTTGGTTCTATTTGATGTTTTCTATTATTTCTATGACATTTATTCTACATATTGATTTCTTTAATTAATAATCATTATGAGCAACACTGTAAGTGAATAAATCCATTTGATGAAATAAACTGTGTTTTAGAGATGCCGAAGTCAGAAGAAACAATTAGCTGTTATTATTTTATTTATTTATTTTAACACATAGATATTGGTACAAGGAGGCAACAAATACATATGCGCCACACAAATCTCATTCGATATGTGTAAGGGCTGTGATACTGCCCGGGTGCCCAAACCGAAGCAGGTGGTTTTCGTAGGGGGCCACACCCCGAGCCTTCGACCTGAAGGTCTGATCCACAAGGCAGTGGAGCATCGTAAAGAGATGCACTCCCGTGGAAGTCGGTAACCAACAATTGGTTCATACGTCATTTGTTCCCTCAGGATACTGGAGCCCATGTGCACCATTGGTTTAACTGTGGGAGATTCTTGGTATGAATGTTAGCTTATATGATATCAATCCCTATAAACACATTAGATAAAATTAGTTGTAGCATGTATGTGATGTTATTTGATCACAATGTTTGTAAATGAACATTAGATATATCTATAGCGACTTACGTGCAATTGAGTTTATTCTCATTTAATCCAGTTAAGCCCTTTTGTTAACTTATTTAGCGGACAAAGTCATCCCTACTATAACAACTTATTGTACCTTTATTATTGTTATGCTTGTATGAAATATGTATGCTCGAACATTGTTTACCACCTACGCATATATTCATTCTACTAGCTTTATTATTAGCTGCTTAATTGATTCGATGATCCATTCATTCCCCTATATATACATGTACATTTAACACTATACACACTCTCGGTTCGCTGACTCACTCACTCACTCGCCTCAATGCTTTGTGATCTGAATGATCTACTAATAAAACTGTAGTCGCTGTTTCTCTTTGCCTTCTGATTTCAAACGACGTTGAGGATTATATGGTAACGGTTACGAGGGTGATTGGTTAACGAAGCACAGCCACTACATATCCAATGTTTTTCCCGTGTGTTTTCTAAAATTATTTATTTATTGTCTTTGTTAAACATGAAGGACATCTGACCAACACGTACAAGCATTTGATCAGGATTTGGAATTTTCTAATGCTTGACATTTGTTCACTACAAATTTAACACTGACATATATACATTGACTTAAAATAATATGATTTAAAACGCATCAAACAATTGTCATATCCATTATATGATGAAAAAGATTCCTTACCACAGTTTTCTATTGTTTGGGTAATTTTATTATTGTATAAAAAATAATGTATGACCTTATTCAAGCTTTCTTTCTTCATTTAATAAAATGTTTAGGTGATCTAGATGAATTAGTACAACAATTCTGCTCAAAAGAAAATACTGCAGTCGGTCCAAATATGTCTTTAAATCAGTTACGGTCATTTCTAAATAAACTTGAAAATGTATGTTATTATCTGATCATAGTAGCGTTTTTTACTAAGGTTTTTCAAATCACATTTACCTTAGATTTGTAGTGTCGGTTATTATGTTAAGCCCATATGCTTTATTCTAGCTTTCGGACAGCCCGTTCTATTCATTCTACTTGAGTTACATTCTGACCTTGTTATTTGTTCGCTTATCGACCTTGACTGTTTTTATGAGGGCATATATGTGTGTACACATCTTATCCCATTACTCATCACATCTCTGTAACTTACTTTTGTGTAACTCATAAATATTGATTAACGCTTGGTTAAATGGGTGTTGGAATACCAGCCACCTCCACTCTGCATCGTTTCTCTTCTCTCTATTTCATTTTCTTTATATACAAAATATATATATTCACAAGTCCATCCTCGTTATTCTGTGGTGTGAGCTACTTATATTGATATGAGTAGTATATAACGTGCGTTAAAAGAACGTGATGTCTAGCAGCAGAAAATGGGGAAGATGAAGAAAGAAAGAGCGAGAACACAATGGAATTTGTAAGAAAACGCATGAACAATGAAATGGGAGACAATGGATTGGTGTTTGCAACAAAAACAGTCCAGTTTGGTTTGATGCATGAATATTTTTGCAAATTGACAATTTACTATATGGTATTCAGACTTTATTGAGATAGTCTGTAATTGTTGTGTTAAATACATTCGATTGTCCCCACCCGTTTTCTTGTTCACTACAATTCGACTTATTTAATTCCGTTATTGACTAACGCGATTTAAGTCGACGATTATATACAAGGATAGGCGATAACAAGCATTTATACGATCTAATTGTCATATCAGATCCTCGGGCCACTAAAGCGGAGAGCCCTTTCGTCAACATCGTTCGATCTAAATGACGATTAAATTACGGGTCTCCACAGATTAACATATTTTTTTCGTAACTAAACCTGAATAAAAACAGGACAACACTATTGATTTGAATCAAAATACTAAACTGCAAATTGTTGTTCATTTGTAATTTATTCGTATACTCAACACCATCGAGTTTAAAAGCACAGTTCTAAACGGAAATATTAAACTAATCAACGAAGTTACCCATTTGCTCTGTTTAGGGTGGTTGTGACTTGTGCTATGCATCCGGATAATATATATAAATATTTTAAAGTATTTAAACTCGATCGAGTAGAAGCAACACTGAATCTCTGTAGTCATTATATCCTGTAGTGTTAAATGCATTTTCTGAGCTTGATCCTTGGGATGACTAAAATTAGAGTATGGAAGACTAGATAAATTAGTTGAATTCGACCTAAACAATGCAGAAGTATTCAGTTTTCAGTTTCTTCTGAATCATTTATTGTTGTTAGTACTACTACCCGTTTTCCACGCTCCATCCTCATCTTATTTTCTATTTTTATTTCATTGTTTTTTCTCGGCATAACTTTCTTAGTTTGTTTATTTTACTACATGGAATCCGGATCATGTGTTCTGTCCTATTTGAGACTTGCTCGGTAGATTTACCTGCATTCCTGTGTTGATGTTTGCACTGAGACATGAACGTAGTACCTATGGTTTCAAATATCAATACTTCATTCTCAAAGACATTGGCGCAGATACACTAACTATTTATCTTCCTATAAATCTTAAATTCGGATATCACTTCAAACGTTTCTACTCTAACATTTTAAATCATGTTCTCAAGTTTAATCTTTCTTTTTATCATTGCTACAACAATATTTCGATTTCGTGTTATTTTCGTCTCATCGTGCTAATGCGGTATGGCCACTTAAGCCAATGCACAATAGTACTAGGCTCTATGTTAATGCCTATGTCGAAAATACCTAGTCCATACATAATCACTGACGTCATTTCTAGTTTCAGCGTGAATGTTAACATTTGATGCGAGTACAACCAACTGACGAGTCGAAAGTAGAGCAAAATGTGTTTACTTAATTCCTTGCTATCTGCAATCTAAAATATGACTAGTGTTATATCCTAGTGAATACTACATTACGAGTAACGTCTGAGACCTATTAATGGACTAGTATTATTTTTGTATTCTTATGGTATGAATATTCAGTAACTAGATTTTGTATATCTATATTCCTCTTGTCATAAGCTTCATTTATATTATTATTGTACGTTTTACTGTTCTTGAGCCATGTTCAGTTTATTGACTACTGCCTCCCACGTTCACAGCCACTTTTGACCATATTTTTTACGAGTGTTATTTCCTATTTTATACTGTGTTGCGGTCTGTTTGTTTGGTATATAAACTCAGTATGTGTGAAATAAATGATTCGCATAGTAGAGGCTGTTATCGGCATTCTTGACTGAGCTGGACGGGCTAGGCGAACAACGGACCAATAGGACGCTAGGCTGATCAGACCGGTCGAACGTCATTGGTTTAGTAAAGTACAAGAGCGAATAAGTTGTATTTTGACTGGCGAATAGATTACTTGACAACAAGCGGCTCATAAAGTCACAACAACTAATATCAGTTGTTACATATATTTCGTTTATAGCTTTAAACATTGAGTTGAATTTCTGTAATCGATCAATTTCTTTAATACCCAAATGTTGTGTTTATACTTTACTATATATGTTTTAGAAATGTCCATGGATTTGGGACTTATTCTATGGAAATTGCAATGAAATAACGTCTTCTGCATTGCCAAATCCTATTGAACAGGTAATCTGTGCTGGATATGGTTTTTATATACATGACATAAAATCATAAATCATTTGTAATCATCATTAATATCAGCTACTAAGTAATCATTATGTTTTCAGTCATTTATATACACATGAACAATGCTTTCGACAGAATATTAATCTTAACACAAAGAGCTGTGTTAAGTTTGTCTTACACTGTTCTTACTGTCTTCCTTACCACTTTTGTATATTGTTTTATACTACTTATTTACACTCAGTAAGCAGTTGTATTCCCAGCAATTTTTTAACTTATGTTGTAACGCAAGTTGTAGTGTGATATTCTGAAATGTTCACATATACTTATGAAGTTTACTGTATTTTTCATTATAATCACTGTACCTTAATCACTGTAGCGGTTATCCATAGTTTTGTACATTTGTTTAAACGCAACAGTTTCCTTATTGTTTTGCTCATGGTTCGGGTTTCGGTTGTTCATAAACTGTTAGCAAATTTAGACACAGCTATCAGCAGTCCTTTGCACTATCGAAGCCTTTTTAATTCATACTTGAAGGACGCGTTTAAACGCCCCAGACACGTCACAAGTTGAAAAATGTTAGATCGATCGAAGAGTCCAAGTCACCAGATTGAGATACGCGCAAATCGTTGTTTTGCGAACTCCGGTTTTGCGCGTATCTCAATCGGGCGACTTGGATGCTTCGATAGATCTGGCAAGCTCAATAGAATAATAGTTGACCCTGTTTTTGAAGAATCTTAGGATGTGGAGATAGTAGTGAAATATAAAACAAGAACAACGATTGGTTTGGTCATTTCTATTAAATATTTATCAAACAATAGTTTTATAGTATACGGATTTGGAATAAGTCAGCTTCGTCTAGGACACTTTTGTACAATGTTGCATATTTTCTATCAAAGTGTTTAATAACACAACTGAGACACGCGTGAAATCGAGGTTCAAAATAATGATTTGTCTAAAGAATGATATGTGCAGAAATTCACAATAATAAACACAGTAAATGCCGTTAGCTTGTGCAAATACTTCAGAATATTATATAGTAAGTGACGTACTTTTCACTAGTAGGGGCGACCAAAACAAAACGTGACATCAGTGCATAGAGTCGCTAGCTTCTGGCCTGAGCCATGTTGGTGGCTTCAGGCCACTTGATTAGGGAGACATGCGACTATCGCAACCAATGGTTGGATATTCTGGGTAACATGGCTCAGAATCAATCACAATGGCGTATGTGTATACACTCTTTGTCTTCCCTTAAACTGTGAGATTAAAACTACCTTATACCTTTCTTTCTACGAACTAATTCTTTCTCCCTGTATTACATCGTTATATGCAGTCTTTTTTATATATTACTACTATTAAATTGACTACTTCTATGACTTCGGTGTGTCATGTTGTTGTGCTAATGAGGTGTGGTAAGTTGGACCGATGTATATATGTGCCTGTTCTCACGTTGTAGATGACTGACGTTTAGAAATGATCGAAAATGCCACTGTTTACTGAATGATTGCAAGTAGTATAAACCAATACACGAAAATGAGATAAATTAGGAGAGGAAGACAGTGTATGCCACCACTTATGATCCTGCATTTTGTTAACGACTTACTAGTTTTGCATCCAGACCTTGTTTACTTACCTATTTAACATATTTTTCTCACAACCTAGTTCTTGTAGTGTCAGTTTTCGTTTGGTTTGTTCTTTATTTTTTCTTGTAGAAAAAGTCACTAAACAAAATTATTTTAGAAAGAAACGAGCTTGAAGATCAGTGGCATCAAACAAAACAAGAGCTACTCTCACTTAGGAACTCACATGTTGAATTGACTAATCAGTTAAAAGCTAAAAATGATGAGCTGAATGAGGTAAGTTTGTTAATGCTCATTACTTTATTGAAAGACTATAATGTAATCTCTCTAGGCATATATAACTACGAAAAGTGATCAAATACT
The DNA here is from genome assembly GCA_944470405.2 of Schistosoma mattheei. Classification (NCBI taxonomy): domain Eukaryota; kingdom Metazoa; phylum Platyhelminthes; class Trematoda; order Strigeidida; family Schistosomatidae; genus Schistosoma; species Schistosoma mattheei. Next base: position 82,891,469 of record OX103947.1, read on the forward strand.
CGTTGATTTTGTCAGTGTTATAGTCTCAGACTTTGGAGCTGATTTGCCGGCGTTCACACCCACAGTAAGCATCAATCCCTATGATGGTACACTCTTCTGATGACGAGTGTCAACTGGTATGAAACCTATGTAAAGAGTTTCCCACCAACAAATTCCGACCTCTGGACATTTCAACATAATGCATACGACTTCAGATCATTCACACTAGTCTCTACATTGCAATTTGATAGACAAAATTCCGTTAACACCAAATTACTAGGGAAACATGATATTTGTCACTACTCATTAATCAGTGTCAAAGGCCAACTGTTTTTGTTACGCTACGTCATCGATTAAATAAGGTCATGGAGTTTTTAACAAATTATAACTAATCTTTGGTAACACTAAATATAATCAATGTAGTTTCATTCTAACAAGACTTTAAATAACGTTAAATGGTTGGAAGCAGTCTACTGAAAAGGCGATTGATCTTAAACCTAATGATTGGCATCTGTCAGTGAGGCGTATCTGTAATCTTACGGAGGCTTACTATCTCACTGATCCCAATCCGCATCATCTGCGTCTCTATGATACATTTTACCTTTGAGTTATATGGTCTAACTGTTATCTCCGATATGAATAATTTATCATTTCATTCTAACGTCGAGTAATAACCATTGTCATGTCTTCCAGTCACTATTGAATTTCATCTATCATGTTTTCTATGTGTTCAATCTAGGCCTAAGTGACGACATCGTACCACTTTTTTGTCGTTTGTGGTTATCTGAAGAAGTCAGTATGAGAATTGAACTAAACTACTGTGCTAACCTGGACCAGTAAGATGCATTTACACACTGAAAGTATGGATTGAAGTCGAATGCGCTGTTCTTTGCTTTGTGGTTGAAATTATTGGGCATGTTTCGTGTTAGTCGGCACTCACCAGCATGGTATATTTGTGATCATAAGAGAACTGATGCTCCCTGTGGGACTGCAGCTTAACCGATAGAGCTTGATCAGCTCTAAAGATCTAGACAAAAATGACAATGGTCATTACCCAGTGATCAATCAGTTGTAAACCCTATCCTCTGCTTGATAAATGAGCTACGTATCCATGAGATAGTATAGAAGTATTAATGTACTGTGTATGCCAACGGTATTACATCATATAATTTGCTATAAGTCAAGCTTTTGAAAAACTATAGATAACTGTCAATGAGATAGTGGAGAAGATTTGTAGCTCAGGTGGGCACCATCAGCACGAACTGAAGTTTGTGCTGATGATGTTTAGAATAGCGATGAAAACTCCGACCAAAACACTCAACTCAGCGAACAAAACTACCGAAATAACTGTCAATGTTTGGTTTAGAGAAATTAAATCCATACAATCGTATTAATGTCTATCGCCTAAACATCATTCTGTTCCAACATTTAAAAGGTTTACCTCCTTATTACTTGTTTATCGAATATAGATTTGGCGTCGAGTCATTCTTTAAATTCTCCAAATCAAATTAACTAGAGTAGATCTGGAACCGACAGTCTGAAAGTGAACGTTGAACACTTTAACCACTGAATCACCGTTCCACAAAATTAGATATACTTCTCAATTAATTTATTTTCTAATTCGTATTTATACATTGTTTCTATCAATAATAGTTTATATGATTTTGAAATAAATTAGATGTTTGAAAAATCGTCAAAACTACAACAACGCGTATCTCACTATCGTGAATTAGTGAATAAACTATGTGATCCGAGAATGGCTGTTGCTTTTGCAGATAATGTTCGTCAAAATTTGTCTTCCAATAAAACTGATGTTCATTGTAGCAGTTCATCTACTATTCAATCAACTCCTTTGACTAATTCATCAAGCTCAATGAATTTTAATAATATAACTCCTTGTGTACAATCAGATCAAGAAAGTTAGTATTAATTAAACTAGCTGTTTCTTTTAAATGTATTTTTTCATAAACTTAAATGAATTATGAGATTATTAGTTATTGTAGTGTTAAATAATAATAATATTATTGATAAAATTAAATATTAAGTATGTAATGTAGAAAAATTGAGTGAAAATTATTTGCACTGAAGATCTCGAGGAAGTTAAATGCATCTGTACCATTGTGACCGTTTCTCAGCCATCTTACTTAAATTCTTCAACCACTTGGTCAAATTTATTTCGCTGACTTTAACCAGGCAGTTCGCATCTACCAAAATGGCTTAGAACAAAAGTCGATGATTTCATGGAGTGACGGCATGTTTTGGTCTGACTAGCCCTAACTTTTTTCCAACTTACATCTTCGTCAGTTAACATTTCTCGTTTTGAGACAGTAAGTCGTTAAGCATACATAATACAAGTCTCGACCCACCTAGTAGATGAAGATTCACAATCTGATCAATCCAAACAGTTTTTCACATAACTGTCACAATTATTCCAACATAAGGGGATTACACAATTCTTAATACTGTTCAACATGAGAGTATCTTGAAGCAAATTTTACTAGTTGGCGGTTTACGACATATTATCAGTACATGAAACGATGGAGCGTTGAGTTGACCTGGGTAAACAAGCACAGACTTCTCTGTTGGAGACGATTGGTGACATGATCGGAAATCAACGTCGTTAGTATTCTTTCTTTGTCTTCCTCCAAATCCTGAGGTCTGCATCATAGTTTGCTTTCACTCATTGGGTTCTGCTAATGTGGGAACATCAACTGACGCACATTACCACCAAATCTCATGTTGACTGATTGACTGATACTTTTGATCAAAAGTTATAAGTTGTATCATATACTTTTCATACTTTATTATGGGCGTTTAGTAATTTGCTTGTTAAAGTGAATCAATAGAACGCTTGTCGATGGATAAACTCTATGATATGATATAGCCTAATGATAAATACTTGTGAGGACTGCAGTTATTGACTCCACCACTTGGATGGGTAGAAAACAAAAACAAGACCACTAGCTAGATGAATAGGTCTCTCATGCAACAAAATATTTTGTTTATATACAAAATCTGAGCACAAAATACACATGGTAAAATTTCTTAAGCGATTAAAGGAAGTCAGCTTGTAGGTCACTCATTCTTCAATCAGTTGACCTGACTGTTAGGCTGTCATGTTGCATCGTATCATATATCCCCATATAATTAAGGTAGCATAACTGTAACGGAGAGGCGTTACATTTGTGACTGAGAACTCTGAAGGATCTACAATAACAAGTACCGAAATCTCTACCTAGAATAGTAGAAAGAGTGTATAATTCGTTCAACTTATGGTCATTGGTTGTAACGTAAATTATTCAATTTATGTCCTTGTGCTAAGGGTAAGACTTCACAGTTGCACCATCGCTTTATCAATCGTTAAGTCTGAATTTTTGTAGGTCACCAAATAAAATGAAGAATTCAAAATGATCTATCGTAATTCACCACTCGTTGTATAGCCCAAAAGTTATCTTGTTTTTAGCTGGAAATATACACGGTGTACTCAGGTAGATCAACGTCAGGGTGCTAATTTGTCGGAGTGTTAGAAATACTGTTTACTTGTCTTTAGATAAATTCTAAAGGTCGTACCACAGTTTCCGACTTTTGCGTGATCAAGTCGTTCAGTTTAATGCTAATCGTTTAGAAGAAATCACATTCTTTTCTATCAAAGTTTCCTCGTAAGTGTATCATTTCTTATATTTATTACTATTATCACGTAATTTCCTCTAATGTAGCAGAAATCAATTCTTGAAGTAAATTTATCTGAAACAATAAACAATCGATGGTTACATTTTTACACATCTCTTCACATTTCTTTTTTTTATTACGCTCATGTTCAATATTGTTTTATTCTTAGACTCATTAGCTACAGTTAGTACACTTGTAACAAACAAATCGTCTTCGCCGTCTTCTCGTAAATCTTCCGAAACCTCATCTACATCAATCTTCTCTCGCGTCGGTGCTGCAGTTACGGCGATTGCTAATGTTATAACTTCGCCTAAACGTCCTCAACAGTCTCCTGAATATTCATCTGATAATAAACGCAGTCGTCCCTCTGTATCTGTTACAGAACCTACAGGTTTAGCGAAATCTGAAGAAAAACCTGTTCTCTATGTAAGTGTCATTGGCTTTTGTATATTGCACATACTTTCTTAGTCAATCTATTCTCAAACCTGAAACATTTTTTGTTAGTTCAGGGAATATTTGGACGACACTGTTGCAGAAACTGCACAGTGTGAAGAGAAGCAGTTGATATTTGACTTGTATGTATACAGTACATTGATAACACTGACTAATGTCATGTTTGTCTAATTCTTTAGTCCTCGTTAAATTCTATCTGTATAGCTGCTATGTGCCCACTGGTCTGAATGACTCAACATTTCGTGCACTATGTTCAAGTATTTAGTGGTTGAAGCTAGTTAGCGAAAAACCCAGGATGTTGATTTCGTACTAGTTGGCAAGGGGTTTCTGCAATCGTGAGGGAACTGATAACCTCCTGGGGACTCCAACCTAGGTCACCCAGCTTTACTGTCTGAGATGTTATCAAGTAGTCAGGACAGTCTTTTGACTTTTAGACAGTTTAGATTGCTTAATTCAAATTAATTATTTTAAAAAACCGCTATATATTTATTATTTCAATAAAGACAATCAGCACGTTCTAACTTTTTTCGAACATTTCGTGCTCTGCTGTTCGTTGTATAAGTACATATTTACAGAAAAACCCTAGTAGAGTAATTAAGATTTGCGGATTTGATTACTGTCTAGTTCAGGTGCGATTATCAATTTTTACTCATTGTTAAAAACTATACATGTGTGTTAAGTTCGTTTTTTTAATAATTAATGTAACGTTTTCTGTTTCTCATTGTTCGATTCGATTATGGTCTCTGTCATATAACGGTTTCAGGATGCCGTTCCGAATAAAATTTCGCATCCCATTTTATCAACGAAGTCGAGTAATTTTGTCATTCCTGAAAAACCAATCTTACCATCATCATCATCGTCTTCATCATCAACAGCCATTCTTGACAACGGCCCTATGAGACATCATAGTTCAACACGTAAACCACTTACGGAATTGCCTAGATCAAAAGTTAAATCGCCTACCACCCACAAATCGGATCATTTTCTTTCACCATTTTCATCTACTCCGCTTTCAAAAAAGGAATATGTCGAAAATTGTTCAAAACCGATTACCGATTTTCATGATTTTCATTCGGAAAAATTAAATCCTGTAAGTGATTCGATGTGTATACTACTTTTATGTTATATGATTCATTTAGAATATGACAATAATTATTTTCAATTAGATTTTCATAATTAGGCTTTACTTTTATACCAGTCAGTCAGTCACTTACTGATGTAGGAAGTAACACGAGTGTGTATCGGTTAAAGTTATTACAGATCACAGCACCACGGCGGCATAAATCAACAAAATAAAATACCGAAAACAATAAGAATCTACATATAAGAAACACAATACAGAAAGATAAGGAGTCAGCAATACTATCGCAGTTGCATTATTGTGACCGATTTACCACTATATCACATATACCAACCCATCTGCATCTGATCAACAAGCGATAACTTCATCATAAGTTTGTTTGCATTCACTGTCTTCCTCTCCTTATTTATCTCATTTTCGTGTATTGGTTTATACTACTTGCAATCATTCAGTAAACAGTGGCATTTTCGATCATTTCTAAACGTCAGTCGTCTACAACGTGAGAACAGGCACATATATGCATCGGTCCAACTTACCACACCTCATTAGCACAACAACATGACACACCGAAGTCATAGAAGTAGTCAATTTAATAGTAGTAATACATAAAAAAGACTGCATATAACGATGTAATACAGGGAGACAGAATTAGTTCGCAGAAAGAAAGGTATAAGGTAGTTTTAATCTCACAGTTTAAGGGAAGACAAAGAGTGTATACACATACGCCATTGTGATTGATTCTGAGCCATGTTACCCAGAATATCCAACCATTGGTTGCGATAGTCGCATGTCTCCCTAATCAAGTGGCCTGAAGCCACCAACATGGCTCAGGCCAGAAGCTAGCGACTCTATGCACTGATGTCACGTTTTGTTTTGGTCGCCCCTACTAGTGAAAAGTACGTCACTTACTATATAATATTCTGAAGTATTTACACAAGCTAACGGCATTTACTGTGTTTATTATTGTGATTACATTCTCTCAACCTCTGTAACAGTTATTCCCAGTTTTTGTGCATTCTTCGTTTGAGCGCAACGACTTCCATTTTGTGTGCCCTTAGTCCCATTTTGACTGTCGATTGTCATTACTGACTGTAGACACAGCCACCATTTATCATTTACTCTATCTTATGTTGTGACTAATCTTTATGTTATTACTACAGGAAGTCTTTCCATCTTTATACACACAGATGTGTCAATCGTTACGGGTACCTCTGTAGTTGAGGTTTGTAACCAATTTATTTGTATATTGTTACAATGGAGTCGTCCTTTTTGATGGTTTTGTTCTCTAAGCTGGATGGTTTGGTCGTGGAGCTTTTATCTTTCTTTTGAACGAAATCATCAGCACAAATTTCATGTAGAAAGGAAATGTTCGTCATTCTGCACATATCATTCTTTAGACGAATCATTATTTTGAACCTCGATTTCACGCGTGTCTCAGTTGTGTTATTAAACACTTTGATAGACAATATGCAACATTGTACAAAGGTGTCATAGACGGCAGATTAAATGGTATACGTGACACAACCCTCTTCAACGAGGCGGACTGTTAAAGCTATTTATTTTTTATGTTATTTGAATTAAATTCCCAATTCTTACGGTCAAGCGTCTCATAATTGAATATACACACTTCTAAAGAACGGGGATTTTTCGTGTATTATATATATATATATATATATTCTAGCTTTTGGATTGACGAGTCATCATAGTGTATATTTCCATTCGCCTGTAGTTACTACCGTTGTACAGTGGGTCTAGTCTAAGTTTCGTACGCAAAATTAAAAGAGATATTATCGTTCATTCATTATGGTCTTCAATATTACACTCACTTAGTAGTGCTATAAATAAGCTATTAATGCAGGAAGTGTTATTTCTGTCGGAGGGGTAATATGTAGGGATTTAATAATTCGAAGGTATATTTCATCATTAAGTGACATCATGTGCGGAATAATAAACTCTTGTACTAATTTGCGAGGTTTCATCAGTGAATGTTATTCAACCTGAGATTTAATATTGAACCATATAACCTCGGAATCGAATGTCGAGTAGCATTCATCTCAGTTATTAAACGAATAATAGTTCTCTGATGAGCAATCAAATGTTTAATACACAGAAAAATGTTTTGAAAAATACAAATGTAAGCGAAATGCTGCATGTACCACTATGAATTATTTGCAAAGGATAATATCTAAACAATATAAAACATGCTGATCTGTTTTCATATTGTGTTAACTCACTTTCTCTTAATAATATATTCCCAGGATTTTAGCTTTTTGAAACATGGACCATTAGCAGAAAGTACATCTCAATTACCACAGGATGTACTCCGTTCTGTTCATGCTAATATTGGTAAAGATCATCAAGATGCTAATCGTCGACCATCTGAATTCATTGATCGTCCTACTATTTCTCAACCACAAAATAAGAAAGATGAAATTTTTCTTACTCCTGCAGCGCCTAAACCTCTCAATCCATCTTGGCAAATTTCTAAGCAAGAACCTTCAAAACAGGTAAATATTATTATTACTGGCCTACATTTCTAACATGTTTTATATGATAACTTCAAAATGTTCATTATACCGTTGTATCTTAAAATGTCATTTCTTTTGAAAACTGTCTTTTGTTTTAAAAAATTAAAGTTTTTAATCTTATCATCACAAATGGTTATTGTCATGCGGTCTCCAGTCAAAAGGTTTACACCTGTAATTAGAATTAGCTGCCAATAATATGCAACTTATATCCCAATGGTTTGAGTCGATTTACGTTTTATAGCTTCGTTATTTTCAGCTAAAACTGTACTTCTAATCTCAATATTATTTACCTGATCGTTTTGTCCTAAGTAAGCATTACCATCGTAACTAATGGTTAGACTGTGATTGACATGACTCAAAATCGTTCACAATAACCCAGACGCATCCACTATTTGTCTTCCTAAATTCCTCATACTCTTTTTGATTATTTCACTAATTTGTGTTTTCTTCAATTATATCTTGGATGCCCAATCTTTTATGTTTCTATTAATACTGTTACTACCCCTAGTACTCTGGGATTCTCCCAATTTCAACTCGTTGTGCTAATGGGGATATGGCAACCTAAACCGATGCACGTATGTACCAAGTTCTGCGTTGTGTTTGTTTGACTGAAGCTTTGGTTTGAAGATACTAGTGAACAAATATTTCTGAGCTCCTTGTTTTATTCTTTCATGGGTCATTGCAGGTTGAACTGTTACACAGTAACTCGCTTATCCATAAATATAATAAAATTGTAACAACTTATCGATGCCATCTAACGATCACAAGTCATTAATCATTTAGGACTGTTTAAGCGATCAGTTCACCCCCCTTTGTTAGACCAAGCATTAAGACGGATCAGTCTCAAAGCGACATATTCCATCGACTGTCAACAAGAAAGAATTTTACGCCAATAAAGTTTCTGTCGTTACATCATCGTCTTCTTAATTTTGCAATTATAAACATCACTGTTTTTACGGTTTTTAATTTTAATTCACTATAACTCTAGAAACCATCTCTAGAAGTACATAACAATATGAACTCAAACGAACTGAATAAAATCTCATCATGCAGTGATCAGAAAAAACGGGATAACATTTACACTAACACCAACTCTATCAGTCAGAAGATTCAGAAAAATTCATCAACAGCATCAGCTCCTACATCACTGCATAGAAAAACTTCAAACACTATTACACCACCTCAAGAGTGTAATCCATCCTAAAATGATTTCTTTTGAAGATTTCGTTTTTTTTGATTGTTGTAAATAAATTTCTTATTGTAATTCTACTTATGCATTGTGTATTTTTAGTTTTAAAATATTGTTATTAATTTCATTGAATTGTTAGAGTTGAAACCATGAGTCGATTTTTTTTTCTCATTAGTGGTCTATCTTAGATTGATTCGTGATTTCAACTGTGAAAATACTACAAATCCTCATACTGGTAATTTCATTGAAATCACGAACTGATCAAAGTTAAACAATTATTGGAAAATTTAAAGCACTGAACGTGCTTTACGTCCTAGTATGGGGCTTTTCAACAGCACACGTAACATATCGATGTATATGTGCTGCAATATTTGTTTTAGTTTCACGATGATATACATCATAAATTGATTTTGACTAGGTAATTGCTGTAAATTAAGAAGTCTATATGGTGATGTTCATTTATAACCGTATCAAGGGAATTAACACAAAGCTATGAAATTCTGTTGTGAGTGCATTTTTTTTCAGCACATTGAGTTACCAAACTCAGTGCTCCCAACTTCAATCAATTCGATGAACCGAATTGCCGAACGAAATGTCCTATTTGTTTTTGAAGTTCAAATCTCTTAGATTTTTTCGGTCATTCATTTAAATCACCATCTGACTACTGTGAAATTTATTCATTCAAATAGAAACTGAAAGTTTTTAGAATACATATTACTTTTATTCAAGAAATTACGTCATAGAATTTTTGCAATCACCGTTCATTTTATACATATTCATAAAAAATTTCAAAATTTAAACAAAAGAAATAGTACTACTATTACTTATGATTGAAAAATAGTATTGGATAATTTAATTGGTTCAATTGATATGTTAGCTTGTTTCACATCTTCTCGACAGTCAACACCAAATGTAGATCTATGAGAATGAAAAATATAGTATATATATATATTATATATATATATATATATATATATATATATATATATATAAAACAATGATATTACTACTTTGATCATTTGTATTGTAACATTGAGTTTTAAAATCTGAATAGTAATAAGTTGATGCAAGAGTATCCTGTCACAATATTGGCATGGGCTATCAATCATTCTTGGGTACATAAACATTAACTGTATTGTTAGTGGGACAGGAATTTATGAGCTAAGTAATTAAGGCCAATATTTTTTTCTACATGGGCATTGAGAAAACAGATCAACTTTCCCTATTCATGTACGATAGTTAGAATTGTTTGTAAGTTCATGTATAAAGGTTTATTTTAAATAAGTTTAACACTAGGGATAAATTTTGGAAATTATGTGAATATGAACTACACGAATAATTTACTAATATAATATCATGGATGTTGAGATGATTTTGGTGGAGTTTTGTTCTCTGAGCTGGATGGTTTGGTCGTGGAGCTTTCATCGTTCTTCTGAACGACATCATCAGCACAAAATTTAGATAGTAGTGAAGTGTTCGAATTTCTCCTTATGTGTTTCACAGCTTGTTCTGTGCACCTCGATGTTGATTGGTTCTTATTGACAACCATCCAGCTCAGAGAACAAAACTCCACTATAATATCATAGATGTATTTGAATTAATGCTTGTTTATGATGGAACTACTCAAAGTAACGATGATGAATAAGTCTAATGAGTTTACGAATATTCACTCACTAAGAAATATATTACAAATGCTTTCAACACAAACACTATGTAATAGAGAATCGAATTGGAAAAGTCGAACCAAGTTGTGACATGAATAATTCATTTAAATCCCTAGTTGTTAAGCGTTAATTTGAAGTTTCTACAACAACACTTCGAGACCTTAGATGGCATGAATAAAAATAGATAACAGTGACTCATATATATTCGTTAACTTTTTCTACATTGTGAGTCATAACACTTTCATGTTTACCGTTTGTATTGTTCGATTTATGTCGTTGACTGTAATTCATACAACTCTTGCTTCTCATCATTGTGATTCTCCATGGATGCATAAATGCGAATTATGTAAGGTTGGGTGGGGGGACATATATATCTATGAGTTATTTAAGACATTTACACTTGACTGATTACTATGTCAGAAACAGTTATCGCACACATATACTGATTACGAATAACACATGGGTTCGATTTATCACTTTGAGAAGAAACAAATACGACTTTCATCGACAGATCAGTATAATTTGTTTCGAGTGCCTATCATCATCACGTACACCAAATCCTCGTAGTTGTTCAAGTGAATTATATTATAACACATGCAACCGTTCACCATTTTTAACGTATAATACTGTCAAAATTCGTTGATAGTTGTCTTATTTTGGCCTTTGTAAAAAAAGAGTGAAATATCTTTGAAATTCATGTTTTCCACTGAAAATATTATTTTCATTTATAAAATTACAAATAATTTACATGAAAATCTACAAAATAAAAACGAATCAACTTAACCTTGGACAAAAATCAACAGAAGAGATATCTTCTGTAATACGAGAAGAATTTTCTTTTTGAAGTAAAACTCCATTCCTTATTAGTAATGAAAGAGGGCAATACACAATTAATTAAGACCAGTAATCAAATAGTGTATTTAGCAGAATAGATATTTAAGTGGAAAGAAATCATTAGTTGCCATGTGATATTTTACTTTTATTATTAATCAACGACTTGCTATTTGGATAAATCAACATAATGCAAACAATTGACTTGTGCTAGTGGTTCTATCTTCAGCAAGTCATTTAAATGGTGTTTTAGGGATGATTTTATGGGGATATGATTAGTTCAATTAAAACAGGTTTTCTATCAATATATTGTGATGCATTGTACTAAATGATACCCGTTACCCTTGGGTTTTTTATTTATAAATCTCTCATCTTTTACTGATGACTGATCTGTTAAGAGGAACAGTAGTGAATATCTATCGGTTATTTTATGATCAAATAACGAAAGGGAAAGACACTGTCATTAGAGAGGAATAAAGACTACTCAATGAAGATAATTTTCTTTTCAGGGATTTCATTTGCTAAACTTGTTCAATCGAACTTATATTTACTTTGCTTACCAAAACTAGTAGTCCATAGTAAAATGGTGTTAGAAATTAGTGACATGCATCAGATATTGAGAGGAAATTGTGTTAATCCAACTGCTAACAGAAAAATGTTGAGATGAAGATAATTGTCCATTTGATGAGTATCACGAAAAGAACAAGTAGATGTAGCAGTAATGGTTTATTAATAGTTGATAAAAATAACTATAAAGGAGTAGAAGAAAGCGACAGATTATAGGAGATAGAAAGTAAAGTTGCGTCCATGATAGAACGATGGACTGGACAGTTTTTTAAATCAAGGGTTGGCTTGAATTGGTAAACAGCTATAGCCTCTACTGTATACAAGTTTTCATTTGTATCCCTTTCGAAATATTTCTTCTGACTGCATAATTTTGGAGGACTTGGATTCTTTTCCCTAGCCTAATTCAATGATACTATGAAAGTTAAGAACAGATTCCATGAAGCTCGGAAAGCAACAATGCACTAGTTCCCTGGTTGAATGGGTTACATATACTTTTTTTAAATACAATTGAGTAGCAAGTTAAGACCACTTTCTACAGATTATCCCGATGAAAAATGACAATGCCAACACAAATATGTAACTTTGCACCTACCAGTTTGATGCTGTTTAGTTCTTTGTGATGAACGATTAGGTACCAATGTCGTTCACAAAAAAGGCTAATTAACTAGACAATGTGATACACCTTGCTTAAATAATGGTTGGAAACAAGTACCAAGACACCTTGAATATAAGTATTATCCTGGTTTGTAATCATCAGAACAGCATATCAATGATTTGTAAAAACTGGTGCTTTCGTAGAACTCAACTTCACGTCATCACTATCCCAGTTAAGACCCTTATCGTTAGTTTACGCTGATGATTACTTAGAGGCCGATTAGTAGACATCTCAGTCACACCCCAAATATCTAAGTGGGAACATCTCAAACTACGGCATTAGGGTGGATAAGTTAGAATTATTTCTCCACAGATTGCAGGTGAACTTCGCTAGAGAGTGCAAACATGAAACACATTCAGGACATTTTTCCAATTGCGTTAAACCGCCATCTGGTCATGAAGGAATCAATTTGACATGTTTAATTACTATTTACAACTTACATAATGATAAGATAGTATAAATCTATTAAGTAGCCTTGAAGAAAGAAACTTTTTAAATACTTAACGTTTATAGCCATAAACTTTTGACTTACCAGGCTATCATAATTCCATTATCAGTACATAGACTTGATGGAGGAGCCACAAATCTCAAATTATAATGATTAGCTACCTCAGTTAAACCGGCACGAATAACACAATTAGAACCAACCCCACCAGAAACAACCTAAACAAAATTATTAATTGGATTCGAATATTAGAAAAAAACATGTGCACAATAAAATATCAAGACAAATTTAATCACCAATAAAGACTATTCGTTTTCACTACATCAGCATATTAAAGTAAAATTAACATGATGTACTATAAACATGATAAAAGGATTGTAAAGTTTGTTTCTTGATCACGACCCTATAGAGCAGTTAAAGAATATATATATCTTCCTCTGATAAATCAGCAACTGGACAAACTAAGCTATTCATGCTTCCGTTGCTTTAAATCCAAAAACAACGCGTGTAGTAGTTGATGCCATTCGAAACACTAATGTTATCAGATGAATTCGTAGAAGAAACCCTTTAAAACCCAGTCCTAAAAGAAGTTAAAAAGTTCCACCTAGAAGGCAGGTCATCAAAGATTAGCTCCACAGAGCTACAGCTGCTTTTCCAGCGCAAACTATTTCCCTCAATCATTGATGACTGCCTTCCATTTGCCAAACGTGTCATAATTCCAAAGAAGCTGCAACCAGCAGTTGAACAGCTGCACGCAGAACATTGGAAAAAATTGGATGAACGCGCTAGCACGAAGGTATGTATACTGGTCACATTTAGACACCCAACTAGAGCACCTATTCCGTTCGTGTACCAAATGCGCATTAGCAACGAAAGCATTGTGGAAAACAGAGTTGTAATGCCGAAAATCAGTTCCGTACCATTGATCTAGTTAAAAAACAATTTATATGAGGAAGATCACCATCGAATTACGTTTGCCCACCTAACCAACATAAGACTCAAACAAAAGTTAATTCCTTAAATCATATACATAAAATTACTAAGTAACTGGTTGGATCATGGTGCATAATTTTTTTGAAATGAATTAAAAGAACCATAACTGTTATGGCCCCGTCGCCAGTCGTTAAGACCTTGAATCGCTTTTAACCCGTCGATACTTTATGACTTGATCTGTCTAGTCTAGATTATGACCTTGGCGCAATAGACTGTGCGGCTTAACCTTGAGGCTAATACGCGTGAGTTCGAGATGGGGTAGAGAGAGAACTATCCTAGAACCTGATTGGTTGGCAAGCACACAAATGAGAGAAGACAAGACAGTTGGAACATTCTGAATTCGGATTAGTGCAAAAATGTACATGAATAAATAAGTGAATATCCTGACCACAACGTACGATAATTTGGAAAAATACAATTATGCCCGAAACTGGGAATCACGGTAGAAAAGATGTAAAATATTATGCTTAAATTACAATATTTTCGGAACAAAAAAGGGTATGACAGTGAATGTTACATAGAACGAAAGCTCATGTTATGTAGAATAAAATAGGGACAAAAATAAATATAGGTGTTTTACAAGGTTTGAATAAAATGAAATAACGTCCTAAGAAAATAGCTTTCGTAGTTGTCTGGGCATCTTATTTCCCTGTTCGCAACAATAACATTCCAACAATTAAGTGAAACCTAAAATTTTCAGACCGAAAAACTTGTTATTCACTAATACTAAAAAAAAACGGTGATGACTGTTATATCCGGATAAGTGAATAGTAACGGCTAGAATCTATTTATGGACTGTTATTATATATATTCTTATTGTATAACTACTACTAAGTAACTATATTATATGTATATTCATATTCATTTTATTATAAGCTTTTATTTGACTACTATTATATAATTTACTATTCCTAAGATATTCCCAACTTATTAGTTACAGTATCTCACAATCACAGCTAGTTTTTTGCTTGGTCTTTTATAATTGTTATTTTTTACTTATGGTGTGATGTGGTTTGTTTGGCTTATATATAAAACCAGTAAGTCTGAAATGTATGATTCGTCTAGCGAAGGCTGATAATGACATTCTGACCTGAACCGACTGGGTTAGGACAGAAGCAACCATCACATAGGATCAATAGGAACTCTAGGCTCGTCGCACTAGTTTATGCGTCATTAGTCTGGTTGTATAAGTCGGTGGTACTGATTGGCGGCCGTACTGCGTTATGTAAATTAATCGGGCATAAGGAAATAATGATGACAATGAAACAAAGACAATTAATGATATAATGAAACACGTCTTACTAAAGCAGTAGGATGATTTCTGATTACAGTGGCTCTGGAATCAGTGTTCAACAAACAGTATTCAATAGCACGCTGAACACGCCGACAGATTAATCTTGTCATACAGAACTGTAAAGATGCACAAACATCAGCAATATCTTGGTCCGATAAATTGCATCCATTACCTAGAATTTTCATTACCGAAAAAAAACCCAATACAGTAAAAATGTCACCATGATGATGGAAAAGAAACAATAATAGTAAGGAGAAAATATTCTCTGGTAACAGGTTTGCATCCTTATTTTAAATGAGTACCAACCTAACAGTTGTTTTATAGCATTTTTAAAGAGAATTAATTGTAGATTTTGTTCAACTATCTCCTTAACCGATCACATTCGAATCCAGTAACTATGAATATGTTACTCAGTTTTAAATCAAGAAGATTCCAGTTTTGTTTCATGAGGTTTATTATTTGCGGCCTTGTGTTGTGCATACTCAATTACCATGTACCAGATTTGAGACTTCAAGCTTCGTTCTCAGTAGCTAGTAACCCTAGCCAGTTGTCCAAACCAAAGTAGATAGGGTGGGGTCCGAATCTAGTCTAGTAGCAGAAAGCTAGCTAACGCTTCACGTATTTTACATAATATGATCACTTGAGTTATGCGTGTCTAGATGAATACTTCAATCAATCCTACACAAACCAAAGGACGAAACGACTACAGAAGGAAAACTTAACACCAACCATAAAATCAGCTGTTACAATAGGAAAAACACTATATCGGAAAACGTGGATGCCCTCTTAATCTTTCCCTGTTTGAATGTCAGTTGGTGGTCAAACGCCACGATATATCCTCGCTTACATCAATGCATGTTTATTTATTCACTTAAACATAAAAACATTGGTACAAAGAGGCATCAAATATATATGCTTCACATAAATCGAATGATTTATGTGAGGGTTGAGATACTGCATGGGTGCCCGAACCGAAGCAAGTCAGTCAGTCAGCTACAACGTAGGACCAGGCACATATGTGCATCGGTCCAGGTTGCCATACCTCATTAGCACAGCAAGATGAACACCGGATTCATAAAAGTAGTTAATTCAGAGGTGGTAATATATAGGAGGATTGCAATAAGGATATAGTATAGGAAGAAAGAATTAGTTCGTAGAAAGAAAGATATGAAGTGATTTTAATCTCTTAGTTTAAGGGAAGACAGGGAGTGTATACACCGACGCCATTGTGATCGATTCTGAGCCATGTCACCAAGAGTCTCCAACCATTGGTTACGAAAGTCACGCGGACCCCAACCAAGTAGTCTGCATCTACCAACATGGCTCAGACTAGAAGTTAGTGACTTCAGGCACTGATGCCACGTTTTGGTTTGGCCGCCCCTAACTTTCTTCCAACCATCCCCTACACCGGTTAGCATTGCACGTCGTGGTAATCGGTGTTCAGGCATACGTAACACGTGGCCCAACCATCTCAGTCGATGAAGATTCATAACCTCATCAACTGATTTACCATCATTCCCTAATACCCTGCGTCTAACCTCACTATTACTTACCCGGTGATCCCAGCAGATGCCAGCAATATTTCTAAGGCATCTGTGGTCAAATACTAGTAGCTTACGGGTGTCTTCTACTCTTAAGGGCCATGTTTCGCTGCCGTAAATTAAAACAGAACGAACTGCCGCGCAGTATACTCGTCCTTTTATTGATAGACGGATATCTCGCCTCCGCCAAAGGTGACGTAAGTTGGCAAAAGCCAAACGAGCTTTACGAATCCGTGCTGAGATTTCGTCAGACACCAACCCATTAGGGCTGATCAGACTTCCAAGATAAGTGAAGTTGTCAACGCGTTCGACTACTTCACTCCCTATCCTTAGTTCAGGTGTTGACGCAGACCAGTCCTGAAGCAACAACTTGCATTTAGAGGGAGAGAAGCGCATCCCAAACATTCTGGCATTGTTGCTTAGTGCTACCAGAAGACTCTGCATTTTGTCAGCGTCTTCACCAAACAGGACTATGTCATCTGCGTATTCTAAGTCGATAAGTGGACCTCCTGGAAGGAGATCAATACCCGAGAATTCAGTCGACGAGAGTGTTATTTCCATCAATAGGTCTATGATGAAGTTAAACAAAAATGGAGAAAGTGGGCAGCCTTGACGGACACCACTTGAGGTTGCAAAAGTAGATGACAGTTCGCCATAAGCCCTGACTCGACTAGTAGTGTTCGAGTAAAGAGCCTTCACAAGGTTTATGTACTTCTGAGGTACGCCTTTCAATGACAGACACTGCCACAGAATCTCGCGGTCTACAGAGTCAAATGCTGCTTTTAAGTCAAGAAAGACCACCATCGTCGGACGCCGATAAGTATGCCTGTGTTCTAGAACCTGACGAATGGTGAATATGTGGTCGATGCAGCCACGACCAGGTCTAAAGCCAGCTTGGTTCTCTCGTGTTTGTAGTTCACGAGTCTTAGTTAGGCGCGTGATAATTATCGAGGCCAGTATTTTAGATACTATGTTTGTTAAACTAATCCCTCTGTGGTTGTCACAGGATGATTTTGACCCTTTCTTATATATTGGGACGATAAGTGATTGCGACCAGTCAGATGGGATAACGTCTAATTCCCAGATCTTAGCTAAAATATTAGTCAACCTAATCGCTAAAATTGGACCACCATCCTTAAAGACCTCTGGAGCCAATCCATCTGGACCAGCTGCCCTTCCTCGTTTCAGATTAACTATAGCCTTCTCAACTTCAGCAAGAGTTGGGGGACCTACTTCAATGTTCCATTCACATTGTCTGGGAATGGAGGGTAGTTGTAGAGTAGCTGAAGGCCAGCTGAACTGTTCTCTAAAATGTTCCGCCCATCGTTCTAAACGTCTGGACTGGGAGCAGATGAGAGTATCATCTTTTTCCGAAATAATCTCACTTACACTTGACTTATTAATTCCAGTTTCTTTTATTAGTCTGTAAAGCTGTCTTGTGTTCCCTATAGTCGCCGCCTTTTCCATCTCTTTTGCTTTCGTTACCCACCACTGCTCACGGTCGTTCCTTAGACTTTTTCTTAACCTAGATCTGATTTGTTTACGCTCTTCATCATGTTCAGAACCTGATGGGACGAGTTTGCGAGAATCCATCAGTGTGACAGACCTTGAAGAAATCCACTGGTTCCTTGTAACTCTGTGGTTTAAGTCACTAATAGATGTCACTGCTGTTTCCACAGCTGATTGTATGCCCTTCCAAGCAACATCTGGGTCAGCCTCGTCTTCACAACTACCTAAGTGTGACCTCAGTTGTTCCTGGAACCTACTTTTGGTTTTCTCGTTACTCAACTCAGTTCTAACGGGTCTTTTTAATGTGGCTTTTTTGCGTCCAGTGAGGCGCAAGCAGATGCGTGCCCGTATTAGGGCATGGTCGGAGTCCAAGCAGGTACTCCAGAATGAGCGACAATCTTCTACCGACCCTCTCCAACGATGACTGATGGCAATATGGTCTATTTGAGTCCATCGTTGGTTTGGTGTAGGGGGTCGCCATGTTAGACGATGTCTCTCCTTATGCTTAAAATTTGTGTTTGCTAAAAATAAACGATTGTCTGAGCATAGCTGCAGCAGACGATCACCATTATCTGTTCGCTGTGTCGGAATACTAAAATATCCACCTAAATGCCTTTCTGTTTGGTTTAAACTGCCTATCTGAGCATTAAAATCACCTGCTACGAGTACTATGTCTGAGCGTTTAGCTTTCTGAAGAAGTTCGGACAGCTTTCTGTAAAATTCATCTTTCACTTCATCTGAGCTGCAGTCAGTGGGAGCGTAGGCAGAAACGACAAAAAGGCAACGACGTGTGTCCCTATCCTTCCGAGTTCTTACGTAGCCGTTCAGCCGAACAGCACATAGACGACTGTTGACGGGGATCCACTCTAGCAGTGCTTGTTCGGCCCTCATGCTTAGTGCTATGCCTACACCTGCCAGTCCACGAGAACTTGCCATCGGGTCACCAGATACACGAAGGGTGTATCTCGTTGGCTCTCCGTTTGCCGAGGTGAGGTCAAGTGAATGACCACACTGGAATCCTGTATGCGTGTTTCGGAGACACAACATACATCAATGGAAAGAGACTCTAGGGTTTTAGCCAAGGAAGCCTGCTGACCGATTTGACATAGGGTGCGTACGTTGAAGGCTCCAATGTGTAGTTTGGAGCGAGGTTTCAGTAGACCTGGGACAGTGTTTTGCGCACTAGAATCGTTGGCTATGGTGACACTTGAGGTGGAAGCCGAGAGGGGAAATTTAGAGTTGAAAGTCGATGTAGGAGGAATAATAGGAATTGAAGCGGAGGTTGATTATGAATACAGTGGTCTTGAGTGCTGTTAGAAGTATGAGGGCGGTTATCACTTCCCGGTTGCCCACACCGTGGAAGGGTTGTTCTGGAGGTACCTGAAAAGGAAATTGGATTAGAAGTGGTCTTAGTGACCTGAGAGCGTGACCGCAGTGCCCAAGGGACAACTGCTTGAGGTCGGTCACACACGACCTTGTTATGGGTAATTTTTGTGTTAGCTCCGTACTTATTGAGACCTTACCGCCGGAGACGGATATCCGTGGGATAAGGCGAGGTGTGCATTTTTAGGGTCGACCTTTTCTAACCCCACCCCTCCTTGTGGGAAGGCAGCATCGCTGTCATGCTGGTTGTCTGAAGGAAACACCTTACTGCTGTCACACCTCTGTACAGTCAGCAGTACGACTTCGCCTTCGGACCTTGGGTTTGTTGCTTTTAGTCTTACCGCTCTTCAACCGACCTGTCTGACATGGTAGGACCTTGAGGAACGGTTGTTCCAGCCAGTATAGCTCGGTTGCTTCATCACGATAGGCAAGCCCGACCACCACGTCAAGGTAGCAACAACGGTCGGGCAAGTGGTTTTCTTAGGAGGCCGCACCCGGAGCCTTCGACCTAAAGGTCTAATCCACAAGGCAGTGGAGCATCGTAAGGAGATGCACTCCCACGGAAGCTGGTCACCAACGATTGGTTCATATGCCATTTGTACCCTCGGGATACTGGAGCTCATGTTCACCGTTGGTTTGGAATTAGGGTTTTCCAACTCCTCTAGGTGGACTCTTCATATCTACCGACCCGGTTAAAGCGCCAGACATTCGCTCCTCGTCCTCTCAATTTCGTAAATGACACCCCATTGCGAGAAGGCAGTGAGTAGGACTTCCCTGGTAATGGTTGTATGCACGCGGACATGTGAGAGCTGGCTCTCCCCATTCATGGTTGTACCAGGGCACTTGGGGGCATCAATTCATGTGAATAAATGTGAACACACAATCGATTGAGAAAATATTGAAATCCGGGAAATACTGAAAGCACCAGAGAATTCTTAGAAGCTTAGCACTCAGGTCAATCAGCAATGAATCAACACATTTGAAGCATGAACTTTTTGAGAAGTAAACTAAAGTTTCATTTTTTACTACATAAAATAACTTTAGAATTGACTTATTAAACTCAGTACAACATCTAGTCTGTATAATTGATTAAGCCCTTATTAATAGAAGGAGCATCTCTTAAAATGATTGGATGAATTTTATCTATATAACAATACTTAAAAATATCCCTTATCATCAGTGGTACACAGAGATAGAACAGGTTAGCAAGTAAACTACTTGTAGCAGTGACAGTATTGAGCTTTTATTATTATTATTATTATTATTATTATTACCTCTTCCAGTTATGCTTAAAAAATAATATATCTATGTAATTATTCTGTGTAGCAATGTATCATAAATATTGTTGGTCACCAGCTACAATGGGACTGGATCTCTTGACGGTGCTCCACTGCCTTGTGGATCAGACCTTTAAGTCAAAGGCCCCCTAAGAAAACCACCTGCTTCGGTCTGGTCACCTGGGCAGTATCACAGCCCACACATAAATCAAGTGACTTGTGTATCGCATATCTATTCGGTGCCCCTTTTTACCAATATTAATGTGTTCAAATAAATAAATACACTTATTCGTCTATGAAAAGAATGAAATGGTAATTAGTAAAACTTCGGAAGTATAAGACTTTAAAACAAAGTCTAAGTCTAATTTTTTTATTGTTTCATGTTGGGAAATATATATTACAATAACTATAACGAATATTTGGTTTTTAACAAGCCTAATTATATCTTATGATATTCAGTGAAGTGAGATGTAAATAAAGTCAACGACCTCGTTCGTCTTTTCATTTTTTTATTTTGAGCGCTATTACTCATGGAAATAAATACTTTGCTAGAACTTTCTTAACGGAAGTATGGTAAAGTAGATCAATAAAAAGTCATACATATTTGTTTAACAAACCACTCACGTACCATGATTTTCAGATTCCAATTTATTGATCAATTGTTCTGCAGCCACATGGATTCCACTAAATGAGAAATCACAATCCTTAGATTGTGAACGTGGTAAAGGTAGGTTGAATCGTTGATGATCACCATTATAAGTCTTTGCAATTATTTCGATAGCCTTACCACCTGCGACGCCTTTCAAACACTCATCTGACAAACGATTTAGTTTTAGACGCCTAGAAATCTGTAAATGCAAGAAATACACAGATCGCTTCATTTTGAGGCATTGACGACGACAACAGCAACAACGTAACGCACGTATTAACGGTCATTATATTTGGTTAGTAAGAAAAATTAACAACTTTACGAAAGCTTTTTACAATTCAGCCTATACTACTTAGATGGTTTGATCTTAAGTCTAAATTTGTTGAAATGCACTGAACAAATATCCAGAAAATGTATAAGCTGAGATTATTTTTCGCCTAGTGACTTAAAACGTTTGAGCAGTAAAATATTGCCTCTACGATATGTATATGGTTGGGTTAGCACCACAATCTTGATAAATTTGTTCAGTAACCTACCAGTGTTGGGGAGAATGAAAATAAAGAACTCGGTAACTTATTTATAATTATTAGTTAGTGCAGTTTGATATATTGATAAAAATTGGATATCTGTATTGGGCCACTAATTAATGCTATATGTTAAATATAACAACTGACCAGATAAGCAAAAGACATATTACTCAGTGTATTTTAATATATATTTATTGAACTGGTAGTGAATCAGTAGTAGAAACTGTAGTGCATCGATAAGTCGAGTATACATAGATTTTCTAGTCTAGCAATCCTTATATCGATTCGTATTAATCCATGTTTAGTTATACGAGGGTAAGTAATCAGTTTTACCCACAGGATGTAATAAATAGTAATAACAGTATTTTACCAAGCTACAACGGTCAGTATCTGTGAAACGATAATTCATTTAGTGTCATGATCTCGAAACACTGGTGTCGGCGGTGTAATTATGCATCACAAAAGTCATCCCACTGAATTATAGGTTGTCCACTATTGTGCTGGATTGATTGAAAAAGGGGGTAGGGAGTTAGTGTATGATATTGTGTCGTACTATAAAAGACAGCTGCATGGGACTAACACATGTTCATTGGAACTCTATGGACTTGGTTATAGAGAGGGTGCGACTCAGATCCAGAAGAACCATACAATAGTTTAAGACAAGGTGATAGTAAACCGTCATACTTAAGACGCAACACAAGTATATTGCGTAATCGTCTTTTGGATAAATGCCTGTTATATCAGTTATGACTTCAACGTCTTCCTCAAACTATTCAACAAATATTAGCGATTGAAGACAAAGACGTCGATTTTGATAGACTAGCAGATATAACCGATAAAATACACGAGCAGACTAAGATCCACTCTGTATCACACACAAACTCAACCAACGAGATCACAGAGTTGAGACAAACAGCCAGAGTCCTCGTCAATTAGACGGCTCAGCTTCATAATTGAAATACGCCTCGCCGCAGGTGTAGACGGAGAACCATAAGCCGTGCACCTGATAGTCCAGTGAGCAGCCAAGACCATATGTTGGTGTCACAGAAATTATGGCAATCAGGAGAAAGAATGTACCCCTCCCTGTAACTTTGTGGACAAACGGTAGGGAAACGTTAAAACCAACGATTGCTGTCATCTCCCCAACTCTCAAGAAAATCGTTTGTTATATGTCTCAGATAAAAGAACCAGAACACAGTTCTTAATCAGCACTGGGGCAAATTTTGATGTAGTACCATATACTACACTTGAGAAAACACACCTGACCCCAAACTAGAACCGCAAGTTGCAAACAGGATGGAAATCAAGACATATAGTAACAGGCAGCTACGGTTACATTTTGGTCTCAAATCAAATTTCTTATGGAACTTAGCTGACATCTTAGTTCCGATAATCGGTGTCGATATTTTACAACCCCGAAAAATACTCGTAGATGTTGGAAGCCGGAAACTTGTATCTACAAATCATAACGATGAAATTATAGGACTTATATCACGAGACATCAATCAAACCTCATCGCGAGAATGATGAATATACCAATTTGCTCAATCGGTTTCCTGATTTGTTACAAACGACTTACAAACGTGACAAACCAACACATACCGTCGTACACCACATTAAGACAGAGGGACTACCAGTGTTTGTATCTCCTGGACCACTCTCGTAAAGAACGAGTTCAACAAGATGATAGAGTTGGGTTCCATAAGTCCCCCCAGTAGTCCGTGGACATCACCGCCCCATGTGATACCTAAGAAGAACTCTTCCAACCCTGCGGCGACCAGAGTTCTTAACAGCTGGACGATACCAGAGAGATACCCTCCTCCAAACCTACATGACTACTCAGAGCCTATCTGATGTAAAGATTTTCTCAAAGGTTGATCTCGTTCATGCATATCATTACATTCCAATCTACCCAGGCGACATTCTGAAATGCTGTTAGTGCTCCATTCGGGCTATAAAAATTTGTCCGCATGTCTTTGGAACTCAGAAATCCTGGAAAAAGTTTCCAGAGTTTTATTGATCGAGTAATATACTTAAATAGATGACTGACTCATATTCAGCAAAGATAAAAGTGAACATCTAACTCATCTAAAAATGCTTTTCGAGAAACTCAATCAGTCAGCTACAACGTAGGACCAGGCACATATATACATCGGTCCAAGTTGCCATACTTCATTAGCAAGACAAAATGAACACCGAATTCATAGAAGCAGTTACTTCAATCGTGGTAATATATAAGGATATAGTCCGTAGAAAGATATGAAGCGATTTTAATCTCTTAGTTTAAGGGAAGACACCTACGCCATTGTGATCGATTCTGAGCCATGTCACCCAGTCTCCAACTATTTGTTACAATAGTCACGCGGATCTCAACCAAGTAGTCTGCATTTACTAATATGGCCCAGACGAGAAGTTAGTGACTTCAAGGGCTGATGCTACGTTTTGGTTTGGCCGCCCTAACTTTCTTCCAGCCGTCTCCAACACTAGTCAGCATCACGCGTCGTGGTAAACTGTGGTCAGGTATACGTAACACGCGGTCCAACCATCCCAGTCGATGAAGATTCACAACCTACTCAACTGATTCACCACCATATATATTAGTGTAGAGTCATGATGAAAAAAGTCTAATTGAAAAGAAATTAATAACTTACCTACAATTGATCAACACCCATAAAATACATATGAATATTCCTACATTTTGATTACACGCTGACTTACTACTTCCCAGTGTGCTTTGTGTCTTGGATGCTTGTGGGTTTAATTACCGATAATACACTTTCCCAACAACTGGTGTTCTGGCTTTTGAATAATCTCAAGTGAGATAACAATACTCAGCGGGATATATGGTAGAGTCAAATGGAGAAGACTTAAACCTCACATATTACCAGTAACATTACTTTAGTGCTCTTTACAATGCTGATATGCAGTAAGTGAATTTGGAGTGTAATACAGCTGGATCACATCTTATAGGTTTCCAGTTTGTTACCTTGTCAGTGGTAACCTGAACCCCTTGATTTAGGCAGTATCAAAAATTAACTCGACCGTTGTTGCTACCTTGACGTGGTGGTCGGGCTTGCCTATCGTGATGAAGCAACCGAGCTATACTGGCTGGAACAACCGTTCCTCAAGGTCCTACCATGTCAGACAGGTCGGTTGAAGAGCGGTAAGACTAAAAGCAACAAACCCAAGGTCCGAAGGCGAAGTCGTACTGCTGACTGTACAGAGGTGTGACAGCAGTAAGGTGTTTCCTTCAGACAACCAGCATGACAGCGATGCTGCCTTCCCACAAGGAGGGGTGGGGTTAGAAAAGGTCGACCCTAAAAATGCACACCTCGCCTTATCCCACGGATATCCGTCTCCGGCGGTAAGGTCTCAATAAGTACGGAGCTAACACAAAAATTACCCATAACAAGGTCGTGTGTGACCGACCTCAAGCAGTTGTCCCTTGGGCACTGCGGTCACGCTCTCAGGTCACTAAGACCACTTCTAATCCAATTTCCTTTTCAGGTACCTCCAGAACAACCCTTCCACGGTGTGGGCAACCGGGAAGTGATAACCGCCCTCATACCTCTAACAGCACTCAAGACCACTGTATTCATAATCAACCTCCGTCTTCAATTCCTATTATTCCTCCTACATCGACTTTCAACTCTAAACTTCATTTTTCGGCTTCCTCCTCAAGTGTCACCATAGCCAACGATTCTAGTGCTCAAAACACTGTCCCAGGTCTACTGAAACCTCGCTCCAAACTACACATTGGAGCCTTCAACGTACGCACCCTATGTCAAATCGGTCAGCAGGCTTCCTTGGCTAAAACCCTAGAGTCTCTTTCCATTGATGTATGCTGTGTCTCTGAAACACGCATACAGGATCCCAGTGTGGTCATTCACTTGACCTCACCTCGGCAAAACGGAGAGCCAACGAGATACACCCTCCGTGTATCTGGTGACCCGATGGCCAGTTCTCGTGGACTGGCAGGTGTAGGCATAGCACTAAGCATGAGGGCGGAACAAGCACTGCTAGAGTGGATCCCCGTCAACAGTCGTCTATGTGCTGTTCGGCTAAACGGCTCCGTAAGAACTCGGAAGGATAGGGACACACGTCGTTGCCTTTTTGTCGTTTCTGCCTACGCTCCCACTGACTGCAGCTCAGATGAAGTGAAAGATGAATTTTACAGAAAGCTATCCGAACTTCTTCAGAAAGCTAAACGCTCAGACATAGTACTCGTAGCAGGTGACTTTAATGCTCAGATAGGTAGTTTAAACCAAACAGAAAGGCATTTAGGTGGGTATTTTAGTATTCCGACACAGCGAACAGATAATGGTGATCGTCTGCTGCAACTGTGCTCAGACAATCGTTTATTTTTAGCAAACACAAATTTTAAGCATAAGGAGAGACATCGTCTAACATGGCGACCCCCTACACCAAACCAACGATGGACTCAAATAGACCATATTGCCATCAGTCATCGTTGGAGAGGGTCGGTAGAAGATTGTCGCTCATTCTGGAGTACCTGCTTGGACTCCGACCATGCCCTAATACGGGCACGCATCTGCTTGCGCCTCACTGGACGCAAAAAAGCCACATTAAAAAGACCCATTAGAACTGAGTTGAGTAACGAGAAAACCAAAAGTAGGTTCCAGGAACAACTGAAAACGAGGTTGACCCAGATGTTGCTTGGAAAGACATACAAACAGCTGTGGAAACAGCAGTGACATCTATTAGTGACTTAAACCACAGGGTTACAAAGAACCAGTGGATTTCCTCAAGGTCTATCACACTGATGGATTCTCGCAAACTCGTCCCATCAGGCTCTGAACATCGACAACAAATCAGATCTAGGTTAAGAAAAAGTCTAAGGAACGACCGTGAGCAGTGGTGGGCAACGAAAGCAAAAGAGATGGAAAAGGCGGCGACTATAGGGAACACAAGACAGCTTTACAGACTAATAAAAGAAACTGGAATTAATAAGTCAAGTGTAAGTGAGATTATTTCGGAAAAAGACGATACCCTCATCTGCTCCCAGTCCAGACGTTTAGAACGATGGGCGGAACATTTTAGAGAACAGTTCAGCTGGCCTTCAGCTACTCTACAACTACCCTCCATTCCCAGACAGTGTGAATGGATTTTTTTCTTCCTGTGCTATATCCTTATAGCAATCTTTCTTTTATATATTACCACCTCTGAATTAACTACTTTTGTGAATCCGGTGTTGACCTTGTTGTGTAATGAGGTATGGCAACTTGGACCGATGCATATATGTGCCTGGTACTACGTTGTAGCTGACTGACTGACTATCAAAAATTAAATTTAGTTACTCAGTTTTTGAAAATATAAAGCCGCAATCGATAAAATATGTAAGTTACAATGTGAAATTAAAATCACGCAAACTCACCTTATCAAGAATATCACCTGGAGAGGCATCTAATGCTGTACCTAATAAAACGTAATCCTCTAACCCTTGAACAATGCCCAAAATACTGTGACCACCACTTATTAAGAGGATTATATAGGGAAATTTCAATCTAAAACGTTTTTTTTAAAGAATTTATAAACGTGATGAAGCAATGAAATAAATACTAATTACTCTAAATCAGTTATTTATAAAACCTTTTTATATACATTATTCCATTATTCTACAAAATATTTTGCTTGAGAACGAAAGATAGTAGGTCCTAGCAGCCTTGATAATCATAAGTGCGGGCGGGATCGTAGATGCGCACTGCTGAGGAGTCCCATAATAGGACGAAACGGCTGTTCGGTGCTTCCAGTTTTCCAATGGTGGTCTAACATCAATCGGTTCATGATCTAAATCAAAAAGCTCATGATATGCTTAGTTTCAAATAAGAAAGAAAACTGACTTATAATTTGAGTAAACATCAGAGATGGCAGTTTTTTACAGAATCTTTCTAAAAGTTTTGTTGCATCATAAATTTATGACCAACGACACTTTTAAATATCATGTTTAAGCATTTAATTAGATATCTTGTGTTATAAATTCACAGAGAGAGAAATTACACATCGCTGATCAAATTATGCTTAGACTATACTTATTACATTTAACAATAAGTAATAATTAACTTCTAGGATTTGTGGTTTTACACGAGCGCAACTGGAAATGTTAAACACGCTATTTCCGTACATAAACTATGATTCATTTGCACAGAAAATCTTTGCTTACTGGGGATCTGTAAACAGAGCTGTCAGTGCATGAGCCTCCATATGATCAACCGGTATGATAGGAATCCTTTGACAAATAAATAATTCGTCAACAAAGAAATTAAAACTACTTTAATCGACTTGCTAAAGACTTAGCGAAACTAACTCCAATCTTTAGAGATAGTGGCATACCTGGTTTTACTGTAACTGCAACAAAATTTAAATCCTAGAGGAAAAGATAGATCAATTAAAAATAACCATGAACAAAAAATACCCGAAACCCAATGTTGGATTTGGCCATAGCCGTATTTACAACTGATTCAATGTTTTCCTTGTGAAGTTCAGCTGCTACGGACGGTACTACACCACCTAACCTTCAAAAATATTTACTGATTAATGATTCTTTTCGTTACATAACACTAATCCTCGCTTGCGAAGATATACAATCTCCAAGTAGTTTTCCTGATGTTTCTATAACAGCTGCACCTGTATCGTCACAGCTCGTTTCTATACCAAGAACACTGGCAAAATTACGCTGGCAAAAATAGTGGTGCTATAGTGAAATTTATATGGTCCGATGAATATTTCCACATTACCCACAATCTTTTTTCTGTTGCTTTTTTACAGTTGTGAATGAAATTAAGAGCAAACCTGATCTCACTTTGCATTATTTTATAAACCTGAAAGACAATATTAATCAGGTCATTGGATCCCATAGGCTAGTTACCGATAATATTAATTACAATAATATATCGGTGAAATGTACTAGAGACATTGACTAAGGTTTGCATACGCATGTAGTTTACACTTTAGGCTTACTGTTACGAAGAAATAGAACACTCTACCCTGGTCTAAGATAAATGAAAGACAATAATATTTCAGATCATACAATCAAAAGTCTACATACGCGTATGTGAGCGATATTTCATTCGAGTTAACTGTGCTATCCGGACACTTAAAGCAAACATCGATCATAGATCTCAACTTATTATATTAGCCATTTTAAAATAAGAACCTAGAAAAACAATATGGCTATTCCAATTTACTTACTAGAGACATTGACTAAGGTTTGCATACGCATCTAGTTTACACTTTAGGCTTACTGTGACGAAGAAATAGAACACTCTACCCTGGTCTAAGATAAATGAAAGACAATAATATTTCAGATCATACAATCAAAAGTCTACATACGCGTATGTGAGCGATATTTCATTCGAGTCAACTGTGCTATCCAGACACTTAAAGCAAACATCGATCATAGATCTCAACTTATTATATTAGCCGTTTTAAAATAAGAACCTAGAAAAACAATATGGCTACTCCAATTTACTTTACTTTTACCTGTTGGAGAAGAACAGGTTTATTTAGGTTTTAATTACTACTTGTGTGACGTTTTTATCTGTATCTTTATAGAGATGCTACCTAGTTGATTAACGTACAGTGGATATGCAGGTTACGAACCAGTGGCCTTTCAGCTCGAAATGCAGTATCTAGACTGAAAAGCTAGAGGTTAAATGGCAAATACGTGTTGGTTTCGATCTTAAAATTTGTTTGAATCGATAAACATGTTCCTAATCTTGATTTTTGTCTTTTATTTACTTTTTGACAAGCGACGAACCAGCCGTGTGGATCTATTACAGTCAGTCAGTCAGTCAGTAACAACGTAGAACTTCGTACGTACGTACGTACATCAGTTCGAGTTGCCACACCACATTAGCACAGAGATGCAGTTGTCGATTCAATCCCGTAGTGGTAGAGTAGCAAGAGTATAAGCAGTAATCGGGAAGATTAGGGTTTAGAGATGTTATGTAAAGAGTATAATCCAGTGAAATAAATTTGGAAAGAGGAAAAAAGGGACATGAAGGATTCAGAAGATTAGAATTTGGGAGAACACAGAGAGTGGATGCACCTGCGCCATTGCAAACGATTTTGAGCCATGTCATTCAGGGTCTCTAACCATCGGTTGCTATCATCTCGCGGTCCCCAACCAGGTAGTCTACACCTACCAACATGACTCAGTTCACTTGTCAGTGACTTCATGGACTTGTGCCATGTTTTGGTTTGGCCGCCCCTAGCTTTCTTCCAACCTACTCCTATACCACTGAACATAGCACGTCGAGGGGATCTATTACAGTATTCCAGATTACTATATCTTTGGAGTCAGACTAAACAAATAGGCCAGTCGGCAAGTGTTAAGATTACAAGGGATAGAGAAATCGAAGATGAATCACGAAACTGCTCCATGTGGGTTACGCTTAGAAAAAGGGTACGTTTACGGAAGTAGTTTGTAGAGGACACTGGAAATTTCAACTAAACTTTAGTATATAGTCAGTCACAAAACTGTTTCTATGAAACAATTTGCGATTTTTAAGTGGTAAACTTACAAGAGATAAGTCTTTTCGTAATGAGTAACGAACCTTTTCATCTGAGTTATTTTTAACATTAAAGAGAAAGGTACATGTTTAGAAATTCGAGTTTTTAATCAAGATAAGGAACTTAAACCAGGTCTTGAGTCTATATACAGTGTTTCAAGTCTAGTCCTTTTGTAGCATAGTTCCAGCTCAAAAACTCTGTACCTACAAATAAACCGAAACTCTGAGTTTTTGCTATTTTTCGGAATTATGATAAATTTAAGTAAAAAAATATAGGTGCAGAAGTTGCAGATAGTTTAATCCTCTACATAACTAGCACTTTTGACAAAGCACTGTTCAAGTGTTTGCAGTACCTTAATTAGGGCTCGTAATAAGTCTGCACCACATCATAGACTTATAACCAGTAAGGCCCTTACATGCCCGCCAAGAATGAGACAGGTCGCGTCTAGCCAAGTATCTTGAGCACCAGGGAAGCATGGACAGTAGCATGAGTGGAGTGCTTGAAAAGAGAACAAGAGTGAAGGATGACTCGATGGCCCAGTAGAAGCACACAATACACTTAAATCTATTGAGGCAAGCAATAGACAAAAATAACACAAGGCCCAGATCACAATGCAAACTAGAATCTGATAGTTGAATCCAGTCCTAGGATTATTGCACTTTAAACTGGGAGCGCTGTTCTAAGAGGGGAGTGGTATTTTCCCTCGTTTCAGTTTCAGTTTGAAAGAACAGGAGGCTTGGCGGCCTGTGTTAGTCTTGGCGATGGTGGACTCTCAGTTGATCCAACTTTCTTTTCAAAGAGTCGACGGGTGGAGCCTCAACCACGTGCTGAGGTAATGAATTCCACTCGTTGATGATTCGATGAGAAAGTCGATAGTCAACTGACAAGTAGTTTGTTCTGGGCTTATGAACTTTTTCGGAGTGTCCTCGTAAATTGTGTTTTGGAAGACAAGAAAAATGAGGGCATATCAGGTGTAAATTTATCACTAAGCAATTTGAAAAGTGTAATCAAGTCGCCTCTAGTTCTTCGATATGACGAAGGTAATAGGTTAAGCTTGACCAGTCGAGCATCATACGAGAGCTTCGCTATTCCGTTAGTCAGCTTAGTTACTAATCTCTGGACCTTCTCCAAAAGTCCAGTCTTTTTTAAGCAGGGGCTAGCCGCTTGTGTGCAGTACTCAAGTTTAGGACGTACGAAAACTGTATACAAAGTCAAAAAGGTTTTAGCGTCCACATGATTAAAAGCCTTACGTATTGACCATAAGGTTCAAAACCGTTGACGGCTATTGCACAGCAGTCTGTAGTAGTCTTTAAGCATTGGCTTACGATGACTCCTGAGTCATTGTGCATGTGGACAACAGGTAGCTCAGTGTTATTCATCGTGTATGTATCTGTACTTTGATGACCGACATGCATCACAATACACTTGGATGTATTGGCAACTGCCAGGTTTGAGACCATTCAGATAATTTCTCCAGGCCATTTTGGAGTTCTAAGCTATCACCCTTACTTCGTATCGCTCTCCATGTCTTGACAGCGTCAGCATATAGCAAGACCGATGATGATATTAGGCGAGGAAGATCATTTATAAATGTATACATACAAGAGGAATAACACTGGCCCCAAAACTGTACCCTCGAAAGTAAATCTTTTAGTTTTGACTGTGTCCTGAGGTTAAAAGGCTTCTTTTAAACTTATTTATGCTGGACTTTCAGTTAAAGTAACAGGTGTTTTAGTCTTTTGTATTCAGTGTCTACCACGTGACATAGGACAGTTCACCTGGGCGCGGTAAAAAGTCAGGTTTTCTCAAAGCCGCCCGCGGCTTCGCTTCAACGACCTTGAACGACCTGACAAGAGGCATACAAAAGATGCTCGAAGCCTAACTCGCATTGGCTTTGTATGTTCTGCTGTACGGACAAAAAGGTACTAATTCAGGAGGCTATGGGCCTATTGGCTTTGGCCTGCAAGAAAAACGATGACACATGCGCTGACAACACCGGCACTGACAGTGACGATTGTGTCAGTGTAGTACCTGCTATTACGCGACGCCTCAAACAACCAACTCTAACCGACGCAAGAGTGAGATCGCCGTTAACATTAACAAGGGGAGTAATACCACCTGGTGCTGACATTGATAACAATGCACCTTTAGTGGGAACCGACGAACTGGATAAAACCATCACCGTTCCAAATAGTCCCAATGTCCTGAGGGATGAAAAATGGACTACAGTACGTAGGAAACGAAACGAAAGGAAAAAAGCTGTAGACAGTACACAGGTAGTTAGTAACTCACTGATGGACTCTCATTGTGAGTCACATACTGCACTATCAAAATCTGATGGTAAGAGTGAAATCCATCCTGGCGTGACTGTGAAGAAAAATCAAATAACAGCTAAAAATAATGACTGTTTACTTGATAAGTCCTTGGTGGACTCTCAGACCAATCCGTCAAAGCTCCAAAGTAAAGCTTCGTCTAACACTGTTGTGAGTCACTCACAGGAGTCTGTTACAATAAAAGCTAATCGTAAGATACCAGCAGTTAATATACAGGATCTATCGTCACAGTCGAAAGCTGTTAACACAATTTCAAAGGAAGCTAAACCCCTTCCTAGTTTAATTATTTGGAATCTAGAGGAGTCGAAAGATAACGACTCTGCTAGAAGACATGCACATGACCTGCAGTTAGTGGAGTCTGTGGTAAGAAATGTGCTACCTGAAGAAATTTTAGGGGTACATATCACGAATGTAATACGACTCGGTAAATGAGTTGGGGGCTAGACCCAACCAAGAAGAATTCTGAAGCTGGTTCTCGGGAGTTTCGAAGAAAGAGACATATTATTGAAAAACGCACCAAAAACTCGTGACTCAAATATCCGTATTCGACCAGATTGGCCGCTTGAGGATCGAATCAAGTGGAAGAATGCTCTTACGGAGTTGAGGACTCGCAAATTAAATGGCGAAAATAACCTTACCATTAAGGGTTTTCGGGTAGTCAGGTCTTGGAAGCCAATGCTTCCGAGGCCTGTATGGGTAGAACGATTGATTTCCAAAACACCTTAAGTGTGTGCTACACGAACGCTCGTAGTCTTAGAAATAAAACGTCCGAGCTAAGTCTGATGGTGCAAGAATTATGTCCCGATATAATCGTTGTTACAGAAACTTGGTTCACCGTTGATATAGACTGTTCTCCTTTCATTGCTGGTTATATCTGTATCAGAAGTGATAGAGTTTCAAGTCGCAAGGGGGAGGTATAATATTTTACGTTAGGGATCACTTTCGTATACAATCAACCATATCGGAGGCTCATATCAGTGGCACATGTGAGGTTGCATGTTGTAAGATTAAATCTAGAAATGGGTTAGTGACTATAGGGGGAATATACCGTAGTCCGTCTTGTCTTGCTGACGACTTTATCCTAAGACACATCTGTTCTTGGAGTATGGCAGAATGTTGTCTCATCATTGGGGACTTCAACGCACCGCATATCAACTGGATAGAGCTTACAGCTCCAGGTAGTGGTTTCGATAGCGACCTTTTATCTACCGTTATTCAGTGTGCACTTGTACAATGTATCACAAAACCGACACATATTGATTTGCATCATGATCCGTCACTGCTGGACCTCGCCCTCACCCACCACTGTGAGGATGTCTTTGATATCCAGCACCTTCCCCCACTAGTGAACAGTGATCACGTTGTAATTCACTTTAAGTTTAGGACACATGGTATACAATTCGTATCTGCTCCACCCCGTCCCAATATCTGGCGAGCTAATATTCCGGAAATCAGAAACTGTGCTATCTCGACTGATTGGTCGGTCGACGCGGATGGATTGATCGAAGATGAATGGAATAAGTTTAAGGCTACATTCGAGTCCGTAACGTCGCCGTTTATCCCATGGTCAGCACGTAAGCTATCACATTGCCCTCCATGGATTAATAAGGAAACCCGGAAGCTGTTAAAGCGTAGGAAACATTTCTGGGACTTATTCTTGTTGACAGGTCATGCACCATTTAAGCGTGAGTACCAAAAATACCGTAATATCTGTAAGAAAACCATAACCAAATCCCGTACCACTTACGAACGACAGTTAGTATATGATAGCCGTACTTGTCCGAAACGATTGTTTTCGTATGTTAAACGGCAAATGAAACGTAGTGATGGTATTCCCCCGTTGCTGTTACACGAAAATTCAGAATTACTAGCTGAATCAGATCGAGCAAAAGCTGAGACTTTTTCAGATTATTTTAGCGAAGTCTTCTCTACGTTTATTGTAACAAATACTTGTCCCACTCACACCGAGATACCAACCATTGAATCTGTACAGGTGACTGAGGAAACTGTCCTTCCGTTGATAACTAACCTCAAACCTGGTAAGATACCGGGCCCTGACGGGTTACATCCACGGTTGCTGTCATCTCTTGCGGACATTATTTCAAAACCGCTTGCGACACTCTTCAACATGTCCCTCTCACTCGCCAACTCCCTAGAGATTGGAAGGACGCTATAGTTAGTCCTATATTTAAGGACGGTCAGCGACAGATAGTATCTAACTACCGGCCTGTCAGTCTAACTAGCATAGTCGTTAAGTTACTCGAAAAGATAATTCGGGTTAGGTTGCTAAGCCACATAGATTTACACAATCTGTTAGCTCCTGAGCAACACGGATTTCGTAACAAGCGTTCATGCTTGACTAACTTGCTTATTGCGAGGGAGGATTGGACAGCAGCCCTAGATCACGGTCTGTCTGTCGACGTGATATTCATAGATTTTAGCAAAGCGTTTGACAAGGTTTCACACGTAGGTCTTATGCAGAAGCTCACGAGCTTCGGAATAATAGGTACTGTACATGAGTGGATAGGAAATTTCTTATGTGACCGCAGACAGAGAGTTAGGGTCAATGGAACGCTATCCGATTGGAAGCCGGTCAAAAGTGGTGTACCCCAAGGCACCATCTTAGGCCCTCTGCTCTTCCTTCTCTACGTTAATGAGTTACCACTGTTACTTAGGTCGTCGACATTATTGTTTGCGGATGATGTAAAAATCTGGAGAACAATAAAAAGTGCGGCTGATCATGTGGATCTTCAAGCTGACTTAGACGATTTAGTTAGATGGGCTCGAGAGTGGGGCTTAGAAATCAATGCTAGGAAGAGTGTACTAATGCACATCGGTCACGGTAATAGTTACCGTTACACTATTGAGGGTAAACCTCTTCCATGCGTTCAAGAGCATAAGGACTTAGGAGTAATATTAAGTCATGATTTAAAAACAACTGCGCATTGCAAAGCAGCCGCTGTCAAAGGTTTTCGTGCGTTATGGTCACTTCGCCGAGCGTTCAAATCTTTTGACGAGGAAACGTTTCGAATTTTATATCCCATATATGTTAGACCACATTTAGAGTACTGTATCCAAGCAGCTAGCCCGTGTCTAGTAAAGGATACTAACTCCCTTGAGCGTGTCCAGCGTGTGGGAACGAAATTAGTGAAGGGTCTTTCTAGACTCCCTTACGATGAGCGCTTAAAACGCCTAAATCTTTTCCCCTTGTCGTATCGTAGGACACGAGGTGACCTTATACTGGCATTTCGTATCTTTAATTATGATTTGGGTGTTAATATGTCTTATCTTTTTGCTCCCTCCAGCACTAATAATCTCCGAGGTCATAGCAAGAAGGTTCATAAACCACGATCTAATAAACTTAAAGTGGGGTCCCGTTTTTCTCATCGAGTAGTCAATGATTGGAACGCCTTACCCGAACAAGTGGTATCAGCCCCATCAGTGAATACTTTCAAGGAGAAGCTGGACCTTCACTGGAAAGCAATGTTTCAGGATTAACACAGGTTCATCAACCTACTATCCTTATTACTGAAGACTGAGGCAGTCATCCCGTATTTCAATCGTTGTAGGTTTGTTGGGTGTCAAACCACTAATAAACTGGGATAAAAGCTATGTAAAAGGCACAAAAATTACGAAAATTGGGGTGTGATGGAAAAATGCTGTTAACAGCTGCTAACTAACGACATTTAGAAACCTCGACAACACGCAAAGCTTGCGCGAAAACCCATAGCTTTTATCTTGTTATTCCCGCTCCTGTGTGGGCTGACCTAACGAATTTAATGGCGCAAACAAAACATGCTTCGTTCCTGTTAATTAAAGGATGAAATGCGACAACTGCACCAATCGATGTCACAACGAGTGCATCGGACTCACACCGGCTGCATAAAGAGGTATTACAAGCCACTACTATGTTGGTTGTCCAGACCATGTTGCTTTAAATGTCTGCTGATTTTTTATGCGATTGACTTGATTAACGAAGCTAGATAGATTCCCTCAGACAGACAGTCAGCGACAGATGAGTAACTTTAAAATCTCGAAGAAAAATCGAGTAACACCATCAGCTCACCTTTAGAGCGAAAATATCAAGGTGGACATATATAACATTGTGGATAAAAAAACATAGACGTAAGCACAGCTTAAAGTAAAATCTAAGAACCCAAAAAGGAAGCAAGCCAAAGGGAGCTCTGAATATGTGTGACCAGTGAAGTGTCATTGGGCTCCGAGCCAAACCATCCGGCAGTTGAGTCACCGAAAGTCGAACAATTCACCCATTCTCGTCAAGTTCAAGAACAACCAATTAATAGCACACCATGAACTATCCTACTTTTTTAATGACGTCCCTTGTGTTGTAAGGCCTTCAAAGCAGCCATAGTACCTCGAT
The DNA here is from genome assembly GCA_944470405.2 of Schistosoma mattheei. Classification (NCBI taxonomy): domain Eukaryota; kingdom Metazoa; phylum Platyhelminthes; class Trematoda; order Strigeidida; family Schistosomatidae; genus Schistosoma; species Schistosoma mattheei. The sequence continues at coordinate 82,928,949 of OX103947.1, forward strand.
ACGATGAAGGGGTAATCCACGTTAGGTGCTGACTGTGAGATGCAACTTCAAAGTCAGCCAGATCGTCACACCGTTGCCATCTAACTGGAGTAAGCTCTTGGTCATTTGACACTATTCATCCAAGTTAATGGTTTCCACAAATGAGTTAACTATTACAGCTTCCCAGTCCTATACAGATCTATATATCAACGCAAAAGAGACTATGTATGAACAATACCCAGACGTTTTAAGAGGTTGTTTTAAGAAACAAATATGATGAATAATTTTCGTGTGACTGCACCTAGAAAAGTGTGGGAAAAGTATGAGATTTGAATAGCTTTGGCCATATTGGGCTGTTGTAATGAGAAGACTTTAAGAAACTAAACTTGTCAAAATATCCCCCATAGAAGCCTATCATTTTTCATGAGGGACTTTTCCGACAAGTGGCCAAAGGCTAGATTCAGGCACTTAATCAAGCGTGCATACTAGATATCGTTCTTGCGTGCCGTGTCAAGCATCTCTTACGGCATAAAGTCCGTCTACGTTGTGTATACCATTTTACGTGGACCGCTACTTAATAATATATTTGCACCTTTCGTTCTCAAACTAAGTCGGGGTCCTTGTGTATGAAGATACTGATGATGTCACAGGTATTCAGTGTTTGACAACGCTTCTACCAGTAACACCTTCTAATGTATTTCGTTCCCACCAAGAGAAATCAAAAGACAGAGTCGAGGAGATCGGAAGAGTATATTTGGCGATGAACAATATATCGGAATTCTCTGATCTAATCTGGCTAGCGATTACGGTTGATGTTGAGCACGGCGTTACCACACGTGATCTGGTGCGGATGCCTGACCGAGCGCCTTCAGCTAGGTGAGTCCACTAAAACATATGGTCAGCATCCAATGTCGAAAACTTAATGTTATTTATTTTGGGGATTTATTTACCGCTACAGATCACTCCCCCCCTAGTGGGTTAGTGATGACCCTAAGACGTGGCCAGCCAGAAGTTTAAACCCAACGAGTTTGTCGTTGGTAAACACTCTTCTGATAGCTTGCTAAATTTAGCAGCGTCTGGTCGTCTTTCCTTACTATATGGGACGGAGGTACAACATAGTAAAAAAAGAAAATGTACAATGAAAATTTCGACTCCTCATAAACGTCATCGTTCTTTTCCAGCCGGCCTGGAAAAGAAAAAAGAAAATGTAAGTGCATGTCGAAATACACTCGTATGTGCGTAAAAACACAATGTCGGCGAAAAAAATGGAATCTAAACTAATTTACACGTAATATCGTTAAAAAAATTTGTGTTTTTTTGTTTTTGTTTTTTTTGGAATAAAAAAATAAAAAATATATAAGCATATTAAATTTTTTTGAAAAAAAAATATGTCGTAAAAAGAAAAATCGAGATAATATTAAATGTCTAGTAGTGCCTTACGTTCAATAGTCGTTTAAATACTCTGAAAATCTAACTCTTCTCCCAGAACGCGTCGTTTTAAGTTTATTTTCGGATACTGTCGAAGTATCTTCGTGTGTGTTGGTTGTCGGATGAGGTATTATAGTGTCTGAGTCGTGTCGTTCGATTGTACCGAAGGAAAATCGACGTAGATAGGATTTCCTTCTAAATACGCTGCTTTTAAGCGATCGATGCTGATGCTATCGTTGGTTCCGTTCTTATCGACTATATAGTACTTAGATTCACGTTGAAGAACTTTGAAGGGTCCTTCGTATGCTGATTCGAATGGTCGTCGATGCGAGTCTCGACGAATGAAAACGTGTGTACTATATCGTAAGTCAGGTTGAACGAAAACATCAGTTGATTGAGGTCGAGTGGAAGCAGGTTTAACTGAACGCATTGCGTTTGTAAGCCTGTTCGTGTAGGAGGTTAGATCCATGTTCATCGAAGAGCACGAAGGATCCACGAATTCTCCTGGAAGTCGAAGTGTCGTTCCATAAACGAGTTGAGCCGCAGTGTATCCAATGTCAGCTTTCACTGCATTGCGGATACCTAGTAAGACGAGTGGAAGAGCGTCGGTCCATTGTGAAACGTTTGCAGCTGATAGCGAAGCTTTCAGTTGTCGGTGAAAACGTTCTACCAACCCGTTTGCTTGTGGGTGGTAGGCGGTCGTTCGGAAGCGAGTGATTCCTAAAAGTGTGGTCAGACGACGGAAAAGATCAGATTCAAACTGACGTCCGCGGTCTGTAGTGATGGTTGAAGGGCAACCGAAGTTTGCTACCCATCGTTCGACGAATGTGCGGGCCACTGTTTCAGCAGTGCTGTCCTTGATAGGTACTGCTTCTGGCCATCGAGTGAAACGGTCTACGCAGGTTAAGAGATAAGAGTATCCATTTGAATCTGGTAAAGGTCCTACCAAATCCAGATGAACATGGTCGAAACGAGCATCGGGAGTTTTAAACGAGCCTAAGGGACATTTATTGTGTCTGATAACCTTAGATTTTTGGCAGCTTACACAGGAGCGTGCCCACTCCCTCACGTCTTTATTCATGCCAGGCCAGCAAAATCGTTCTGCTATAAGCTTGATGGTTGCACGAACACCTGGATGAGAAAGTTTGTGCAATGTGTTGAAGACATTGCGTCGATAATGTTTCGGCACGATTGGGCGATCCCTACCTGTAGATGTGTCACAAAGTAAGGTTTCCTTACCTGTTCCCATCTGTTTGATGCGTAGTTTAAGTGTTGTGGACGATAACTCGTGCTGAAGATCACTGTCTTCTTTTTGAAGCTCGGCGAGTTTAAGAAGGTCGATTCCTTGGAAACTGTTCAAGGAAGTTATGCGAGATAAAGCGTCTGCAACTACATTGTTTGCTCCAGAGATGTGTTGAATATCTGAAGTAAACTGCGAAATGTAGTCCAGTTGTCGAGACTCACGGGGAGAGTACTTGTCAGAAGGAGAGCTTAACGAGAAAGTGAGCGGTTTATGGTCCGTGAAAAGAGTGAATTCACGGCCTTCGATATAGTGTTGGAAATGCCGTACAGCACAATACATAGCTAGGAGTTCCCTACCGAATGTGCTGTACCTCGATTCGGTGTCTAGCAACCTTCTAGAGAAAAATGCCAAGGGTTGCCAGGAGTTGTTAACCCATTGTTGTAAGACTCCTCCGATTGCTGAGTCGGATGCGTCTACTGCGATGCTAATGGGTGCTCGGGTGTCCTGATGTGCGAGCATTGTTGCTTTAGCAATCAGTTCCTTAACTGTGGAGAATGCTTTTCGTGCGGTGTCGTCCAAATTAATGGATTTCGCATTTCCACGAAGTTGGTCGGTCAGAGGTTTCATAAGTGATGCGCATTGGGTATGAAACGTCTATAGAAACTTACCAGGCCGTTGAACGTGCGTAATTGCTTGACGGTGGTCGGTTCTGGGTAATCCAGAATGGCCGCCACTTTGGTTCTAAGGGGTCGGATACCTTGAGCATCGATAGTGTGTCCCAGAAAGTCTAACGAGTCGGTTCCAAATTGGCATTTCTGAACGTTTACAGTTATGCCATGTTTTTGTAATCGTTCGAAAACAAGGTCCAGATGCTTGAGATGTGTTTCTCTGTCCGGACTTGCGATTAGACAGTCGTCAACATACGCGTGTACGAAGTTGAGACCTCGAAAAACGTCGTCTATGAATCTTTGGAATGTTTGAGCAGCATTCCTTAGACCGAAAGGCATTCGCAAAAATTCATAGAGTCCGAAGGGAGTTATGATAGCTGTTTTCGGTATGTCGTCAGTAGCCATAGGGATTTGGTTATACGCTTTAACCAAGTCGATTTTCGAAAAGACAGTTGTACCTTTCAAGGTAGCTGTCAAATCGTGAATGTGAGGCAACGGGTAACGATCGGGAATGGTTTTCGCGTTCAATCGCCGATAGTCACCAGTTGGACGCCAATCGTTGCTGTCCTTTTTAGGGACCATGTGCAACGGAGATGCATATGGGCTACTTGACGGTCGTATGATTCCTAAGTCCATCATGTGATCGAATTCGTTTTTCGCTAACCTTAGCTTTTCAGGAGCTAGTCGTCGTGCTTTAGAAAATACAGGTGGTCCTGTAGTCGTGATGTGATGTGTAACATTGCTGGTTACACACGGTAGTTTCGTTGAGTTTGTTGTATCCCAGGGTACTTATCGAGTAGTGGTTGATAGAGTGGGTCTATCATATGTTTAACTGTGACTGGGGATACTCTACAACCAGTAAAAGAAGTTACGCAAACGGACAAATTAGTGTTTCCGTCTACTAGCCTCCGTTTGCGAGTGTCGATGATCAGATTGTGGTGTTGTAGAAGGTCCATACCAATGATTGGCATAGAAACATCTGCAACGACGAAAATCCAGTGGATGGGTTTGCGTAAACCCACGTTAAGGTAAACGTACCTTTTGCCATACGTAGCGATCGGTTTTCCGTTTGCCGCCTGTAAGTTTAGGGTCGATTCGTGAAGTCGGTCGTTAGGATTTGCTGGGAGAACGCTAACTTCTGCGCCAGTGTCGACGAGGTAGCGAACTCTCGTTGTCACATCTGTGACGAATAACAGACGGCTTTGTTCGCCGGCTACGGTTGCCGTTAACGCGTGCCGGCTTGGAAGTTTCCGAATCAGTCGGTTTCGTGTTGGGAAAATTGCAGGGTTTTCTGCAATTTCTGGAAAACTTTCCATACTGGTTATGATACCAGCACCAGTCGGGGTTATCTGTCTCTCGTGGTCTAGAGACAGATCGCTTACGAGAAATGCTTCTACGTGGTGTGCGCGATCTCTTACGGTCGGTACGAAGACTAAGATAACGCGTGAGTGTGTGACATAAGTCGGTTATGTCATTCTGAGTCGTGTGAGGCTTTTCTTTGACTGAAAATACCTCGGTAGTAGAAGGTTTCGTAATTTCTAGAATGCGGTCGGCAGATACAGCTAGTTCGTCTAAGGCGTTGTTCTGGAACGAGACCAGAACTGCTTGCACCTGTTGGGGAAGTTTTGACAAGAAGAGTTGTTTGAATAGACCTTCGTCGAAAGTTCTTGGGCCTATAACCTCTCTCATCCGTTGCAACATGTCCGTCGCAGAACCGTGTTGCAGGTCGATGTTATTGAAGAGTTGATCTAACCTTTGTCGATCGGTTAGGTCTCCTCGTTTAAGAATCGAGCGTTTTAAGATTTCGTAAGGATCGGAAACATCACTAGTAAACATACTAGGTGTTACGTACCTGTTGAATTCGCGCGGTAGTGCCTTGACTACTGCGAGGAATTGTGCACGTGTGTCGATCACGCCGTGCTCGGAAAGTCGGCTTCTGCGTAGCAAAACCAGGCTTCGATGTTGTCGGGCCAGAAAGGCATCAGTTGAAACGAAGGTGGGGACAAGGTCTTAAGCTTGAGTACTTTAGGTGTCTGTTCAGTCATGATGAAATATGAAGTACGATAATGAACGAGGGGAAAATATATATATATATCCAAGAAAAACACGAAAAAAATCACAATGTTAAAAAAAATAAAAAATAAGGCAATGATATATAAAAATCCCAAAAAGGAACAGACTCACAGTTGCAATAAGGTGTACCAGATCACGACGGTCTCACCAATGATGATGTCACAGGTATTCAGTGTTTGACAACGCTTCTACCAGTAACACCTTCTAATGTATTTCGTTCCCACCAAGAGAAATCAAAAGACAGAGTCGAGGAGATCGGAAGAGTATATTTGGCGATGACCAATATACGGGATTCTCTGATCTAATCTGGCTAGCGATTGGTTGATGTTGAGCACGGCGTTACTACACGTGATCTGGTGCGGATGCCTGACCGAGCGCCTTCAGCTAGATGAGTCCACTAAAACATATGGTCAGCATCCAATGTCGAAAACTTAATGTTATTTATTTTGGGATTTATTTACCGCTACAATACCTTAAGCTCTAGTTCTGATAAACACTGCAAATTTGTGATATTTTTCGCAAAAGCTTTTCTCCATGTCATGCTATCGCTAAATTGTTTATACCATTATTTATGGCACTGCTCAATATTATATGCTTGGCACAACATGTGATTCTCAAAACAAGTCATTTCAACAGATTATTTTTACAAAACAGAACAAAAATGCTGCAACCGAATACATACATTTAAATTTAAGCTGTAAAACTACCTGGACTTAGATGGAATCCATTTTATATGTTTAGTATCTGATAGGATTACACCTGACAAGAGTTAACAAGATTTCAGATGACTATCCACAGCACTCTCCGCAATACAGCAGTATTTCCCAAAACCCGAGGAAGAATTATAGCGAACAGTAAAGAACAGTAGGCAGTATTCAAGAATTTACAAACTGTAAACGTAAATGTCCGGTGATTCCATAGGCATGCAGTTTCTTTATAGGGCAAAATAAACAGAAAATATTTTTCGATATGCATAAAACATGAGAACACCGCGAGAGATCAAAGGACAGACCTACATCAAGTTAAAAACCCTCGGAAGCTGTTTTCATTGCAACATCCCCAATTGTAAAAGCTTTATGGGATTTCAACAGGGTGTTTAGGTGCTCTTTGTTTCTCAACACAAAGTTAGTACTTTGATATTTACAAGGGTTAAGTCTGAAACCATTGACAACAGACCATCTTTACATGAAAGACAAGAGATCATTCATTACAAATGTGTGTAAAGAGATAGAAATCGGTATACATAGAGTGAGGTTACCGTCGTACTTAATATAAGTGCTTTCTGTGAAAAGTAGATCATACAAGAAAACAGTGGAGAGAAACGGAGAAAGAACAGCTCAGTAAGACACACTTTTAGTTAATGGAAACGTTGAGCACTTTACCGCAGACGCAGCGTACTTTTCTCTTTTCAAGAGGTATGAACACAGCTAGGCTATTATTCGGACATCTGTTGCAGTAAAAAATTTAAACACAGTTATTCTTCAGGCATATGTATATAAGAAGCATGATATCAGATCACTGACGTGTGAAAAACTTATGTAAGTACAAACATTCAGCTGGTTATCGATTTTGATGTGCTTTCCACCTGTAAGTTCTCGAACTAATTTCCACATGCTTGACGAATATTTACAAGACAGGAGTTTCTGAGTAAGTACTGAGTTCTGACGTCTGATCTCTAGGTTTATTAGACTGTTTAGCTTTCGAACCTTAATTGGGTTTTTATCTGTACTCGTTTAGTTAGGTGGATGTAAATCGATCAGAAATTACGAAAAAATGATTTCAGTGGAACAACAAACATCAAAGCAGAATTTAAGATAATGAACGGCAACATCAATAGTGTTTTCCGATGAGTTATCTGAAAATAAATTCAAATTTATCGCACCAAACATACTTTTCCAGATTTTTGATATTTTCTTCTGAGATCTTTCTGTATTTAACTTTATTTGTCCGATGTAACAGTGTACTCATTAAGAGTTTCCCATATGGTTAAGGTAGAACGCGAATGATACAATGATTAGAACTGGGATGTGGAGTAGGTTTATGAGTCACATATATTCCTACATCACTTATGAAAACGAAGTGTAAATGGTCGTTCGAGAGAGTGGGAAAATCTACAGAATTTTAGTGAACTGACGAAAAAAGAAAGCTACAGTCACATGATTTAAAGTCATTACATGTAATCAAAAGTAAGACACTGAAGGCACTTGCAATAAATTTAGTGACTATGTGCAGTTCAGAGTTCTCTCAGACGTCTAAACTCTTTAGCATCCCAACTTCCTCTCTCTTTTTTGAAATTCGCGCTTATTTATGCTTTCATCATCAGTAAGAAAATAAATGTAGTCCAAATTGGCACTATCTGTCTGGAGTTCAGGACTATCTACAGAATGAGAACTAGTTAGAAAATTACCAGAGCTAAAATTGAAATCACTATATGAATAATCTTTACTTGCTGCACGTGTCAGTTGTGAAGCTAATGGTCATTTAGACCAAAGATGTTTAACAACTTTATTATTATTCCCTCAGAAGTTCGATAATCATTTTCTCAGTAAAACTGTGCTTTTGATAAGCTCCTACTTACTAAATGAGTCCAAAATATGTGACGAGTTTGGCTGAACTTTTATGAGCATGTAAATATTCTTCATTACGTAAGTGAAGTAAGAAATCGCCAATGCAATACTCTACTTTTTCTACTCCGCTTGGATCCACTGTTGTGACAAAAGTCTTTATGATTAGAGAGAAATTTTATGCTACACTATTAAACTGAAAATATCGTTGAACTGTTAACAGATAGTAACGTCCAATTTCAGAGGGCTGGCTATTAAGATCTTTACTCCGAGAGTACGTTGCCATTAGTAATATGAGGCTGCGAAATGGTTTTCAGTAAGTTTATTGTACGATGGTCTATGTAAATTATGAGGACAGTCTTTCAATCATTTACTTATGTCAACATCAATCACGGACCACCAAAAATATGACGAGTAAGTGAAGTAATTTTTTGCTCCCAAATCAAGATTCTTCAATATCGCAGATATAAGCGCTTCGAACCTAATCATTTCTGTCTTCTGATTTGCCTGGGTTGGCGTACTTCAATTATAAAGGTGTTACGGGTAAAGGCGTTGTCAAACTCCGAATACTTAAAGCATCTTTACCATAAACAGATTCACAGCAACATCTGTATCCATGGAATGTCTAAATATTTTTGAAATGCATCTATATTGAACCCAACATTTTCAGCATAAATGACGATATCATCCTGCCATGATTCAACACAATCAGGTCTTGTAATAATCCGACTTAAAACCCCTCTGAATTTCTTGGACGAAAAATTTGACCCAAACTGTAGAAATTTGTTTTCGAAAAGAACGAATGATGTATTTATAGTGGTAATTTAGCTCAAAATTTCATTGAGTAGAATTTGCAAAGACATATTTTCTCGGTTTATTCTGAAAAATACTCCAATCCTCGTAACTTTGCCGCAATAACTGGGAATTAAGCATCAGACCACTATCAACACAAGTCCCGTGTTTCCACATCAACATTTACAGGAGTTGTGATGGAAGTAGCCAAAATAAATGGAATAATACGTGTCTAACGAATTCAAATGGAACTGTTTTTTTTACAACCAGTTTATCTAACTCCTTCTCCCCAGAAAACTTCGATTCACGCTTAAGAAGATATGCTATTTGTTTACTTATAATCCTAATAGTCAAAATTTGATGCGTCTCATGGCCTCCATGTATTGCAGGATCATATGTTTGGTTGAGGCACTGTCTGCTTTGCTTCTCGTCCTTTCTTTTTCTTACCTTCTTTTTTAGCCCTCCCAAGATGTGCCACCGAAAACGCATATGAAACGGGTGAATTCGTCCAGCGTCATCAGATGTTCCAGAGAGACATAAGGTCACGGTTTATAGAAGCTCTCAAAATTATGTGGGTTTATTCTCTAGCACCAGTTGCAAGTGGCTACGCAACCACCACAAAGCGCACCAACTGTCATGTTAACAACGCGGATCTTACTAATATTATCTGCATTCATATGCGAGAAATGTTATCCCCCATAATTTTATCATCAACATATTGTAGCGTGGGGTCGAGTCGTGATTAACTATGAACACCGCTACCAAGAAACACGTGCCAAGCGAATCAGAAGGCGTAAGAAGCTCGTTCCAAATGACTCCATAAAATCCCGAGAAGCCGAATACCAGAAGGCAATTAATGGACCAAGTCGAGTTATATTTGCTGGCGATCTCGTGGCATCGAAAGGATACCGAGATCGTGCCAGGATACAACCTTGGTTACAGAAGGTAACCGAATTCGCGCGAAGTTACAATCGAAGTGTAAGCTAAAGAATGGAAGCACAAAATAGCTGTCATTAGCACAGTCAAACAAAAGCACGTTAAAACAAACACTGGTACAGTTGGTTATAATAATAATTGTTTTTATTAAACCAGTCGTGTTCTCGTGATAAACGTGAGTCACTACAGGAGCCCCCCGCTAGAAAGGGTTTACACTTTCGATAAATAGCGGTTTGAATCGTGGGACTGATCGGCTGACGAGCGATTGTAGGACGGAAGAATTGGCGAACAGGAAAGCGATCGTTGATCGTCGAGTTGCCAACGAAGGTCGTTTTCGGAGAACGGTACCAGGAGCGATGTGTTGTACTTATTGCTCGAGTTGGCATGCTACACCAGAGTGGTTTGTATCCAGAATCTGAAAATGGCGTTCGTAGGGGTCCGGACCAGAAACGCTGCAGACGTAGGACGAAACCACGTTGATCCGATGAACCAGAAGCGACCATAACGACCAAGTTCGAGACCAAGCGTGTGCCAAACATTCGAAACCAATATATCGACTGAGTGCGTTGACAAGAGCATGGGTGGCCAGTCCAGCTTTCGCCAAAGTTGACTGAAGTCGACGGAACCAAACGGAGATGGTCGAAGGCGTGGGCTCAGGAAACAAAAAGAAAATCAAAAAAGAGAAGAGTGTAGCATGCGTGTAGTATAGGAATAATCCTACACCGTATCGTTTTTAACTGTGCGGCTAGTCGCGGAAGCGTACGGGTAACCGTACTCGGCGACCGGAACGTGAGACGGTAGTCTCGTTCGCGTCGCGTGAGCCTGCAATCTCATCCGAAGTCAAGGGCGGCGTGGTCTGCTGATCTGGACGTGAGACTGTCGTCTCATCCGTAGACGGTGCAGATGACGCGTGCTGTTGACTGGGACGTGAGAATGAGGTCTCAGATGTATCTAGCGTGGGACCTGAAGATGGTTTGAGGATCCCGCTAGTAGGTTTGCTAGGTCTAGCATTGAATCTCAGGTTATCAGATAGGGCACTGTCATCGACGTGTGCTGGTTTGAGACGATCAATGCTGACGATCTCGACGCGTCCATATCGATCAACCTTGAAGGTCTTTTCGTGACGAGCGATCACGTGAAAAGGGCCTTCGTAAGGTTGTTGCCAAGATTTGCGTACCGAATCTACTCGTATGAAAACATGTGAACAGGTAGATAACTCTCGAGGGAGAGCGACCTGTCGATGTTGTATTCGAGTTGACACCGGAGACAGCGTTCGCATAAATGCAGACAGTCGATGGACGTAGTCTGATTTACCGAAATTAGGTCTGCTCCGTGGTGTGAAGAATTCTCCGGGCAGACGCAATGTCGTGCCGAATACCAGTTCAGCGGCGGAACATTGTATATCTGCCTTCAAGCTCGTTGTGATCCCTAAAAGAACGAGCGGTAAGGTTTCGTGCCAGTTGCCGTTTTCGTGTGCTCGTATAGCACTTTTAAGTTGGCAATGAAACCGTTTACTTAACCATTTGGTGCTGGGTGGTAGACAGATATGCTTATGCGTATGCATTCCGTACCAAGCAGCCGGGTCAGCGAGGAGAACAGTTAATAGGGGAAACTTCCTCGAATAAAGCGTGGAATTCATCGTCACGCGAATAAAAAGTAACAAGGATTCGGTACACGTACATTTGAGTCTATTATATTAATACTATTATTATCGTTATCCGTCATGTCGAGTATATTATATATTAAAAAATATGAAAATATATGACAGACGTGGATAGATAAATCATAGACTCACCGAATTGGCTTCTTTGGAAGATTTGATCAGAAGTTGAGGCGTGTTCCAAAATACGGGTCACCAATGTAGCGTGGGGTCGAGTCGTGATTAACTATGAACACCGCTACCAAGAAACACGTGCCAAGCGAATCAGAAGGCGTAGGAAGCTCGTTCCAAATGACTCCATAAAATCCCCGAGAAGCCGAATACCAGAAGGCAATTAATGGACCAAGTCGAGTTATATTTGCTGGCGATCTCGTGGCATCGAAAGGATACCGAGATCGTGCCAGGATACAACCTTGGTTACGGAAGGTAACCGAATTCGCGCGAAGTTACAATCGAAGTGTAAGCCAAAGAATGGAAGCACAAAATAGCTGTCATTAGCACAGTCAAACAAAAGCACGTTAAAACAAACACTGGTACAGCTGGTTATAATAATAATTGTTTTTATTAAACCAGTCGTGTTCTCGTGATAAACGTGAGTCACTACAATATCTCATAAAATATCAAACTAACTGAGTAACCCACCAAAGTGAAGACTTTATCTTCCGTAACAATTTGATCTTGTCTGTAAACTGGCATACCTAATGTAACAGACTGTTATTTGAGAATAAATTAGTATTATAGCCAAAATTTTTTTTTATGAGGTTAAGTGCTAAATACCACGTGCCAAGTCATTCTAAGCACTCCACTTAAAGAGGTGATGTGCTGACAAGGGACTGCCCCAGATTACGTGAATCCTTGTTTGTCACAACTCCATCTATGAAATTAAAGTAGTCTTAAGAATCGCTATTGGACGATATTCCTAGACTAGCTAGTACAACAAAATATAGTTGGTTCGTAAAATTTATGTTATCTTAATCCAAAGTCAAATCACTATCTATACTGACTGTTTCCATTCTGAGAGTCTGCAGAATCTTTAAGGAACATATGTATGGTGATGATAGGATAATATATAGAGTATAACGAGAGTGGATGGTTGAGTCATGGAGTTTTTAATATTACTGCGCCAAACACCATTGACCTTCACTATATTTCAATCATTATTCAATACTTAATATGTCACTGCAAATGTACCTCTAACGGAAACAACCCACCTAATAGATGTTCATACCGAAAATAACGGACGTCATTACATTTTAAGCGGCTCGAATCACCGTGCTTTTGATATTTTTGACCGTAATTCGGTAAGTCTTGATTAGCACACAAAATTCCTATTCTGTTTGCTTCGATATATTCATGACAAATATAATGAAACATGCGTCATGGATTATAATGCTAGCAACATCTAATTCATCCCAAATCAACGGATTCAATGCTATGTTCCAGTACAATATATGATACGTAGTTTTATAGAGAAAGATTTATATTTGGTTCAAATAAATAGACGTCTATCATCTCACTACATCATGTGGAGTATATTGTGTTGGCTGGACAAAGTGAGCTTTTTTGAAGTGAGTCTTCAATCGCTACTCAGCACGTCTGTCTAAAGACTCACTAGTCGGTGATCAGCTCAAACTTAAAAATTCTGGCTAACTTTGGTCACTATGCTTCACTGAACATCGTTTTTATTTTGTATCTTTTCATGTAAATTAATTGTAATTTCATAAGTGAAAGGGGCAGTAATTTTTGTACTTGTCGTGATTATCGTTGCTTTGTGTACTTGTTGCACCAAAAAGCATTCTTGATCTACTCTAACTTTGGTGAAGGTTTGAAATTTTTACTAAACGTTGTCCTGTGGTACCATTTTATAACTCAATGACTGACACTCGTATTCACATTGCGACCATATTGTGTTTTAAACCTTTTTAGTCAAATTGCAATGGTTAGTAAGACTTATAAATGTGGACATCCAAACTGCTTGTTCCCCGTTGAGGAAGGAATGTAGTGCAATGAATGTAAAAAGTGGTACCATAAGATGTTTACACGTCTAAGTCCTACTGCATACACAAGATGCTCGAAGCCTAACTCGCATTGGCTTTGGATGTTATGCTGTACAACTAAGAAGTTACTAAAACAGGAGGCCATGGGCCTATTGTCTTTGGCCGGTGAGAAGAACGATGACAGTTGCGCTGATAACACGAGTACTGACAGTGAAGAATGTGTCAGTGTAGTACTTGCTGTTACGAGACGCCTCAAACACCCGATTGTGACTGACGGAAAAGTGAACTCTACGTTAACATTAATGAGGAGTGAATTGCCGCTTGATACTGACATCGGTAATCATGTACCTCTACTGGAACTTGAAGACCAGGATAAAACTGTCACCGTTTCAAATAGTCCCGGTGTCCCGAGCGATAAAAATGGACCACAGTACGGAGAAGACAGCTGGAAGAAACGGTATCAGAAACAAATACTCCACTGCGTGTCAAGACAGATGTCTCTGAGCGGTCAGTCATTTTTCATAAGTTAAGAGAATCTTCCGATTAGGAACCAAAGGCTAGATTTGAACCCGATCTCAGTCATATTATGTCCCTAATAAGCAAACTACTCCCAGATACAGTTTCAGGAGTTAGTATTTGTAAGCTTTATAGAATAGGACAAAAGGTAGATTCTAAAGGTCCTCAGAAAAACCGCCTCTTGAGAGTTATATTTGCCACGGTTGAAGAAAGGATCCTGATTCTAGGTAACTCACGTAAACTGATTGGATCATGAATACACGTCTGTGAGGATCTCAACCTGGCTGACCATATTAAGAGACGAGCTGCAGAGGCGAAAATGAATGAGCGTCGCCTAAACGGTGATAGGAACCTCGTTCTCAAGGGTAATCAAACTGTGGAAGTTCGGGCAAAACGATCCTCAAACCACTCTGTGTGGTAAAGGAAAGTTCTCTACAAACTTAAAGGTATTCTACACAAATGCTCGCAACCTACTAAATAAAATGGTGGAGCTGGAGTCATTGGTGGATAAAGAAAAACCGGATGTTATTGCTGTCTCGAAAACTTGGTTAACGTCAGAATTACTAGGTGTTGAAATTCAGTTGACTAGTTTTTTAATCAGTAAGGGTGATAGACTGAACCGTAGGGGAGTTGGGGTTATCCTGTACACGAAAAGTACCCTAACCATAAGAGTGGCTGAGACAGTGGCACACGTTTCAGGGACATGTGAAGTGGTGCGATGTAAGCTGAAATGCAGACGGCAAGATATTGAATTAGTTGTAGTATATCGCAGTCCAGAATGTGTAGCAGATGAATTTCTCCTAAGTAAACTTAATTCCTGGTGTAACAAGGGTAAAAGCTATCCGCCTTGGCACAGCAGGTATAATAGAAAACTACAGATTGGTAAGAAACAAGTGTATAACAAAGATTCGGGAAGCTCAGAGAAAATATGAAATGCAGTTGACACAATATGCACTCAAGCAGCCCAAGAGAATATTCTCGTACATAAACTGCAGAACAAGGATACATCATTGGATTCCCAACCTAATTAGGGAGGGAGTAAATCTGAAGTGATAGAGAAAGATCAGGAAAAATCAAATGCTATGGCTGACTATTTTGGGGCAGTTCTCAATCAAGAACCTCCACTAGACAAAGAATTAGACCAAAATAAACAGTCAACAAACCACCTACTCACCATGGACTTCGATCAAGACGATGTGCTTAAGGCTCTTATCACCTAAAACATAGAAAAGCCAACAGGGCCAGATGAACTACACCCCAAAATCTTGAAACATATCACACAATATATTGCGGCCCCACTGACTTTGATATTCAATATGTCACTTGACCAAGGTGTTCTACCTACGGACTGAAAGGACGCAATCGTCACTCCCATACATAAAACAGGACCAAGACAAGTTCCACCAAAATACAGATCATTAAGCCTCACCAGTGTTGTAGTTAAACTATTGGAAAGAACAGTCAAACGGACCATAATGGCATTTATGGAAACCAATAACTTGACAAACATGGAAAAACATGGTTTTAGAAAGGGTCTATCTTGTGCAACGAACCCCCTTATAGCTAGGGAGTTTTGGATAAAAACGCTAGACAACGGAAACTCAGCGGATGTTGTCTAAATAGACTTCAGTAAGGCTTTTGACAAGGTGCCAACAAACAGACTGTTATTGAAGTTGGAAAACTTCAGTATTGCCGGACTTCTTTTAAAATGGATTAAGGATTTCCTAATAGGTTGTGGTGGACCAGACGATATATAAACGCAAAAATACCAACAAAGTTAATAAAAATCAATAGTAATGTTATATATATAAGTTAATTATTACAAATACAAAGTTGGGACTTTACTTAAGTTCACCAAGTTGATGCGTGTTCTGATTGAGTCTGGTATTGTAAATCCACAATTATAAATGCTTGGCAATTCCACTCAGGTTGACGAACTCTCCAGTGATATAATCCAACGTAGGATGTGATATATTCCAATTTCAAAATGAACAGCTTCAACAATATTTTGTTTTCCACTGATTCTTAGTTTCTGCCGAACATGGCAAAGAACTATTGCTTGCCACTTTTCGCAGCTCGAATTCAACTAGTAATGTTTCAATCATATAATGCACATTTATACATGATTTGTGTTTTGTATATACTCACAATGATCTAGTGAGTTCGTGATCCAAAGAAATATAGCCGATCACGTGCAACTGAGTTTGTTCACATTTAATCCGATTAAGCCCTCTTGTTAACTTATTTAACGGACATATTGTACCTTTATTATTGTTGTGCTTGTATGAAATATGTATGCTTGAACACTGCTTACCGCTTACGCATATATTCATTCTGCTAGCTTTATCATCGGCTGCTTAATTGATTCGATGATCCATTCATTTCCCTATATGTATACATGTACATTTAATCATATATACACTCTCGGTTCGCTGACTCACTCATTTGCCTCTCTACTTTGTGGTCTGAGTTATCTGCTAATAAACTGTAGTCACTGCTTCTCTTTGCCTTCTGATTTCAAACACCGTTGAGGATTATATGATAATAGTTGCGAGGGTGATTGGTTAATGAAGCACAGCCACTACAGATACACTGAAATCACAAACCGATATATGTTAGACAACCACTGAAAGCTTTGAAACTCTAGACTGCTGTCTCGATGAAACAGGACGATGTAGCTGTCCAGCGCTTCCAGGTTTTTGGTGGTTGTCTAAATTAGATCTGTTCGTGATCTCAGCAGGGTTCAATAAATTTCTCAGCCCCTATACGGAAGTAGATATGTACTTCAGGAACTGTGTTTGAAGTAGTCAGATTCTGGAGTACAACTGATATACTAAATCGTATTCTGATAAAAGTCGTCCTCTAAACCGTGTCTTGAAATGTAATTTGAGGCAAAGATCGCTATTATGAATCTATCATTCGTGGAGCATATTTACACGGAAGAAGTTCCTAAATCACTGAATTCGTAACGCTGACTAGAGCAGTGATTTGGTCAAAAGATGAATCTGATTACGATCACTACATAGATTCTTTTAACTGTAGATAAACTACATTGTTCATGATGAAACTAGTTGGATTATGGATACAGACAGTGAAATTTTCGTGTCCACAATATGAGCATTAAACTGTAAAATTGTTCGAAATATTTGTCAAACGATAACAGAATTCAACCTCTAATAGTTAGCAGAAAAGAGACCAACTGTACTTGTATTATATCAGCGAGACAATCCGACATCAAATGAACGTTTATATCCGAAATATAGTTTGTACTGATTTAACTCAATAAGAACTGTATACACTGTCTTGTAAATGCAGTAATTTTGTTTATGGGACTACTTAGAAATAATAATAAAACAGAATGATCTTTTTTCAAAATGATTTGATTTATTGGACATGAAAATAAGTGGGTAGAAATTACGGTTTATTCATTATGTCACGAAGGAAATTCGGAAATTAACCGGCTTTGAATAAGAGCACTGCGTAATTTTGTAGATAGAAGTAAATAAAAGAGTTTACTTCATGTGTAACATAACTGAAATTGGAGAAAACAATGGGAATGAAAATAATGCATACATATTTTCAATTCTATTTGACTTAACTTCCCATTATTTGTTGTCTTTCTTATTATTGTCTTGTTTATAAGTACCAATGTTTGACTGATTCACAAAGATTCATTGGAATCTCATGCTTTCTAAATGAACAAATGGCTATGTGATGTGTGAAATCAATTGATCAGGGTTTAATATTTCATCATTTGGAAGTTTTATTTCAACGTATATATGCATCAGAAATATAATGAAAGTATTAAAATGATGTTGTTGTACATACCTTCCAAAGCTTTTACCGACAATACAGTGCCAATTCGAACCGTATGTTTCATCAAATTTGTTTTTAATATGACGTGCAATATCTCTTTCAACAGTGTATGTATCCATAGCTTTTACAGCTAAATCAACAGCGAATTGCTGTCTCTCTTCTTGCATATTATAACCCTTATTTATTTCCTTTTCTTCAAGCATGACAACAGCGAAAGGAATATACAACCTATGCTCTAATGAAAGAATTAGATCTTGAAAAGTAAAGTATTTATATCGTATCTGGTGAAAACAAAGTGACCTTGACCTTTCAATGTCTCGTAAAATATGTAGTTGAAAATATCATGAAAATATGGATTGGCTGAAGTCGACACATGACGGGATTGCTAAGTTAATAAGGAATTGATATACCATAGTGCTTGAAATGCACAATCTCTACTACAAAATACACATATCGATTGATTTTATAAACGGATCACTTTGTGAAATCTGTTGACTTCTGTTTTGGTTTTGTGATATTGTGTTTATGATAACAATTACGATACAGCTCGGTGATTACGTTCAGATTTATGTAGTGAGATTTGTGAAATATCTTGTATGAGAGTTGATACTGATTATCAGACAGTCCAACACACGACAACAGATCAGTTACAACATACATGTGTTAACGCAGAAACATGAGTTTATTGATGAATTGATTGTAACTTTTATTTGACAGTGAAATGTGGATAGAATAAGAGGTAATTTAAATAAATTGGTATAGATAACAATATTGTTGGTGGTTTATGGACATACGAAAATCATTAGTTCACACTAACGTACATGTGCATATGAAGAAACGTTAACCAATGTGGTTCATTATAGAATAATATGGTAGTTTGCAATTCGCTCATTATATGAAACATCGAATGATTTTACGAATTCCCTAACTTCTGTTGCTGGATGTTTGAAGTTACCTGTCTAATAACGTTGGGATATTATCGCCTATTACTGAGTGATCCAATGGATATTCCTACTAAAGCTTAATTAGTGTGATATAACATAGAGTTTGTTAGAATTAACCATTGATAATGGTATAGAGTAGAACAGATTTTAACGACGGATTTCAACACTGAATGTTATCAGCTAGAAAGCAGTTGACGACATGTTCTGTTTGCTCTCAGGATTTCTACTTCTTACAATTGACTGGTCACTGAGTAGTGACCAGTGTCATATAAGTCAAGTTCTTCTTAGCTCTGACTGAATTCTATCGATTAAGTTTCAATGATAACATTTTTGGTTGTGAGGCTGGAAGACAAGGAGTCGAATCTACCAGGAAGCATTAGTTCTTTCAAGACTACGGATACACTTTACCGACGAGTTTCGAATGGCGCGAAACCTAGGTCGATGATTTCCCGTTGCTACTTCCAACCACCATCATACAACTCAACAAAGCTCATAGTTCTATGCACTTAAAGTCATTTAAAGAATCGATGTAATGACCTTCATGACCCACTGTAAAAAGAAAGAATCCAGGCACTTGTGTTATTAATTGACTGGGTTTGGGAATGTGGAGCATCGTTCCAACATGAAGGTCGAACATTCTGTGTCTGAGAGTGAGAAATCGTAGGTACTCATTGAAACGACTTTTTATTGCTATGAAATATCCTTCAAGTTTCACACGTCTATTAAAAGGTCTCAGCTGATGTTAGTTCGTTAGTAGATCTGTTCGCGAATCGGAATCATCACAACCAATACAACATGTAAATAATCGCTGTTAACTTCAAGGACGAATGAAATGTCCACATCTTCCTAGCTCACACCGTTTCTCTAACTAAATTCAGTTCATAATGCAAACTATCTTCAAACTGAACACCCTCATATTTTCATTGTATACATTTTACTTGAGTGTAATTGGAGACAAATTGTTTGAAATTCGACTCTCATTGGAAAAATAAATGGCGCTGATACTGGTCATGAAGAATACAAAAGTTTTTGAAATGTTTACCCGGAGAAAACTGTGCAGAATATATCGAAGAACAATCTCCACAAAAATTGCAGTCTGTGTCGCTACTTAAAACGAAGTGGAACACATTTGAGCAAATTGTAAACAGATTTTTAATAATTCAGACCGCGTAAAAATATCAAATCGGATTAAACAGTAAGTCAGGGATTCTGCAAATATATAAAGCAATTGATTGAATAATATTAATAATAATACCTTGGGAGCGGGTGTGATTTCAATCAATATGCGATGCTTTATTGGTTGCTACGAAGGTGAAGAATGTATTTACATTTTCGTCTTCCAGTTGAATATAACGACTAAGATTGGGAAGATGGAACTGCATATCAATTTTGCACGAAACAGACATTAAATTGGATGTTACGCAGTGATCAATTACTGTAGATATCTTAGTCCTACAGTTAATCACTCCTGAACTAAGTTGCCAAATAATATCTCCGACTTCTCAACAGGTGACAGGAGCTCGAGTCATTTCGGTATCATATGTTCCGTCACCGTTGTAGAACTGCTACAGCGATATAGCACGAAACAAGTGTCCGAGGCTCATTACCATTCCACCTCACACATTTGAAGTTGTAATTGTCGAATGTTAATAAGTAATGAAGTGAACGTCTTTATTGTTCGTTGAGTTATTCTTCCGAATTCACAACAGAGTGAATTTCTGTAATCTCATTTTTATTTGTGTTACTTGTATAAATTGTATTATGATGCTATACCTTTTTAGATATTGTCTCTTAAATTTTATTCAGTGTTGGCCTATACAACAAAATCAATGTAATCGATTTCAGAATCAAATTTGTGTTGTTCACTTTCTAAGTATGAAGTGAACGCGCGAGTTACTGACATAGACAATGCTCCTTATCTCTACTCCATCTGATTACACTTGAGCTTATGCAGATAAGTTAACTCAAATGTAGATGTGTGTGAATGCGAATTTCTTTGTTGATTAACAGAAGGGTCACTTAAGGCCACATCATTACTAACCATCATTAAAAACTGAACTGTCGATTGGTAATTTGCACAACCAATGTTTTGTTCTGTGGTTTAGTATCCACCCACATGAATTCATTTGTGATTGTAAACTGAGTCCAAGTTACTAAAATGTTAATTAGGTCTTTCAGTTGAGACTGAGTGCTAGTTCATCAGCTGTTTGTGCATTCTTGACATTATCTGATTAGATATTACTAATATTCTAATGTAAAACAAATTTATGCGTCTTATAAAATCAAGTAAACATGATTAAAAATCGTGTGAGAATGCACAATTATACATTTTAGTAAGAGACATGTCCGAACTTTGCTAATCGACCAATATTCATTCTTATAATAAATAAACTAATTAGAGGTATTAATAATCACTATACAAAGCGTTCATATATCGTTAACGTTTCTTGATTGCATGAATAAAGTATAATTATTTAGTGATTTCTAAGATAATATTTTACTTCTAAATTAATTTGTGTATGGAATATGTGCTTCTTTAATTTCGTTATTTTTTAATAATAGGAGTTTTGAAATAAAACTGACTTACTTACTTACTTACTTACTTACTTACTTACTTACTTACTTACTTACTTACTTACTTACTTACTTACTTACTTACTTACTTACTTACTTACTTACTTACTTACTTACTTACTTACTTACTTACTTACTTACTTACTTACTTACTTACTTACTTACTTACTTACTTACTTACTTACTTACTTACTTACTTACTTACTTACTTACTTACTTACTTACTTACTTACTTACTTACTTACTTACTTACTTACTTACTTACTTACTTACTTACTTACTTACTTACTTACTTACTTACTTACTTACTTACTTACTTACTTACTTACTTACTTACTTACTTACTTACTTACTTACTTACTTACTTACTTACTTACTTACTTACTTACTTACTTACTTACTTACTTACTTACTTACTTACTTACTTACTTACTTACTTACTTACTTACTTACTTACTTACTTACTTACTTACTTACTTACTTACTTACTTACTTACTTACTTACTTACTTACTTACTTACTTACTTACTTACTTACTTACTTACTTACTTACTTACTTACTTACTTACTTACTTACTTACTTACTTACTTACAACACAAATCAGTGATTACGTTCAGGTTTATGTAATAAGATCATTGAAATATCTTGCATGAGAGTTGACAACGCTTATCAGACAGTCCAACACACGACAATGGATCAATCACAACCTACATACCAAATATGTTAACTCAGAGATCGTTTCTTTGAGACGAGAGTTTATTGTTAAATTGATTGTGCTTTTTACGTGACACTGAAATGTAAATAGAACAGAGAGAAGATTTGAATGAATTGTCTGTGACAGCCTTAATTATTTTGAAAAATATCTAACCCAAACTATAGAGCACAAAATAACGTGACACATGTATTATGGTAGATCTGACTTACTGACTTATCCTTTTTTTATTTTTCCATGATCTCTGTTTACATTTTACTTTCTCTAGTTATAGATGATTATGACCAATGCTTTATGACACTAGAAATCGCCTACTATATAGTTCAAAAGTATAGTAAGAACTGTAATATTCCGCAGGTTTATTTACAGTTAGTAAGATGTTTCTGAAATGTGACTTATTTAATCAAAATTTACACACTACTTAATTCAGTGATAGCTACTAAATCAAACATCAATTATGAATCATCTAAACAGAGAATATAACAAACAAATATATGATATTTAATTTATCAATCGTGAGATCCAATCAAAATAATTTCCTGTATCTTCCTTTAAATAAAATTTTAGTTCACAAAATGAGCATACTTGATACCTTTATTAACTTTCTATTTCATACGGTAATTTTTCAATACATATAAAAGACTTCGACAGAACACTGAGAGGACGGAGTTTATCCGAGAAATGTGATGGTCGATAGCATTCGATCTGCACTAAATAAGGACTTGACCCGCATGACATAGATCACCACCCACTGATCAATCAATTGTGATTACATCTCAGTCCTACAGGAGGTCAATCGCGGCCCGGATAGCTCAATGGTAACGTCTCTGACTGTGAAGCTGGGTGACACGGGATCAAATCCGCCAGGGAACACCAGTTCCTTCAAGTTTACAGGTACACCTTGTTGACAAGTGCCAATTAGCACGAAACCCGGGTCCAGGGTTTCCTGTCGACTACCTCCAATCACAATCTAATCTCGAAAAATGTGATGTAACTGTGCTATACATTTTGAACAATCTGATCACACACATATACCTGTCAGGGCATTTTATATGAAAATTAATAAAGGTCAATTAAATGAAAGTTCAAGTAAAATAACAAAAAGGGGAGAGAACGAATAAGAAATTGTCGCGTTATCCTAGGCCATAGAATGACTTAAGGACTACCAAGGTAAATTCAAGATTACGACAAATTGTTTTTGTACACTTAAGGGGGCTTTAAATTTACGAATAGACTAGGCTTCAATAAACTTAAGAATTCGTCTATGACAATTTCTATACAACGTTCTAAAAGCTGCATTAATGTCAATTTTGTACCCCGTTTCAATTATAGATTTTGCTATCGAAGAACCTGGATTTCTACCTCCCACATTAATCGGATCATTTGACACACATTGATTTTGAAGCCATCTAGGCACATGTTCATTGACCCTTGATTACATTGTTCGATTGCTCCTCCCTATGTATGTGTTCCACACAAACATGTAAATTGGTAAATACAATGGGATGTGACGTAATCATTAGTGCATTGTTTGGGTATATTAGGAATAATGGGCTTTTCATGGACTTTTCAATCACAACCAACTGAGCAGGATATAGGTATTCTCGATGTCTGCTTTCAATCTCTGTCTTAAAACTATGTTGTTGGACTCGCCTCTATATGGTAGATTGATATAAACTTTTTTCTTTGGAACTAAATAAACAATAGGTCTGGGCATTAACTGACTTTTGCACCTATTAATAAATTTTAGTGGATAGCCATTTGATATTAATATGTCAGTCAGTAGCTTTTCATCTTTTCCCACCTTGTCAGAAGTACAAATTCTTTGAGTCCTCTTAAAGAAACACTTAACCAGGCCTCACTTCTATTGCAATAGACAAAAACTATGGAAATTTAAGTATTGTCCCGTCCAGGTTGGTTTCCTATACACATTTTTCAGATAAACTCCGTCTTCTCATTGTTCTATCGAAATTTATAAAATGGACTAATTACTTTAAATATAAAAGACTATTTTATTTACACAACAAGCTGGATCATAGATGTTCAATGCTGAAGAGTCTTATACTGGGGACGAAACGATCGTTCTAATGCTTTCAGCTTTCCCATAATGGTCTAGTTTTAATCAATGCATGAATTCAACTATTATCAATTTGATTATGAAATATCAACAAATTTATGAATGATTTATTTAACAATATTAATGTATACAGAATGAATTAAAACTGTCTTTTGTTTTCTTTTTCTTCTTTTTCTTTTTTCTTTATTTTATTGTTGTTGTTGCTGCTGTTGTTGTAGTTCTACTCATTGAAAACAAGTGAATATGTGCATTGAATTATATAAATTGTGTAATTGATTATTTATCCTGATTTAAATAATTGTACGGCAACATTTTGTAGATAGAAATAAATAAAATTATTGGTTTCATGTGTTACGTAACTATAGAAATAAAGAATAAATAATCAAAAGTAAATATATAATAATGATACCAATTAACATGGTTTATTGAATAGTGTATGTATAGAAACAAGAAAAAGTTATTACAGATTATGAATCAAAGTTAACTTGATGTAATGGAACTCTGATTGTAGCTCATTTAAGGTTATTATTGATCTTAAACCAGGGTAAAAAATAGGAGGGTTAAGTATGGAGTCATCAACCTCTTTCAATAGAAAACAAACTTGATAAAAACACGTTAAACTGGGTAATCTAATTTAATAAATCATCATTGGCAATTCATTCACTGCTGAGGTGTCCTACAATTGGACGAAATGGCCGTCCAATGTTTCCAGGTTTTCCGTGGTGTTGTAGCTTCAACTGACTCATGATCTTAACCATTGAAATTACTATATTATCCACAAAACCCATCTGATATTAGTTCTCTATTATTAAGAAATTATTGTATTCATTAAAGAACAAAACAATATACTAGATAGTACTGTTGGAAAAAGTAAACATTTTCACCATTTATATATAGTTGTAACTAAATGACATAAGTTTGTACGTATTATTGCCAAGGTTGAACTTCAGAGCTCCATATATAGTGAGTATCGGATAGAAACTTAAGAAATATAAGTTCTTCTGAAGTTTCGTCACTTAGTGTATATCACTTCTTCAGAGAAGAGATAAAGTTTTTATACTCATTGGAATATTCAATGATATTAGGAATTTAGACTGAATTGTTTTGTCTTCTGTATGATTTTTCACAGATTTGTCAAAAATAAATTTACTACAATTTTAATAAAATAGGTATCATGAACAAATCTAATTTTAGTTAAATTTAGACAACAATACCATTGGATGCCGGCTCAGTGGTATAGAGGTTAAGCGTTTGCACGCGACACTGATAAATCCTGGGTTCGAATCTCGCTAGGTGGGATTGTGGGTACGCACTGTTGAGGAGTCCTATACTAGGATGAGAAGACCGTTTAGCGCTTTCAGGATTTCCATGGTGTTCTAGTTTCAGTTGACTCATGACCCAATTTTGTTGAGAAAAATCATTTTAAATAAAATCTTACCTCTAGATTATTAGTTCAGATAATGATGAATTATTCAATAATAGTGTATTTATGAGCCATATTTCCGATCACAATAAACTGAAAGATTATGCCAATTCTCATGTTTGTCATTTACTTAATTACATATCCACTTTTCGAAAATAAACCAATCAATGTTATATCCTGGATGAAACAAATCATTTCGAGATAGTGGTGAAGATTTTTAGCTCAGGTGGATGATTTTGTTCTCTGAGTTGGATGATTTAGTTGTGAAGCTTTCATTGTTCTCCTGAACGCTGTCATCAGCACGAACCTAAAGTTCAAAAGAACGATGAAAGCTCCACAACCAAACCATCTAATTCAGAGAACAGAAATCCAACAAATAATTTCATTTTCTATAACATAGTACATCTTAAATTATCTACTACAATAACTGATTATCTCAAATAGTGTAATCAAACAATATTGATTAAAAGAAACAAACAAAGAAAACACTTTGAAAACAAAAACAAAAATAGTTACCTTCCAAAATTTTTACCAACAACACAATGCCATGTTGGACCATAATTTTTATCAAAATGTTTTTTAATATAAGCTGCAATATCTTTTTCAATATTATATTCAATCATTGCTTGAGCAGCTATATCAACGGCACATTGTTGCATATCATCTGACATATCAGCATTTTTAACAACAGCTTTTTTACATTCCATATTATATTAGATTTGATTTGATATAATTGACAATATCAATGAACAAAGAACTATAGGAAGTGTAATATAAGACTCTTATCATTTACATAAACATGTATATCTATCTCTATATATATATGCATGTGTTTAGACAGTAGATTGTTCTATACTGACCTGAAACAGTACAAAGTTTAACATTTAGTAACATAACTTCAACTCAACGAATAATGTCTTTACATTTATGTAACTATTATTTACTTTGATTTAATTAAAAATGAATAAAACTTTCAAAAGATTGGCTAATGCAAATGACACATAAAACTACTTGAGTTTGTATAGACTAGAAAGATCAAATTTACATATGCATATGTATATACATATATGTATACATATCTAAGTTAATTTATACGAAATCAAAGACTAAATACACTCATATCTATAATCTGTGTATCATGGTAAATGTTTACAATCAGAATATTAAATAACTTGGTGTATATATTTATCATTAATTTGTATAGTCTTTTGTTTTGTTTTGTTTTCTGTCTTCAAATCTAAGTTACTTTAATCATTTCTATTGAGAAAATCAGAAATCTAAACAGTTATTTTTATATATGATATATAAATTATAAAATAGACGATTAGTTGGTAGAATTATAAGAAAATGATTCAGTGAAGCAGTGGATCAACAAAGCAAGAACAGCATATCTACAACTGTAGAACATCTGAAACTTAAAACTGTTATTGACCAAAACCATAGTCAAGACAGTTTTACTGTATGGGACGGAAACTTGAAGAACTATGAAAGCTAACATCCAGAAGATACAAGTGTTTATTAACAGTTGCTCATGCAAAATACTTCGGATCCGTTGGCCTGACACTATTAGCAACAACCTACTGTTGGAGAGAATAAACCAGATTCCAGAGGAGGAAAAAATCAGGAAGAAGCGCTAGAAGTGGATAGGACACACATTGAGGAAAGCACACAACTGTGTGCCACAAGGCAAGCCCTTATATGGAATCTTCAAGGTCAAACGAGAAGGTGAACACCAATGAACACATTTGGCCGATAAATGGAGACAGACTTGAGAAGAATGAATAACAATTGGATTGAACTATGAAGGAAGGCAGAGTGGGACAGAGTGTGTTGGAGAGTGTTGGTCGGTGGCCTATGCTTCATTGCGAGTAACAGACGTTAGTAAACAAGTACGATTCAGTGGAACATGACAAGTGCATTGCTTCACCAAATTACTGTTAAATTATACAAGTCAAATTCACTTGGTGTTGTTTTACTGAATCTTCCGATTGATGATTAGGACTGCCATTGATCAGTCCTCTTATTGACATACGTGCATGCTGTGCAAACGGCTTCAATATTACCTTAATTCACAAGCATAATAAACAAAGATAGTGACTAACAGTGGAATCTAGGACGCGTCTTTCGTCCTATTTAGGACTCGTCAGCTGAATATATCTACGTCTCAGAGTTAATGTTCACTCGGGGAATCGAACCTATTACTGCTCGTTTCAAACGCCATCGCATTATACACCTAGCTACTAAGTCATGAAAGCCAATTATTTGTGCAAATTAAAAAAAAATTTAGGCAAGAATAATAAACATTGATTACAGAGCTTACATGTAGTTGACAAATAAAAAAGCCTGTAAAAATATTCCAATTAACACCTGGTATAGAAAGAGTTGATATATTGAAACTATAACTTTAGTATATGTGCTGTGAATGAGAACACAAGTGGGGACAACCAGTATACATTTTATTACAAAATACAGAGTTCTTTGGTAAAATATAAAAACCATATTTTCAATACATCTTTTTTAAACCCTTCATCAATTGTCTCGAATTTCCTCTATGTCCCCATTCTCTTTGATTCAATCTTTTCAACCTTCTGATGCCAGGTATTCTACTTCTGATTGATGTTATATACTACTTATATTGACATGAGCAGTATACACCATATACGTATATACGTTTTCTAATAAAACGTTTAGAAACGTATTGAAATGATTCGAAGATATGATTTAAAGGTTGTATTTCTTTTTATGAAACTTTATATTTTAAAAAAAAATCAGTTTTGCTTATTTTTATATTGGCTTTTGATCCATTAAAATATTTACTTTAATCAGAAACCATTGATCACACTAAAATCTGAACTTCAATAGTGGTGTGTGCTACTTATATTGACATAAGTAGTATATGATGTTAGTCGTGAACAGAAGGTCTGACAGCAGAAAGACAAGAGAATTGAACAGTAAAGAATGGAAACAGAGTGCAATTTGTATGAAAATGCAAGAACAATGAATTCTGAGTCATTTTCAGACAATTGGTGGACATTTTGCTAACTACGTATTTACTTTATGA
The DNA here is from genome assembly GCA_944470405.2 of Schistosoma mattheei. Taxonomy (NCBI): domain Eukaryota; kingdom Metazoa; phylum Platyhelminthes; class Trematoda; order Strigeidida; family Schistosomatidae; genus Schistosoma; species Schistosoma mattheei. The sequence continues at coordinate 82,957,413 of OX103947.1, forward strand.
ATGTTAGATTTTACTAACAAGTCATGTAATTTTGTGTCAAATACATTCGATTGTCCCCACTGGTGTTCTGTTCACAACACAATGGCTCAATAAAAAAATAATAATAAATGTTGATCTACTGACTATAACAACAAAGATGTTTTAATTATTATAGAATTTTCATAGATTATTTAACCTATAGACTATTACCTGTAATTAGTAGTTCGATGGTGTTTTGTTCTCTGAGCTGGATGGTTTGGTCGTGGAGCTTTCATCTTTCTTTTGAACGACATCATTAGCACAAACTTCAGGTAGAAGTGTATAAATAGCAAATTGTCATTGAACAAACTTGAGTTTATTGATTCATTCATTGATATCTATATATAGTGTGACTTAATGTGGAGTGATTTTTTTAAAAACTTTGTTTTGTAGTTTCAATATCTATTCCTAGTTTATTATAGAAGGATAAATTGCAAGACTATAGAAAAAAGCTATGCTTGCACAGAAAAAGTAGCTGAACAATAGAATTAATTACTATGTCAAAATGAAATAACAATACTTACTTCAGTGCTTAATATGTACGTGAAATGTTGAATTATAAATGATCATAAGCTAGAATGATGGTAAGAAATTGAAGATTCCTGGAGAATGAATATATCATGGTTTGATAATTGTTAGCAGTAAATAATTTCATACTTTCATAAGATTGTATGCAGTATAAGTGATATTCAATCAGATTGAGATTGTTTTAAAAATTGATTGATTTACAATTCCAAGTTCAGTTAGCCTATAATATACAGGGATATTCATCAAGTATCACTGGTGTTATCGTCTTAACCTTGACATCACTGGCTCCACAAGATCAAGATTCCAATTTGAACTTTTGGAAATTTATTTCAATGGTAAACATAAAACGTTTTTTTTCAAGTAGTCATCAAGATCTTTTTCATTTTTAAGACAAAAGTTCGTGATTGATATTACGGAATTCAAATTTATGGATTATTTTTTTCAAGCAACACTGTTTATGCAAAGACTACTGATACTCATCATTTGGTCAAATAAACTTAGATGACATGAAGAACCAGATCTACATTTAGTCAAAATTATTTATTATTCATCACATAAATTTCCTTAAGCTTTAACTAATAGTAACATCAGAAATTTGATAGATACCATATCATAGACTACCATTTATTTTATTTAAACATATAAATATTGGTGCAAGAGGGTAGCAAATAGATATGCTCCACATAAATCAGTCGATTTATTTGAGGGTTTGGATACTACATGGGTGTCCAAACCGAAGCAGTTGGTTTTCTTAGGAGGCTACACCTGGAGCCCTCGACCTAAAGGTCTAATCCACAAGGCAGTGGAGCAACGTCAGGAGATGCACTCCCATGGTAGCCGGTGACCAACGATTGGTTCATACGCCATTTGTTCCCTCAGAATACTAGAGCCTATCTGCATCGTTCGTTTGAAATCAGGGTTTTCCAACTCCCCTAGTTGGATTCTCCGTGTCCACCGACCCGTAATCAACACCTCATTGAGAGAAGGCAGTGAGTAGGACTTCCCTAGCAGTGGTTGAATGCATATATATAGCTCTATAATGCTACATATAGAAAATGGTTGTATATTGTGTTTTCTTTGATCCATCATTAATTCAGTAATTTATATACATTAAAAAAAATACTATTAGAGAAAATTCAAAACTTTCTATGAATACACAGAAACTAAGAAATTGTTTATATTCCTGAATTAGTAATATCAAGAGACATTTCACAAGATGTTTTGCACATACATACATACATACATACATAGCAACATACAATATATACTATTCCAAGTAATCATAATGGTAAACATGTGATCAATTAACTTGTATCAACTTATGTACACATTAGATTGAATTACTTGGAATTGTGATAAATGCCAAATAGTAAATAATAATAAGTAATAGACATTTAATTATTAATCAGTAATTTTTACCTATCATAATTATTATCATTTGAATATCATTCATAATGGAAGCACAAAAAGTAATTGTAAAAAGTACTGGAATGCCAAATGATATGCAAGAACATGCTATTAAATCATGTATAAAAGCAATGAGAATACTACGACATGATAAAGATGTAGCTAGTTCATTGAAAAAAGAATTTAATGATAAATATGGACGTACATGGCATTGTATTGTTGGAAGTAATTATGGAAGGTAATATTTGATTTGATTTTGATTTATATGTTATGAAATTTGGTTTTAATGACAGTTGTTTAATTTCTTTGATTGTTCATTGTTCAGATTGAGTTTGATCAGTATTTGTCGACAATATAAACTCTTTAAGAGAATGACTTCATAATGCTGCTTGAACTTATAAATTAACAATGGAATCGCTCTATTTAGGAACCATTAGCTTGATGTATCGATGTTCATAGTCATACTTGAAATTGTAGTCGATTAGTTAAAACATCAATGTATAATTTATCAATTATTGATTATAGATAGTTAAATAAAAGGAAAAGCGCTCTCTGGATACTATGGTTAACTACTATTCAAAAGTATATTTATTTCTTTGATTCCTAGGTCCTACAGTCTGAGTTAAAATATCAACCTTTTTTAATGTCAAGTAAAAATATTCTTTATTTTTTCTGTACTACTCTATTGATTGGTATTAATGTAAACACATTCACAGTGACATTTATTTCCTTTTACTGTAAATTCTTTGTTGTACATAAAATTTACAAGATACCTCATAACGAAAATAATTATTCTGTTAACAGGAAACAGCACTAACAAATGATATCATTTCATTGGTTGAAATCATGAGTCAGTTGAAGCTGGACGACCATGGACATTAACACCGTTGGATGCCGGCTCAGTGGTCTAGTTGGTTGACAGGTCCTGGGTTCGAATCTCGCGGGGAGCGGGACCGTTGATGCGCACTGCTGAGAAGTCCCATACTAAGATGAAACGGCCATCCAGTGCTTCCAGGTTTCCCATGGTGGTCTAGCTTCAACGGACTCATAATTTCAACCAGTGAAATTTCTAAAATCTCCACAAAATCCATTCTGATAAAAATGATATCATTGTTTAAACAGTTTGAATACCTTAACTTACGTTCATATATATGAGTTATATAGTTAACTAGGGGAAAACTACGATCGTATTAGTTATCAATATTTGTCAGTGATCTTTTCATCACTTAGTTCGTCAGAGATGGTAGAGAAGATATGTAGATCAGGCGGATGATTTTGATGGAGGTTTGTTCTCTGAGTTGGATGATTTGGTCGTGGAGCTTTCATCTTTTTTCTGAACGACGTCATCAACACAAACTTCTACATTTTCAGAGTTTATACAATTTATTTTGAATGAATTAAACATTCATCATCATTAACGTTACAAAGTTTCGTCACTCTAGTTACGAATATACACGAAATAATTATATTCAGCAGTCAAAAATAAGTCATTTTAGGTGTGGTCTTGAAAACAACTTATTCAGATCATTTTTATAAGTTGAATTTATGAATCAATTAAAGATAAACCACCATAGAAAACCTGGAAGCACTAAACGGCCGTTTCGTCCTGATATGGGACTCCTCAGCAGGTTCGGAACCAGGATATATCGGTCTCGTGCACGAACGCTTAACCTCTAGACCACTGAGCCGGCATCCAATGATACTAATGTCTAATTTCAACCAATCCATTAAGTTGCGCCACCGTCCATCATTGTTTTCAGTGAATTACTATTTCACAACGGACCCGGTTGAACTCCACTAGTCACGGCTTCTCACTAGAACTCCAGGAAATACCTCTTGGAACCGTCCCTAGTAAGCATATGATGATTATAATCAGAGAGGGGTTTTGTGGAGTCAATCGACCCCCTCTGTGATTATCAGATCTGTTAAATCTAGATATGATCTAGTTTCATAAAAACACTTTCTGTTTTATTACTATTTTTTTGTTTTCTTTGTTTGTTAGCAATGTCAGTCATGTAGATGAAGGATTGATTTATTTCTTTGTCGATAGAAAATCGGTCCTTTTATTTAGAACAGAATGTGCTTAATGACTTGTTTACCAAAATTTTATATCAATATTATTTAAACAATAAATAGTTGCTGATAAATTGTAAACACTAAACATTTATTGATTGAATTAGATTGTGAATTTTCAATTAATTATATCATTCCTTTATTATTAGTTTCGATGTTGTTGTTGTTGTTGTTGTACTGGATGTACTAGTTCCGTAAGGAAATGTGAATAAAGAATAACCAAGATGACGCAATAGACAGATTATAATACTAGATTACGTAAAATGAATAATAACAATAGACTTAATAAGTTGGTAACGAATTCTAACATAAATGTAGTAAGATGATTGAAATGTTTTCGTTACAATAATTAAAGGTCAATAATGGTCAAAGGGGTGTTAAAAATAAGTGCATTTGTGAAATAAAATAATGTAAATATGAGACATAAGTGAAGGGGGAATGCAGTAGTAATAATAAGGACCAAAGTAACGATAACGATAGGACGTACTTCTTTTGAACGCATAAGTCTGGCTTGAGCTCATGGATGGTCAGAGCTTCGGCTATTTATGGAAGTTGAATACGAAGAAATCTAGGTAGATTGGAAGAAATCGTATATACAACCTTAAAATCAAACTGTGGATCCGTAGAATGATTACAGTCGATTAGATGTTCAAATATAGAACTCCTAACTACTTTCCTCTCACCCTTGTAGAACCAAACTGGGACGTATTCCCTATCCAAGTTGAAACCGAATAACGGCTACGGCCAATATATTTTGCTCCACAAGAGCAGGTGGACTGGAAGACCAGACGGTTATACGATTGTACAATGTGATAATAAATTTGTTGAAAAAAGACCACTTTGCAGAACTTTGTGTTCTAAATGTTTAAATGGGAATTGTCTGGGAAACAGCTTATAGTTCAGGTATTTCGTATCAAGCACAATATCAGTGATATATAGTGAAACAAGTCTGATTTATTATATCAGTTATCAAAATCCAATTTTAAGCACCCAATTACCCAATTACAAAATAATATTGTATATAAATGAAAATGAGAGAAACTTTGTAATAAATGTCATTTGTGTATTTGAACACTTGATATGGTTTGTTGGTATCTTCTTATTGTTGTTCAGGATGCAGGTATATCTAGCTGACGAGTCTCAAACAAGATGAAACGCGCTACCTAGATTGCAATATAAGCCACCATCTATCTTCACTGATAAAGTTATGAATTCTGTTTGAGAAAATAGAGTTAGATGATGAAGTCCAAGCTCAGTCTGTAGAAGTTTATCTTAAATATTCGTAACGTAGAGATGTATTCACTGAAATTAATCGTTAATCTTATAAGACAATATCAATGGTTAAGATCATGAGCCAACTGAAGCTAGACCACCATGGAAAACCTGGAAGCACTGAACGGCCGTTTCGTCTTATTGTGGGACTCCTCAGCAGTGCGCATCCATGACCTCGCCCGTTGCGAGATTCAAACCCAAGACCTACTGGCTTCGCGCGCGAGCACTTAACCACTAGACCACTGAGCTGGCATCTCGCAGAGGTCGAGGTCGTGGATGCGCACTGCCGAGGAGTCCCAAACTAGGACGAAACGGTCATCCAGTGCTTCTAGGTTTTCCGTGGTGGTCTAGCTTCAACTGACTCATTTGTTAACCATTGAAATTACTATAATATCCACAAAACCCTTCTGATATTATAAGACAATAATTAACTTCCCATACTGTGAATTAGAACAATATATAAGCAAAAAATTGATTTGACGATGGTCTTTCTTAACCATAAAGAGAGATGTTAACTAACTCGTTGCCTCAGTTATATGGTTGTGCGCTCAACAATAATTAGTTTGACATTAAAGAGGAAGGATGTGTTTGTAAAATCTCAGCGAAAGAATTTGAAGTAAATCCAACGTTTCGCCTGGCAATCTAGTCCAAGCTTTTTACTCTTTAATGTCTGACATCAACTTGGAGCCCAAATACTGTGAAACTATTCGATCAAATTTAAACAAAAGATCTTATTTATTAATTAGTTTGCTTAATAAACAATGGACTATCAAGTACTTGTGTCTATAACCCTTAAGGTGATAAAATTAGTTCGGTAAATGATAGAATATAATCAGTAATTCTAAATTAATACACAATCTGAGCTATGAGATCAAAACGAATTTTCAAGATCATCGTACTAAACTGATAAGGTTAATCGTCATTTAGCTTGTCGTTTTCATTTTTTGCATAGAAATAATTTTGAAATTAACAACACGTTAATTATTTCCAAAAGATATTTGCCTAACATCTGAGTCCATTTTTAAATGCCCTCAAATGAATTAATTGTTATTGTTATCAAATACAAACTATCATAAGTAGGTAATATAACTAAGCATATAGTCTTCTAAGGGAAAAGTACTTTGAATATGTAATGAATAATGAGATTAGATGGTGGTTGGAGGTAGTCGACAGCAAACCCTGTCGACTACCTCCAACCGCCATCTAATCTCAATATATAGTGCCCGCAGTGTCAAGTCACCTAGACTAACGGCCACATTGCAACATGGTCGATAGCATTCGATCTGCACTAATAAGGACTAGACACGCATGACATTGATCGTCACCCAGTGATCAATCAATTGTGATAATGAATGATGCGCATCAATATATCATACATATAGTATTAATACTTCTACTCATCGTCATGATCAATCTGAGATTGTATTAAACTAATCGGTATTGCTACGGTACATACAAAACTAATTAGACATACTAACATTGAATGTACGGCTTGTGAATTTAAAAATTTTCCAAAAATCGAATTATTCGAAATTTGTGATATTCATATTAAGTTGCACTATGACGAACAGTTGTGGACTCACATTCAGAGATAAAGTGCAACTGGTATTAAAACGACTCTGAAACTTACGAGTATCTTCCAGTTAACAATAGAGAGTACGTAATTTAAGATATATTAGAACTTAACATTATAACCTAGTGTCATAGTGTCTAGGGAAAAGGACGGATTACTCATAATTCTCCTAATTAATATACTCCATAAACCTATTTGCAATAGATTTTCATGATGTAGAATATTAATAAACTATGCTACATATTGATAATAATACTTTTCAAGTTCACCTAACTGTGAGGGCGGTCCACAGGTAAACTCAAAGAAGCCCTAAGAAGCTCAGGTGGATCGGAAGATATTCCATCCAATCAGCTTTTGGAAGAATATTACAGGTTCACTACGTGTAGCTTCCCTATTGGACAAATGCAGATAACCCTATGGGTGCGGATTGGATAACTATAATGATGATTTCGTTTTTACTAAAAACTATACCTGACAGTTTTTTTACCATAATTGACACTGTTTGGAATAGCATTTCCCATTTGCGACTTGGGGAGTGGGGTTCTAGCATGAAAGTGCTCAAGTTATACGCGGCATAGAAAGAATATAAGTTCTAGATATAACACTAACAAGTATATGTATTTCCTGATATTCACCTTATTAAGAATTTCATAAGTTTCAAGTCTAAAATATACACATAATTTCATGTCAGATATAACCAACTTTGTTACGAATATCACTTTAACTGTGAAGGACTCTAATAACAGCAATGAGTAAGAATAGAATACCTTGTCCATTTTTTCATTAACTCATTAATATTTGAGAAACAACTAATATGAAAGTCAGAATCTTCAATACTAACGTCAAGACAATTCTACTGTATGGAGCTGAAACGTGGAGAACTACCACAGCCATCATCAAGAAGGTACAAGTAATTATAAATAGTTGTCTATGCAGATACCACAAGCAACAGCCTTTTGCTGGAGAGGATAAATCAGCTTCCAGCTAAGGAGGAAATTAGGAAAAGCATATGGAAGTGGATAGGACTTACATTATGGAAATCATCAAACTACATCACGAAGCAATCCCTAACTTGGAGTCCTGAAGGGAAACGGAAAAGAAGAAGGCAAAAATACGCATTACCTCGGGAAATCGAAGCAGATATCAAAAGGATGAATAACAACTGGAAAGAGCTGTAAGGATTGCTCAGGACAGGGTTGAATGGAGAGTGGTTGTGGGCAGCCTATGCTTCTCCACGAGGAGTAACAGGCGTAAGTAAGTAAATAATTGAAAGTTTCTCAATCATATATTCCATGTCTTATAATTTATTTATATAACTGTGATCATTCGATAGGATTACAAATATGCATAATCTGTTTAGTCAATAAAAACAAATCAGAGAAATTCATTAACAGAACGTTTTGTTAATAAACTAGAAATATGTTTCCATAGTTACAAGTAATATCACGTGATCTAGAATGATTTCATAGATGTAACAAAGTACTGGTTTGAATTTATATACTGTACATATAAAAACTGATAATCACTAATGGCTATACACTTCATATGATCTTTAAAAAAATAATATAAAGTCAAAATCCATGTTATACATTAATTACCATTTGTAAAACAAATCAAAGTTTCTACTTAAATTGACAATATACCATTTGTGAGAACGTCATAATACTTAAAAAAGAAACGACAGAACGAACGTAGTTTTAGACTTGAAAACGACTGTTGATCACAATTGAAATTTCTGTATCGTTAAAAGGAAACAGACTTCCGTGTAGGTTTTTATTTATGAAGAAGAAGAGAAACAGATAAGGGGAGAGCAAGCAGCCTTGTTTGACTCCGGTTTTTAATTGGAATGTTTCTGTTAGCTGTTCTTCATGCACCACTTCACAGTGTAGTTCATCATATGAATTCTCTATGATGTTGACGATTTTCTCAGCCACTCACTCTGTAGTGTAGAAGAACGTTCCATAAGATTCTCCCATACACACTGTCAAACGCCTTCTCATAATCAAGGAAGTTGATTTATAGTGACGAGATCCATACAATTGTTTGTTCAATGATGATCTGTGCAAAACCGATCCTTACGAAATCCGTTCTATTGACTTCGATGTTGGATGTCTACTGAAACCTTCATTCGGTTCAGCAACAATCTGTTGAAAACCCGTTCTGGAATCGATAGTAGTGTGATGCCTGTGTAGTTCTCGCATTTGCTCAAATCTTCTTTCTTTGATGTATTAATGAGATTCCATTCTTTCCCGTTGGTCGACGGCACTTGTTCTTTCTCTCAAATCTTCCTGAATAGAACGTGAAGCATATGTGCAGTTCTTACATGTATGATTCCAGTGCTTCGGCTGGTATACTGTCAGGTTCAGTTGCCTTCTCACTGCTGATTTGTCTGATTGCCATCTTGATTTCTTCGATAGTTGATGTAGTAGAAGCTATTAGGAAGTCCTTGGGTGCTGCTGTAGTGAACGAGAACACAAGTGGGAACAATCGAATATATTTGAACACAGAATTATAGAATCTCTCAGTAAAATCTGAGAACCATACAGTAAATTCTTCATTTGCAAAATGTCAATCAATTGTCTCAGACATGACTGATCCTTCTTTTCCATACCAATCACTCTCTGTTCTCGTTCTCTTCTCTTTGATCTTCTTAACATTCTACCACCAGGTATTTCACTTTCAATTAATGATACCTACTACTTATATCTGTCAATATCAGTAGCACACACCACAATAGTAAGAATTTCCAGAATGTATACATAAATGGATATATATTTTATGATATAACAAATCGAGAATGATTTGATTCAATGGAATTTCATGAATTGTTTGTGATGTGGTGCGTGCTACTTATATTGGCATAAGTAGTATATTATGCGAGTCAAAAATGTAATATCTGGCAGCAGAAGATGAGGGAAGATCAAGAATGTAAGAGCGGGAATAGAATGCAATTTTATAGAAAATGTAAGAACAATGAAGTCTGAGGCATTTGAGACAATTGGTGGACATTTTGCAAATTAACGATTCAATATATAGTTCTCAGATTTTATTGAGATGCTCTGTGTTCTGTTCACCACAGTGATGGTCGAATTAAAGAAAATATAAGTCGAGATGGGTAGCGGCTAGCAGTGGGATCCAGGATGCGCGTTCCGTTCGGTTTGGGACTCGTCAGCCGGATGTGCCTGCATCTCATGGTTGATGTTCACTCTGGGACTCTAACCCAGTACCGTTCACTTCAGACGCAATCGCGTTACCCACTCAGTTACTAAGTCCTGATAGTGACTTGCTTGTGCAATAGGGTGAAGTTTAATTCACTTGGTATTGTTTTACCTGAATTTTCCCATTGATGTTTAGGATTCAGGCAACATCGAGGCAATACGCACAGTATGCACATATGCCAATAAGAGACTGACAGATTCAGTCCTAGACATCAATGCGAAGTTTCAAGTTAAACAATCACAAAATATAGTTATTCGTATTCTGTATATTTTTTGTGTATGTACTTTCTGATTTACATTCATAACTGGAAATTTCTTGGCTTTGTCAAAGACAATGTCTTCCGTATTGGGACGAAATAACGTCACTTTTTCTCATATTAAACTCTATTAGATCTTCGATTAAGGCTAGAGAGAAAGTTACTACACAAAAAATGGAAATTTTCTGGGTTTGTATCATTGATAATAATAATACATAGGTGTTATTCATCAGTGACTGATCTCTTTCGGGGTACCATATTGAACTGATGTTAATTGGTCACTTCCTTCACCTTAACTTAAGAAACAAAATTAGTGTGTACTAAAGAGTGTGCCAGGCATAAAACTCAATAACTTATCCATCAGAACTACTAACCACTTTATCAAATAACAGATATATGGTTTGTCATGAGTCAGGTAAAACCAGTTAGAGATTACTAATAAATATATACCAGTGGTGAGTAATACAAAAATCAGTGAATTATGTATGTATTCAATATTTACACTGTCAAAAAAATATATAAATTGTATAATTTCATATCTATTCCTAATTCTTGATTTAGAATTCCTACAATAATGTTACACTACACAGATGATCAAATATTGGTAGATCTAAAGTAATTTCAATGGTTGAGATCATGAGTCAGTTGAAGCTAGACCACCATGGAAAACCTGGAAGCACTGGACGGCCGTTTCGTCCTATTATGTGACTCCTCAGCTAAAGTATTCAAAACTAAAACTTGTCTAATAATGATTGAGTATTAGATGTGTTAATGATAATTAACGGGGTTGATTATATGAAGTGCAATATATTTGAGTCTTCTGTAAAATCTATCAAATAACTGAACCTTTTCAAATATATATTACTCCTGGAGTTCTAGTGGGTTAGACATTAACATTGTTGGATGCCGGCTCAGCGGTCTAGACGTTAAGCTTTCGCAATTGAAACCAATAGGTCCCGGTTTCAAATCTCGCGAGGCGGGATCATGGATGCACACTGCTGAGTAGTCGCATACTAAGACGAAATAGCCGCCCAATACTTCTAAGTTAACTAATGTGATCTGGCTTCAATTGATTCATGATCTCAACTATTAAATATTACTCTTTCAAACTAAGTTTAAAAAGCTATAAGATTCAATATTCTATTATAGATTATATATTATAGTTGACATTAAACTATCATCAATACAGCTTACTTAATAAATTCATTATATTTATTTAATTGTAACTAACCGATATTTACTATCATATTAGAACTATTACATTTAAATAGTATGAACTAGGCACAAATCAACCATTATTCACTACTCTGTTTATAAATCATTTATAGTTTCATATTACATTCAGACTTCAAATGAGACAGTCTAGTTACTGAATAGCTATTTGCTTTCTAAATGAATTTATTATAACATAAATTGATTCTATGCTACTAAAATATTGATCAATGGTTTGTTCTTATAATGAGTTGATAATTATATGCATGTATGAAGCATACTTTATAAGGATACAATGAAATAAACCTTGTTCCTTTTGTTTGTTTGTTTCATTGAAGCCAAAATGCTACATTATTGTAATTAGTATTTTGTTTTTCATTATATATTTAAATAAGATTTCAACTGTAATATTATGAAATTGATAATTAAAATGTCATAACAAAATGATTTGCGGTAACCGGTGATTAAATCGATGGAAGTGTGAATTGCATATGAAATTGATTTTTTGTTCTAATCATCTCTAAGATACAATAGACAACTATCATGGAACTAGATAGTTTGGATTTCGTAGATGACTTAACTCATCTATTTCATACACACCAACTAATCCAAGTGAAAATAGACAGTATAGCAGCAGCGTCTGCTGAAGTAGACTTCAAAATATACAAGGGAAAAAGCAAGATTCTCAATATAATACAGAGAATACAATCTTAATTATTCTTGATGGGAAAGTTATGGAAGAGGTGAAAGATTTTCCTCACCTGTGCAGAATCATTGATAAATAAGATGGATCAGCACATAAGAAGGTATGTATTGGCGAGCAAGGACAGGACTCTCATAACTGAAGAACATGTGGAACTCAAAATAACTATCAGATAACATTATAGTCAGAAAATTCAGTACAAGACTCGACACTATCTATTTTACGGAGCTGAATCTTACAGAATTTACTGCAACCATCAACAAAAATGTACAAGTATCTATAAACAATTGTCTACGAAACATATTCAATGTCCGTAAGTCGGATACTATCAGCAATAGCCTGCTGTGGAAGAGAACAAACCAGTTTTCAACTGATTGCTGGGAATTACTGAAAATACACTTGAGTTGGATAGTACATACATTGGGGGATGTCATCAAACTGCATCACAAGGTAAGCCCTAATTTGGTATACTGAAGAGAAAAGGAAATCAGGAAAAGCAAGAAACACATTATATCGGGAATCGGAAGCAAGACATCCAAAGCATGTGTAGCGATTGGAAACAAGAGTGGAGAACAGTGTTATTTGGAGGATGCTGGTGGACAGTCTATGCTCCTTCGCGAGGGGTAACAGGCGTAAAAATAAGTAAGCAAGTAAGTAGCCATCTGTGGCACATAATCGGATCCTGAAAAGAAGCAACTATATAACTTCGTCAATTAATTATAGATACTTGATTGTATGGTATGTTAAATGTATTTGTGCAATAAGACACTGAAGAATCGATGTTAAACAATACTCAGTTAAATTGGAATGATTCCAGAGTTAATTTAAAGGTAAATAAATCATATAAAAAGTGGTTTATTCATATACAAATAAGATATATTTTGGAGGTACAATGAATCCGTATCACCGGTCTTTGTGTTTTCACTACGAATCGCCGAATATCGGGGTTTCAGTACCAGGTACAGACTTAAACCTGACTGACATAATAAAGCGCTTAAATTGAGATTAAAATTGCACTAACTTGTAAAGAAAATATTTTAAAATATTATAAGATAATAGAGAAAAGCTGTTGCTTAGGAGTAGAATTTTTTTAGAATTCAGACGAGAATCACTCAATTTCACAACTCTAAACTTTACCACTAAAGTATTCGTGTGATAGTCGTATAGTTAATGAATACTAACCAATCCATTTTGTCTTCAAGACTGCTGGCATGCCTTACCGACGAATGACAACTGATACGAAACCTAGGTCCAAGATATCTTACTGACAATTTCAAAGCATCTAACATAAAAACATAGTGCACACGATGTTGATTTGCTTAGACAAGAGGCTAGGTTGTAACACTAAGAACTGGACAAACATAACACTGATCATTACTCAGTGGTCAGTCATTTAAATATGTATATGTATGTCAAATACTAACTGCCTGTTGGTTAAGAAGTTTAAATAGGGGACTTAAATTGGTAGTAGGATGACAGTACAATAGCTATGGCTTTAACAGCAGCAAAATTATTGAGGACAAAGACTCGATTCAGGTAAATCGATTTGTTGTATTACGTAAAATAACTACTGTTGAAACTGTGAAACACATATGGAGAAATTCGAACACTTCACTCTATCTGAAGTTGTGTGATGATGTCGTTCAGGAGAACGATGAAAGCTCCACGACCAAACCATCCAGCTCAGAGAACAAAACTCCATAAAATCATCCACCTGAGCTACAATCTTCTCCACCATCTCAATAACATACTGTATTTATAAACTGAAAAAACAGTACATCAAATACAAAATTTGCACATCATCCTTGAGTTTTCCCTTACAAAATCTATTGTCCTTTCGTTCCGGATGTTATTATGATAGTATTTTGTTCTCCTTTTTTTCGTTTTTTCGTCTATCCCTAAGAATTATATTTTCGATTCCCAATACATACTACTTATATCTGTCCATACAAGTAGTACATATCACAGACGTAGTGACTAGAATAAACAGTAAAACGATAACGTAAACTTAGATTAGAACGTGAAAATTTAGTCAAAACGTAAAAAATAAACTCATTTCAATAACCATTAGGCAGTGTTAAGGGAAAATGTATGAAAATAGTCAACCTTAAAATATCAGTAGCAAAAAAAGGATACTAAATGAGATAATGATTTTTATTTGATTACCTATTAGGTTTTCCTATGTTCACCTAATGGTTACTATCGATCACATGAGAACAAATAAACTTTTGTTTCTTTTGATATTTTTTCAAAGCACAACGGAGGACGGCTGCATACTGCTTGTAGGACGAACTTGAGTTTTTCTACTGAAGCACGAAACAAATAACTGTCCATTAAGGTTACGAAATTAACTAACAGAATGTTCATTTGTATGATGTTTGGAATCTAACGAAAAAAAATCACATTGTTTGCTTGTTTGAAGGTATTTTCATCAAAAAAAGCGTTCATGGGATATGGAATAGTAATTAATAGTGAGGATTTAAAATTATTAAATAATAACCTTAACGTTTATTTGTTAAGCATACAAAGGTATTCTGGAAATTATCGTAAACCAGAACAAACAGTGAAGAGTAAGGAAGGCAAAGTAACCACCAACATTGAAGAATAACGAAACAGGTGGGTAGAACACTTCAGAGAACTCTTGAATTAACCAGCCCCATTGAACCCACCCAACATCGAAGTAGCACACACAGACCTCCCAGTCGATGTTGACCCACCAACAGTGCAAGAGATCAGCATGGTTATCAGATAAACCAAGGGCTGCAAAGCAGCAAGACCAGACAACATTCCGGCAGAAGCAATGAAAGCAGACGTGAAAGTAACTGCAAAGATACTCCATATTCTCTTCAGTAAGATTTTGGATGAGGAACAAGTACCAAGAGACTGGAAAGAAGGACACCTGATCACTATACCAAAGAAAGACGACCTCAGCAAATGTGATAATTACAGAGGCATCACTCTTCTCTCAATACCAGGAAAAGTCTTCAACAGAGTATTGTTAAACAGGATGAAGGACTGCGTAGACGCCCAACTTCGAGACCAACAGGTTGGATTCCGTAAGGATAGATCGTGTACAGACCAAATCGCAACTCTACGGATCATTGTGGAACAATCAATTGAATGGAATTCATCACTCTACATCAACTTCGTTGACTACGAAAAAGCATTTGATAGCGTGGACAGAACAACACTATGGAGGCTTCTTCGACACTACGGCGTGTCTGAGAAGATAGTCAATATCATACAGATTTCCTATAATGGATTAAACTGCGAAATCGTGCATGGAGGGCAGTTGACAGACTAGTTCGTAGTAAAAACTGGTGTCAGGCAAGGTGATTAATCTCACTCTTTCCCTTTCTCCTGATGACCAGCTGCATCATGAAGATGTCAACATCTGAGGGGATGCATGGGACACAGTGGACAATTATGATGAAACTGGACGATGTAAACTTCTTAGCTGATCTGGCTCTTCTATCGCACACGCAACAACAAATAAAGGAGAAGACGAAAAGTGTAGCAGCAGCCTCAGCAGCAGTAGGTCTCAGCAACACAACATGCATCAATCCAATCACACTTGATAGAGAAGATTTGGAAGATGTAAAACCATTTACATATCTCAGCAGCGTCATTCATGAACACGGTGGATCTGATGCAGATGTGAAGGCACCGATCGACAAGGCAAGAGCAATATATTTACAATTGAAGAATATCTGGAACTCAAAATAATTGTCAACTGCCAACACCAAAGTCAGAATTTTCAATACAAATGTCAAAACAGTTCTACTGTGTGAGGTGGAAACCTGGAAAACTACGAAAGCTATCATCCACACGATACAAGTGTTTATCAACAGCTGTCTACGCAAAATACTTCTGATCCGTTGGCCAGACATTATCAGCAACAACCTACTTTGGGAGAGAACAAACCAGATTCCAGTGGAGGAAGAAAACATAAAGAAGCACTGGAATTGGATAGGACACACATTGAGGAAAGTACACAACTGCGTCACAAGGCGAATCCTCACATTGAATCCTCAAGGCCAAAGGAGGAGTAGAGGAATACCAAAGAGCACATTACTTCGAGAAATGGAGACAGACATGAGAAGAATGAACATCCACTAGATAGAACTAGAAAAGAAGGCCGAGTGTGACAGAGTGTGTTGGAGAATGTTGGTCGGCGGCTTATGCTCCATTAGGAGTAACAGGCGTAAGTAAAAAGTAAGTAATATGTCTATTCTAATATTCACCTTGTTTTTGAGGATCTAGAAATATTAACCGAATTATGAGATAATCACTGTTTAATTTTAAGCAATCAAATAATTACGTTAATATTAGATACCACAAATTTCTTGTCAGTTAACGTTGTCTTTGTTCATTCAGAAGACGATTGTGTGGATTGGCCATAAAGAACTTCGAATTATTTGATATCTTGTTTCAGATAACCAACAGCTAATACATGAAGATGTTTATTACTTGTTGATTTCAGCTAAACATCGTTTATGCAATTTAAATATCCACAAAAGTATGTTCTGAACACTTGACTACTTATTAGTAATGTGCGTTGCACAATCAGATTTTTAGAATTTTGATCAGTGATTACTTGTTTATCCTAGTTTGGACTATACAATGATATTGTTTCAGTATATCAGATAATTCATCTTTGATCTAATGGAATTACTTCTACTCTCAACTTAAAGATTTAATTTATCCGTTCTAATAATAATCAACTCTGTTGACAAGAATGCTCATCTTGATTGTAAAAGCTTATAGTTACCCTTGTATGAATGAATTTTGTAGATGTCATGATATTAGGCCAAATTATTTTTTATATACAAAACTTTCAAGTCTGTCGTTAAGACACCAGTTTACTCTAATGTGATTCCATACTTGAATAATATTTGTTTTTAAAAATTGCATGCTACAGGGGCTGAAATTATTTCGTCTGCAGGACATCCAAGGTGACTGTCAGTTAATAGTCCGAACAAATGAACAGGGTAGGGCATGAAGTCAGCAACATCATCCTGTAGAAGACAACCTTTCTAAACACACGCTAACATCATGAAAATAAAATGACATCATATTTTTGGGCGATATTATTCGCAAAGGATTTCAATAAGAAATATAATTACCTTGATTGGTATTATAAGATTGTATTGTTGTCACATAAGTCATTTTGACAGAAATAAAGCATTGAACAATCTCTTGAATTCTGAATAATCATAGCTTGCATTTATGGTTGTATTTGACGCAACAATATTGAAGATCATGCGTTCGTAAGACTAGATCTGAATTAATTCTTATCAAAAGAAAATTAAATGTATTGAAAAAAACGTTTCTTCGTTCAAATATTTCCTCGTATCAGAAAACGTAAATCCATCAGTCATTAGTTTTCAACACAGAATATTAACATGAGTGCATTGGTTCAAGTTGTTGAACCATACACTTACAGTGAGATGAAATTATCAAGTTAAATTTCAAAGTAATAAAAGTTGTTACTTCATGGATAGTAGAAGGAATGAATAGTGATAAGAAGAAATAAATAAATCATTAGAAGATCTTAGTACTCAAGATCTGAGGGAAGATGAAAAAATTAATTACTACCTTGATGTGGTGTTTGGGCCCGTTTTTTGTGATAACACATATAGACTGGAATAGTTTTTACTTTAGGTTCTACTGTACTAGACAGATGGATTGGAGAACGGTGAAACCAAAATCAACAACACTAGGTCTGAGAATTCAGTCCTCCTGTTAATTACACAGATGTATGATAGTAGTAAGGCGTTTCTTTCTAGTAATCACTATTAGCAGTGATACTACTTACTGATAGTGGACGGATGGAATTAAGAAATGTAATCCCTAAAAACGCCACGTCTCACTTTACCCTACAGATTTTGATCTTTGGAATACAGATCGAACACATCAGAAACATTCATTTAAAAAGTTATGTGAGCGACCTCAAGTAATGTATATTGGGCTATGCAATCACCATCCTAAATAGCTTTCATCAGGTCCCTTAAGACAAAATATCATTTTAGTGTGGAAGACCGGTACAAGATAATTTACCTCATACTTCTAAGATCCTTAAAATAAAGCTTAAGAAATTAGTAATGATGTCAGAATTAAATAAAATAAAACTGTTAATGGTCATTTATATGAATAATTAAAAAAAAGAAGAACTAAATCTCTTAAAGGACTCTGTCATGATGATTTGTGGAATCCTACTATAAATTGTTAATAAAACCTAAGCTTACAATATACTTTAAACTAGTAGAGTACAACTATCTATTGGATGATCTTTGAAATTCAAAAGGGGAATTGGTTTAGATTATTTTATTCGCTTGAACAGTACCTAAAATGGTTGCGAAAATCATTCTACTAAGCCTATTTTTAGATATTTTAAATACTACTACTACTACTACTAATAATAATAATAATAATAATGACATATTACTTACCTACTTACGCCTGTTACTCCCAATGAAGCATAGACCGCCTACCAAAATTCTCCAACCCACTCTGTCACACTCGGCCTTCTTTTCTAGTTCTATCTAGTGGATGTTCATTCTTCTCACGTCTGTCTCCATTTCTCGAAGTAATGCGCTCTTTGGTATTCCTCTACTCCTCCTTTGGTCTTGAGGATTCAATGTGAGGATTCGCCTTGTGACGCAGTTGTGTACTTTCCTCAATGTGTGTCCTATCCAATTCCAGTGCTTCTTTATGTTTTCTTCCTCCACTGGAATCTGGTTTGTTCTCTCCCAAAGTAGGTTGTTGCTGATAATGTCTGGTCAACGGATCAGAAGTATTTTGCGTAGACAGCTGTTGATAAACACTTGTATCGTGTGGATGATAGCTTTCGTAGTTTTCCAGGTTTCCACCTCACACAGTAGAACTGTTTTGACATTTGTATTGAAAATTCTGACTTTGGTGTTGGCAGTTGACAATTATTTTGAGTTCCAGATATTCTTCAATTGTAAATATATTGCTCTTGCCTTGTCGATCGGTGCCTTCACATCTGCATCAGATCCACCGTGTTCATCAATGATGCTGCTCAGATATGTAAAAGTTTTCACATTTTCCAAATATTATCTGCGAAATGTGATTGGATTGGTGCATGCTGTGTTTTATCGGAGAATCTTGCTTTTCTATTTGTGCATATTGAGACCTACTGCTGCTGAGGCTGCTGCTACACTTTTCGTCTTCTCCTGCATTTGTTGTTGCGTTTGGGATAAAAGGGCCAGATCATCTGCGAAGTCTAGATCGTCCAACTGCATCCTAGATATTCACTGTATCCCGTGCTTCCTCCGCCTGGAGTCCCTCCGAGGCCTACTGCTGGTCCCAAGCCTGGATAAAGGAGAAGGGTTGGGCATGGGGTTAGCGACACAATCCCGTAGAAAACTAACTCGCTATAAAAACTTTAACCAGAAAAAATAATGACATACTACTATAAGTATATTTAGGTTGTATATTTTTAGCAATTATGCAGGATAATTCATTTTTGTATTGATTGTTTGAATCTTCCCCTTGACTGTGATTGATAAGTCTCTTATTCGCATCTAGATTTCCGATATTATTCTGTGAAAGCAAATCAACGTTGATAGGTAATAGTTTCTGTTTTATATAATTAGTCAGTACTGATTAACCATAGGCAATTTTAAGTATTGTAATAGATTAAACTACCTTTAGTAACCATGATGTCTATTAGCTACAGTATTGAATTTACCATAATGTTTTTAATATGGGTGCATTCTGCTATTTTTTCTTCTTGTAGGTTATTATGAGTGTAATTAATTTGTTCCCATTTCGTAGAATAACAAATTAAGACTCAAATCATGTGCTACTTAACTCTGCCTGTAATTCTTCAAAGCTACTGCTAGTCTCAAGCCTGAGTAAAGAAGGTGGGTTGGGCTTGGGGTCAACACCGTCATCTCGTAGATAACAACTCTGTTAAAAAATCTTCTACCCATGTGCCATTTGGTACAGAAAATAACTAGAAAGCGACATCATACCAAAAAATGTAAAACCACCATCAAAATTTGAATTATTTTTTCTGGTTAGCGTTTTTTAGCAAGTTAGTTTTCTACGGGACATGGTCACTAATCACATGCCCAACCCTCCTCCTTTATTGGCGTATGGAACTGGGAGTAACAGACGTAAAGTAATTAAGTATCATCAAAATTTACTTAAAACTCTAGTTATCTTATGAATTTTATTTCCGTTTTGCATTAAATCTTAAAGTGGCCTTCATGTTTGTTCAGATCAATATTTATTTACTTTATGTAAGCTCACGTGAAATTAAGTTTGTTCACATTTAATTTGGTTAAGACCTGTTGTTAACTCATTTAACGGTTAGAGTCATCCATACAATAACAACTTATCTATACCATTATACATTTATTATTGTTACACTTGTATGAATATGTATGCTTCAGCAATGCTTACCGCCTACACATATATTCATTCTGATAGCTCTAATGTTAGACACTTAATTGATTCAATGATTCACTCATTTCACTATGCACATTTTAATCCTGTCCATTGACTCGCCAACTTGCTCACTCGACTAGTTCATTTGACTTGCACACTCACTCGCTTGCCCGCTTGCATTTCAGCACTACTCTTTCGTACTTGCTTAGTGTACCTATAATTTTGATTATCTGTGCATGGTGCAATAATAAACGTAATCAACACTTCGTAATCACCTTCTGATTAATACACCGTTAGGGGTGTTATCTATCAACTACCACACCCTGCATAGCATTCAGTTAATTACACTAATTTAACTTCAATCAATCCTCAAAAAAAAACACTGACAATAAACTGATTCTAAAACAATGTTTCAAACAATTATTAAAAGTCAGAAAGGGTTTTGTGGAGGCTTTAGAAATCTCAATAGTTGAAATCATAATTCAATTGAAGCTAGACCAGCATGGGAAACCTGCAAGCACTGGATGGTCGTTTCGTCCTAGTAGAGGACTCATCGGTAGCTTCTTCTTTATTCAACAATTCAATTTTGTGAAATAAATATTTCATAAACATACACATGAGTGAACATGTATACAAACAATATGCATATTAAATAATTTATTCGGACCAGTTTTGTTTCTACTTTCTTTCTTTCTTTCTTATGACCACGCACAACAATGCTGTTTACACACACACACAAAAACACAAAAATGGATAAATATTCTGAATCTTTCTATACATTTGCCCATTTTATTTTATTTTACATGTAGTCAAGTATAGATCTACACACACTCACACACAAACATACATACACTTTAATATATGCACATAAATAGTATTTCAATAATTTTATTCAAATTATAGTCACTATGTTGTATATTAACAAGTAAATATATTCAAACCAAGATTGTTTCTCCTTTTTACAATATTGTAATGATCATAAAATGAGTAGTTTAAAAGCAATTATAAAAAGTGTTGATATGCCTGATGTAATGCAACAAGATGCTGTAGATATATGTGCTATGGCAATTAAAAAATATTCAATGGAAAAAGATATTGCAGCATTTATGAAAAAAGAATTTGATAGAAAATATTCACCTAGTTGGCATTGTATAGTTGGATCACATTTTGGCACGTAAGTTTACTTTACACTCTGTTTATTTTCATTATAGTTATCCTATGATATTTTATCAAGTAGTTTGTAAGTATAATTTTCATAGAGTGAATGAATTCATAAAGTATTTTCTTTTAAGTAAAGATGGATAGTGGCTAGCAGTGGAATCCAGGACACGTGTTTCATCTTATTTGGGACTCCTCAGACTGACCAATTGTAATCCTAAATAACGATGGGAAGATACATGTAAAACAACAACAAGTGAATTTAATTCATCAAGTTGTTTAGATGATGACTGCCTAAGATAATGAAATTTTTGGAATAGGATAATAAGATTGTCCTTTAGTTTGACAATTAAAAACAATTATAAATGAATCTTATTTTGTTGTAACCTCTTAAACATTTGAAATGTAATAAACACCTGATGAAATTTACAACCTTATCATGAGTTGATATGATAGATGGATAGAAACCGTTGTATGAACTTATTTGACCTTTGCGTATGTAATTGTGACGTTATCGGTTATATTTTAAGTATTCCTATGCAATTTTCTGACCTTTCATCCATATAGGCGTGCTTGAGTGTGTATATATATATGCAATGCCGATTTCCAAGCTTTATCAGTTCATTTCACTCATAGTTTATCTCCTCATATGAATTCATAAACTATAACCTTCAAGTTACATTTTGTATTAACCTTCAATTTACCTTTTATATACATTCGTTCCAAAGTACGGTTCCTAGAAGTGTTATATATGAAATTAAATGATTAGGATATATATTTCATAATCATTATCATTGTACTCAGATGCTCCACCGTAAGTCTTCTATAAAAAAATATGGATTTTCCTCATATTTAATTTACTACTGGCTACGGAATATATGGTCATGAATCGTTATCATTACATAACTAAGTACATTGTAAAATGTTTGATTTCTACAATAACATTCGCTTTACCGTCGAATGAACAGTAACAAATGCCTCCATAGTACTTAATAGCTGAATGGTTTGAATAAAATTTGTGAAATTTACTTCCATTAAGCACGCAGGAAACAATATGAACTGAAGTGAAATTCGGGCTTATAAATTGTAATTTTATGCTTTGTCACCTCTTGAAATACACATTATCCTTTTGATAATTTAAAAACTCGATTCATGCGATATAATCCAGGTATTCTAATACACTTTACTTTGAATGAAGTTCTTTTTAAAAGAAATTCTGAACTTAAATGAATACACATGAAAGCAAAGTATATTTTTTTCACGAAGCACTGTCGATGTATTCTCCTTTAGCTTATTTTCAGATAATTTCCAGTATGATTCTATGGGATAGGGACAAAAGATAGGGCTAGATCCATGTTTCCTATTCATTGATACTTGTCTAAATGGTAAATTTCTTATTCTGAGGGAAATTATACCTATCTGAAAATCCTTACATGTGTTGCACAAGACTACTGGCCTTAGCTCAAGACAATAATACGGAACTATTCAGAACTATATCGACCCACTATAGGGTTTCTATGTTTACATTGATTAGTCACTGAGTAATAACCAAAGTCATTTTACTGATTCAGTCGTAATGGTTGAATATTGTTAAAACCGCTCGTTATACAGGTAGAGAATTAAATGATAATTACTTTGTTTACCATTATTTATTTTGTTACAATACAGAGTTACCAGCACCAGTTCCTAGTTATTATAGCATTTCATTCAATTCATTCAAATATACATTTTACAAAAGTCTTTTAGTAGTTAGTATCTCGTCTCATTAGTGTCCGCGAAAGTTTTCCACCAGTCTAGTTGCTACAACCACTTTTTTTTCAATGAATCATAATTTTAATGAATAAGTTCTAATGTAATAGTCTCTCATTTCTTTCACGGATAGATAATGAGGAATGTTTAGCAATGGTTGATACGTTTCAGAACTAGTTTTTGACATTTAGCATCTTAATAAGCTATAAGCTTTCTATCATAATAAATGGGTACAGTCTGTTAATATTTTAGAATTATTCACTTCTAACACAGAAGAGTATTTTTGGCATCATTTGCAAAGTTGACTAAAATATTTGACCAGACTCAATTAATGTGTGTAAAATTGTACATTTTTCACTAAGTAATGATTATCCAATTCAAATGACACCATTACAATGATGGTCAACAGAATGTGATCGACAATATGGACTAAATATCACAGTAGTATTTAATGTTCATTGAAAATTCTGATAGTTTAGATTATAGAATGATAATAATTTTTCACAAAGATTTATTTCAATAATTGAAATCATGGATCAATTGAAGCTAGACGGCCATGAAAAAACTGGAAGCACTGGACAGTTTGAATTTTCGGGGGGGCGGGATCATGGATGAGCACTGCTGAGGTGTTCCATACTAGGACGAAACGGCCGTCAAGTGCTTCCAGGTTTTCCATGCTGGTCTAGCTTCAATTGACTCATGATTTCAATCAGTGAAATTTCCAAAACCCCTTCTGATAAAGATTTATTTATTCTCTCTTGTGTGTGTTTTTGTTGTTCTGTTTTAGAGACAAGTCTTACCGAAAGTGAAAATAATAATAATAATGTTAATAGTTTTGAATGTGTTGTAAGGCGTGTTATTTATGTGGTTTTTGATTTAGCTAGTAGCATATTTGTCTTATCAGAACACTTTTGTATCATAGAAAACTTATATGTACTTTAGAAAACTGATTGTTTTACTACAGTTTCTGAAATTTTATTATTATGGAAAACTTAATGAATACTTATAATGTATCATATCCCTGTAAATAATTATACATTAATATTCAATAAAGGTTTGTTTTTGAGCTGGATAGTTTGGTCGTGGAACTTTCATCGTATTTCTGAAGGACATCATCAGCCAAAACTTAATGTAGAAGTCTTAAAACTGATTAATTTGATAAATCATATGTTGACATTCAAAATAAGCGCAAAGTTATTATACCAGTAATATCAGTATCATGTCAAGTTATTACTACTTATTTCAATAATATCATTGTTGTTATTAAAGATATTTGAGTCATTAATGAAAACCTGTTAAATGTTTATAAAATTTTTAGTCATTTTTAAATGAGAAGACAAAGGTTATGCTGTGAATGACTTATGCATTCACTTAACCAAACATTTAGCATCAAAGTTAAGATAGAATAAATAGGTTATGAAAATGTGTTGTTACAAATAAGCAGCAACTGACGATTGTACATCTGGTAACAGTAGGAGAGTGTGTTTAAAGTATGAATGAATTGTCAGAACTCATAGAGAAGGCTAAGTTTTCTAAAAATCAATAAGTGTGTCGTTTTTTGGTTTGTATTGAAATATCTTAGAAGTAGCATATTCATAAAGTTATATCTTCTTCAGAAAATGGTCGTCTAATACTTGTATTTATTTGAGTCTGTGTTTTTCAGATTGGAGTGTGTTTGGTTCATATCTCAACATACTAATCTTGAAAGCTAGATTATGAATATAGCATCATCAATTTCATATATTAATATTAGTTATGCTGACATGGGTCACAATGCTTCTTGATTGCAACCATTGTTGATTAGTCTATGTAACAATACTGAATAATATTCGTACCTTTTGTATTCTATAGACGTTTCTATTTGAACTATTCACTGGGATATTTAAACTAACATTTGAAGCGAATTATCAGCTAAATCGTTCATTACTAAAAGTTAAATACTAATTTATTATCAAGTGGCAACTTTATGACTCTACGGGAACATTCCATCGTTTGGCATGTATCTACCTACGTCGAACCTCCAAAGTTTGAATAGTGAACGCTTACTGTTTCAACGAAATATACCTTTGAAAAAATTTCGATTACAGTAGGAGAGACTATAAGACATCATACCTGGTGTACATATAAAAGATATCTAAATGTTACAATCAACCACCTCCTGACTTTACACGAACCCTACAATTCACTTCATCTCAAACATTAGGGTGCTTACAATCCATTTAGCGTAATAAGTTTACTGGTACTTCTGGGGTTTAGGACCGTAGCTTTTATCATCAGATCAACAAACAAATTTGATGCTTACCATCTTATCATCTAATATATAACTTAAAATATATACATCCTTTCTACTGAATACATTCTAACCATATTTTCATTTTAATCTTTTTTTCTGAATAACCTCTTTCAGGTATATTTCACATGAAGCAAAACATTTTATTTATTTCTTTTTGGATAATCATGCTGTTGTATTATTCAGAACTGGAACAATCAATTAAAAATCAATATATGTAAACTAATAATCTTTTTATTGGACAATTCTATCAATCTATTGTATCCTATTGATAACAGTACAAAATTTCCTATTTTCTACATTCTGATTAAATCACCTTATCTATTCTTTTATAAAGAGAAATCTTACGAACAATCAACAACTCATTATATATATATTCTTTATTTGTCTTACATTTGTCGTCATACTACTTATTTACTTACTTACTTACGCCTGTTACTCCCAATGAAGCATAGGTCGCCGACCAGCTCTCGTGATATATTATTTCATGTAATCAATATTTTACAAGAAATTCATATTTTCTATCAAAATGACTATTTTTTTCTTTGAGAAAAAAAAACTCTTGTTCAGAAAAGAGCGTATTTTATTGTTGTTAATCTTTATATTTGATTAGAAATATGTTTGAAGTGTATGAGAATAAAATGATCTTTGTATGAATTAGTTATGTTGATGTAACTGTAAATATAGATATGAATATAGATATGAAGTATCTTAATTTGAGACAAATTTCAAAGTGTTAGAACTAATGATAACAGTAGGTTGCCTGGATGAAAATAGATAGGATAGACAAAGATGGATAGTGGTTCGTAGTGGAATTCATGTATACGCGTTTCATCTTATTTGGGACTTGTTATCTAGATATACCTGCATCACAGATTTGATATATGCACATATGTCAATAAGAGACTGATCAATTTCAGTCTTAAATATCAATAAGAAGATTCAAGTAAAACAATACCAATTGAATTTAGATGAAATAAGGTTTAAATCTTCAAAGCCAAACAACTTAACAAATAAGCAATATACATATATGTAGTAGCAATGACATTCCACATTTAAGGATGGTTGAAGTACAGTTGACAAATTTTGATGGAGTTTTGTACTCTAAGCTAGATGGTTTAATCGTTAAGTTTTCATCGTTCTTCTAAACGACATCATCAGCAGAAACTTCAAGTAAAAGTGAAGTGTTCGAATTTCTGCACATGTGATTCACACCTTGTCCTGTAGACCTCGATGTTGATTGGTTCTTGTTGACCTTAAACCTGTCATTAGATGACAAAGCCAATTAATTGAGTAACCTGTTACTTTGAGATTATGGTAGCTCCTGATTAAGACATTAAAACTAATATTATATTTGTTATTTCATTTATTAGATTAAGCATAAGACTAATTAACTATCTTCTAGTTTCGTATAAGAAGTTTCCATGTCTGTTAATCGGTTAAGTTACATTTTGACCACATTTTTTTGCGAACTTAAGAAATGCTTTAGTAAATTGAAACTTTTAATTTGTCCTGTAACCATAATGTTTATTCCACAAATATAAACTAAATTAATTCCATTTTTTGCGGTTTATCAAATAAAATTAACCTTAACAACAATCATCATCCATCCGAAGATTTCAACATCAATCTAATGAGATCAATTCATTTAGTTGTACCATGAATTTATAGAAATACTTAAGTAATAAATATCCTATTCAGATACTATATAATCCAGATTACAATAACTGAGTTTTTGATTGGGATCATGAACTGATTGATGTTGGACCACCTTCGGAAACCTGGAAGCACTGGACGGCCGTTTCATTCTATTATGGGACTTCTCAGCAGTGCGCATCCGCGATCCCGCTCGCGGGATTTGAACTCAGGGCCTCCGGTCTTCGCGCGCGAACGCCTAAACTACTGGACCACTGAGCCGGCATCCAATGGTGATAGTGTCTAACATCAACCAATCCACGAAATTGCGCGACCATCTCCCATTGTACTGACGTAGATACCTGTCTCTACCCGACATGGATTAGCTCCACTGGTCACGGCCTCTCACTAGAACCCCGAGAATTCCCTCACGAAGCTAGTCACCAGTGAGCACATGTTTATTACTGGTATGGAGGTTGTGGAGATTAATAAGTTTTTGATTGAGATCATGAATTAAAATTCCCCTTCAGTTTTGATGATTTAAAGTTTAGTTTACTTAAAAGAAATGTCCTAGATATAATAAATCACTAGTTCTTTTATCCATAACTGGCTTAGTATGTTATATTGAAACAACATAAAATGAACAAAAAAAATAATTTAAAAGTTATTCATATATTGAACTTTTTGAAGGATTATTTCTTGAGAACAGTACATATTTACAAAACATTAATTTTACTGATTGAAATCATGAGTCAATTGAAGCTAGACCGTCAGGCGCTTAACAATTAGACCACTAGCCGGCATACGACGGTGTTAATGTCTAATTCTAACCAATCCACGAAGTTGCGCCACCGCAAGACTGATAGGTCCTGGGTTCAAATCTCGCGGGGTGCGGGATCGCGGATGCGCACTGCTGAGGAGTCCCATACTTGGACGAAACAGTCGTTCAGTGCTTGCAGGTTTTCCATGCTGGTTCAGCTTCAATTGACTCATGATTTCAAATATTGAAATTTCTAAAATCTCCACAAAATCCCTTCTGATAAAAACATTAATTGTATTGTGAATTAAGAAGAATTATCAGATGAGTCAACTGAAACGAAATCATCATGGAAAACCTAGGAGCACTAGACGGCTGTTTCTTCTTAGTGTGCTACTCCTAAGCAGTGCGCATCCATGATCTCATCCCAGGACCTATCGGTGTCACGCACGAATACATAACTGCTAGACTACTGAGCCGGCAGCTTTTAATTGTAATGATGACAAATATATATATACAAAACTAAGGGTTCTATTCTAATTAAAGACTTAAAATTTGTTTCGTGATGAATTACGTAATCTGGTCGGCACAATAAAGAAAAGAGAATTTAGCGAAGAAAATTTTCCTATCTACGACCTCATTTACTTAAGATGTACATTCGTATATATGGTTATATATGGAAAATATATGTAAATGATTTCATCGAAAAAAAGAGAAAATTTCCTTCGCTGAGTCCACTTTTTCTTGGCAATATTTTTTTCTACGGGATGGGGTTGCCGACCTCACACCTAACCCTCCTCCTTTAGTCGGACTTGAGACTGGCATTAACTTTAGAACAGCTACAAGTGGAGTTTTCATGATGGATTACTAATAATATTTTTTTCTAAATTTATACAACTAGATAACAGCTGACTGAAGTATACGGAACTGAAAGAATCAATATTCAATCGAAAAACTCTTTCATAATCATTAACTTTCTTATATCCGTAGTATAAACCAAGTCATTTGAGATTTTTCCATAACAAAGGATAATAATTGACTTGGTATTATTTACTTGAATCTTCCCATTGATGACTAGACTGTAATTAATCAGTCCCCTTATTGACACAGGTACATACTGTGCTTATTGCATTATAAGCATTATAAGCAAAGATGAATAGTCGCTAGCAATGGAATCTAGGACGCGTGTTTCTTATTATTTGGGACTCATCAGTTGGAATGTTCATCCCGGGACTCGAACCCAGTATTTTCATTAATTGTAAATACATAAAATAAATTAAAGTTGTAAAATCAAAAATATACAGAAAACATTTTTTTATTTAAGAAAAGGAAAACACTTTTGTTCAGATTATTTTTTGATGAAAATAGTTACTAAGTACATCGATAAAGTAAAAGACTGACTTCTCCACAATGTATATAAATGAAACACTTTTCATCATGTGTGATTGACCTAAAAAAGAGAAAAAAGAAGAAAATAAAAGCTTAAGATAAAGTTAATTTGAAGTTTACTTCGTAAAAGGTTTTTTTTAACAAAATGATGTATTAAAACTATTTCCAATGCTTTTCACATACATTTCATTATCAACATTGATTCGAATAAATGACCACTTGATTTGATCTAGTAAGCTCAGTTACGTTAATGTAAACTGTCCAATGGAAATCTATGAATGCAAAGGAGCATCTGGATTTTGAGTTCTTCTATTCCTTTAGAAAATAATTTGAAAAAGAATACGAGATTGTGTAAAACAAATTACAGACTTTTCACAGGCTGAAATCATGAGTCAATTGAAGCTAGACCAGCATGGAAAACCACTAAGCGCTGGACGGCCGTTTCGTCCTAGTATGGGACTTCTCAGCAGTGCGCATCCACGATCCGCACCCACGAGATTCAAAGCCAGTACCTATCATTCTCGCTCCAGGCGCTTAATCAACTAGACCACTGAGACGGCATCCAACTGAGTTAATGTTTAACTTCAACCAATCCACGAAATTCCACCACCGTACACCATCGTCTTCAGTGAGTTCCTATTTCACAACAGATCTGGTTGAACTCCACTGGTAACGACTTCTCACTAGAATTCCAGGACTGTCTTCTGAATTCAGTCACTAGTGAACAGGTGATTATTATTATCAGAATGGGTTTTGTGGAGATTTTAGAAATTTAACAGGTTGAAATTTCTAAAATCTCCACAAAACCCATTCTGATAACTTACAGATTATTAAGATGAAGGCGAACATGAGTAATAATATACTGAAATACTACAAATAGATTATTGATGAAAAATCAATACAGAACTGTTTACAAGTTCGATTGTGTTGTTTCTAATCGAATTTATATATTGAAAAGTTGGTTTATGAAATCATGACTCAAATATTAAAAAAACATCTATCGAAAAACACCCCTAACTAATCTTGTAGATTATTGCAATCAATAAATCAAACCAAGTACAGTAGCACATGATATATTTAACTACCATCGAATCAATATTATAAAAAAACACCTCAACCATTGAAAGGTGTTGTTTTTTTCTAATTTACGGATAGGAGATTAATTAGAATAATTTACCCTGTCTTTCTATGTCCAAAGAAAGAAAAGCTTACTTATACAATCGAATTCACAAATCTTTGCAAATTGTCACATTAGCTAGTTTTAGATTTTATAATAATCATATACGAATTAGGTAATGTAGGACATACATTAAGCAAATCATCAAACTACATCACGAGGCAAGCCCTAACTTGGAATCTGAAGGGAAGCGGAAAAGAAGAAGGCCAAAAAACACATTACGTCGAGAAATAGAAGCAGAGATGAAAAGGATAAATAACAACTAGAAGGAGCTAGAAAGGATTGCTCGGGACAGGGTTGAAGGAGAGTGGTGTGGGCGGCCTA
The DNA here is from genome assembly GCA_944470405.2 of Schistosoma mattheei. Classification (NCBI taxonomy): domain Eukaryota; kingdom Metazoa; phylum Platyhelminthes; class Trematoda; order Strigeidida; family Schistosomatidae; genus Schistosoma; species Schistosoma mattheei. The sequence continues at coordinate 82,988,574 of OX103947.1, forward strand.
TGCTCCTTCACGAGGAGTAACTGGCGTAAGTAAGTAAGTAAGTAATTTGCATTTCCGATACTTATTAAAACAACAAAGTACAAACAGAATCATGTTTTATGGAGTCATATTAAGTTTTAGGTTTGGTTCTGATCTAGAATCAAGTTTCATACCTCAGCTATTTTTTTAGAAATAAAGAGTTTATAAATTCGATTTTCTAATCTACGTATGTATATATGTGTATCTCCATACACATTGTACTTTATCAATATTCCATGAGTTCTGTCATTCCTCTCATTATACATGTGATTAAACTTGAAACATAGATTCTCAAATATTATACATATCTTTCGTTAAATATAATATTCTATGCTGACACTTCAATGAAAACAGTTGACAAAGATCGTTATGAATTGACTTTTGTTAACAAACAGTAATAAGATGCATGGAAATAAACTTTTATTTTACAATTGAGTTACTAGTTACATTTTTTTTTCTAAAAATGAATAGTTGCTAGGTTGGATTATAGTAACTATTTCATGAGAATCAGTTAATCTATGTGTTCAATACCTACACTTGAATGAAAATCAAAATAAATCAATGTCCATTTGTACTAACCTATAAGTATATACATAAATCTATTCTACATGTGTACCCTGTTTGGTGTAACTTAGATATTTGATGCAAACAACACTTAAAGTCATGATCAATAACCGTATTCTGTTTGTACACCAAAAATTTTCATACTAATTTACATATGTAAACATAAATTATATAATCAACAATTCTAAAACTTTATACATTTTTTTTTATAACTGATTAATTCATGAAGGTAGTTTGAATGGTTGCTAAATGATACGATTCTACTTTATGTAAACACATACTGTTCATAGTGTATTGAATAAGAACATAATTGAGGACAATCGAATATATTTGAATATAAAATTACAGAATATCTTAGTAACATTTGAGAACCATACAGTAAATATTTCATTTACAAAATATCAATCAATCGTCGCAAACTTCATTGTTTTTTTTTGTTGTTTCCATATCAATCATTCTCTGTTCTCGTTCTCATTACTTTGATTTGCTTAACGTTCTACCGCCACGTATTTCACTTTCGATTATTGATAGATACTACTTATATCTATCGACATCAGTAGCATATACCACAATCGGACATAAAAAATTGAATTAGGCCTTATGTGATATAATTAATGCTAGAAGTTCTGATTTATATATTCAATTAAACAACCAATTAAATAATAAAAAAATGATATTTGAAAATTTGTGAAACATTTGGATGTTATCAGAAGGGGGTTTTGTGGAGATTCTAGTAATTTTATAGTTGAATTCATGATTTAATTGAAGCTAGACCACCATTGTAAACCTGTAAGAACTGGAAGGTTATCTCATCCTACTTTGGGGCACCTCAGCCATGTGCATCCACAGTCGTGCACGTGGGATTCGAACCCAGGGCCTTCGGTCCCGCTCGCGAACGCTTAACCTCTAGACCACAGAGCAACGAAATTGCGCCACCGTACACCATTGTCTTCAGTGACCTACTGTCTCACAACAGACCCGGTTGAACTCCACTTATCACGGTTTCTCATCAGAACTCCAGGAAATACCTCTTGAAGTTAGACAATGCCGTGATTGATTGTCGACTCAGTGGTCTACAGGCTAAACGTTCGCTCGCGAGACCGATGGTTCCTGGGTTCGAATCCCGCGAGCGGGATCGTGGAAGCACACTGTTATATAGTTCCATACTAGGACTAAACGGCCGTCCAGTGCTTTCAGGTTTTTCATGGTGGTCTAGCTTCATTTGACTCATGAATTCAACTATTGACTATTTAAATGATATATTTATAAATTGAGCTATACAGTAGATTAAATATCTAAACTTGAAGATTAGTTGGTGGGACTATAATTTATAGACGAACCAATCAGATATAAGGTTTTTGGTTCCAAATTTATTTATACGTTTGACAAAATATCATTTTGTCATCATAGCTGATGCCAGTTCGTGATGAAAACCCAAATCTAATTTCTAACCTTAATCGTCAACTGTAATCATGATTCTCATTCTTCCTACAGGTTTATAATCCTTATTCGGTTTTGGTTTTTTAGGTGAACACTCTCAAGGTCATTTTAGCGTCGCTCAAAGGTCGTCCATAAATTACAGTCTCAACATTTTTTCAAATGAGAATTCACTAATAAAATAAATTTTGGTTAAGTTAGCCTTTTATTTTATTCAAAATATCGCAACAATGATAGTTATAACTAAATCAGCAAAAATATAAACAGTCTATAAACATTATTCATATTTTTAGCCTAAAAATTTGGTGTCAGACTGGGGATTTGTGGAGACTGTGGTCATTTCAGTAGTTGAAATCATAAGTCAATCTAAGCTATACGATCTGAGCTAGGATGAAACGGCCGTCCAATGCTTTTAGGTTTTCAGTAGTAGTCTAGCTTTTGTTTCATGAACCAATTTCAATTAGACAACAGTTAAAAATCAAGAGGTATTAAATAGTTTTTTCACCATAATTTGATACTATTCAACTATGTACATGATTTCACTGGGGGATTAAAAACCATTATGTTATGATTTCATAACAAGGAAGTAGACTTCAGACAGCTGAATGCGCATCTAGGTAGATACGTTTCTAAAAATTCAATGAATGATATTACATGACTATCGTCAACTGTCATTTATGACGCTTGCTTCAGTCCAATGAAAATAGCCTATTAATAAACCTCATATTATTATTGTTCATATTGAAATTATTTTAATTCCGTTATTAAGTATTCAAATGTTTTGCATGTAAACTTTATATAAAGACTATTATTTTAACTCTGAGATGCAGGTAGATCGAGTTGATGAGTCCCAAATAGGATTTCACCGCTAGCCACTATCTATCTTTGCATATAATGCTTGTGAATTAAGACTATATTGAGGCAATACGCACAGTATGCACATATGCCAATAAGAGACTGATCACTTGCGATCTAAACATCAATGGGAAGATTCAAACAAACAGTATATCTAGAAACGCCATTGTAGTATTGTTCTTCTGATAAAAGTTAACTTACAATAAAATATTATCATTAATTGATTAAAGAACGTGTAGTGGCTGGCCCTATGTCGAATCCACATAGCTTAACTTATCTTCCACACAAGCCAATTTATCCATTCTTCTTGAGTCATGTCTTAACCTTGTTAAGTATCCGCTTATCAACCTTGACCGTTTTATATGAACGTATGTGTGTACATTTCTTATCCTACTGCTCACATGACTGCAGCTTATTTTTGTGTAGCTATAAATATGTATTAACGCTTGATTAAATGCAGTCAGCGTCATTTTGCTTCGTCCCTTTGATTGCTTACGCAGATCAATGAGTGTACAAAATATATGTAATCGAAAATCCTTTTGACTTATTTAATTCCGTTATTCACTAATGTGGATTAAGTCGATTATTATATACGAAGATTGGCGATATGTATATAGTCAATAGCAATCAGAAATCATCCTATTGGAGTCAGATCCCAGGCCACTATAGTGGTGAGCCCATCGACAACATTGTGCGGTCTAATTGACGTCAAAATGAAGGGCCACTAAAACTTAATTCATCACTTTTTACATAATTATAGTATATCTTCTTGAAAATTTATTTAAACATACAATTTTTCGAATAAAATTAACTGAGAATTAGTTATTCAGTATAAACACACTGCTTCCAAGTTTTCTACAGTAGTCTAGCTTCAGTTGACTCATGAACTCAACTATTAAAAGAATTAACTAAGAAAGATTAGCGAGACTATAATTTACGGACGAACCAATGAGGTATAAGATAACAGATCTCGGATTTTAGCGTGAAATTCACTCATCCATTTGGATAAATAGATTCATGGCATTATAGCTGATGTTAGTTCATGATGAAAACCCTAAATCTAATTCCTAACCGTAATCATCAGCTGTAAATTATAATTCAAATTTCTCACACAGGTTCATAACCTTCATTTGGTCCTGATTATTAAGTGGACACTCTCAAGGTCAGTGTAACATCACTCAAAGGTCGTTCATAAATTATAGTCTCACCGAAAGATTAGTTCAGCGAAGAGTTCTCTTTTCGGAGAATTCATTTTCAAAGGTGTACAATCATAAATACATATACTTATTTTTCAGAATGATAATAATTATAACACTTTTGATAATAAACTTCTGTTAGACAATGGTGATATCCATAAAACCTCTTTCTGACAAACATATATATATATATATATATATAAACATATAACTTACATTCCAAATTCATGACCTACAATACATTGCCATATTGGTCCATATAATTTATCAAAATTTTTTTCATAAACATAGCTACATCTTTTTCAGTATGATAATAATCCAATGCATGTACACATAAAGTCAATGCAGTTGTTTTACGTTCTGTTGGTAATTCATTTGCTTCAACTACAATATCGTAATGTTTCATGATGAATCGGAATCGACTTATGAATAAACGTATATAGATATATAGATATATAATTGGTACTTAACAATAGATATCTGTTTACAAGACTTATTACAATTCACTTGATAGTACAATCATAAACTGAGAATAATTTAATTGGTGGTAATCATTCTAATTTGTCTCTTTATTTAGAAATTATATATAAGTGAAGAATATTTTCACATTATTCGACACTTATAGAATCTGTCATAATACTACTAATAATAATAATAATTGTAATAATAATAATAATGTGGTATATATATATATATCACAACAATAATGAATTACAATTAATGAAGTGTATACAACCATTCAAATGTGTGTTATAGTCATGTGAATTTGAGTGCACCATTGTACGAAAAAAGTTAATTGGCTGGTTAATTGGTTAAATTATATGAGGTGTATTTTATTTTGCACTTTATATAAGTATTAGGTTACATCATAGAGAGTGGTTAATAATCACACAGATAAATTATGAGTAATATATATATGAGTATAGTTAAGACTATGGCTGCAAAATCAGTAAAAATAACAAATCGATTTTCATTACTGATTGAAATTATTGGTAATTTTTTTAACTGAATAGGTGGGTTGTGGAGATTGTAGTAATTTAATAGTTGAATTGATGAGTCAATTGAAGCTAGATCACCAGTGAAAAGCCGAGATTCGTTGAAGCTAGACATTAACACCGTTGGAGGCCGACTCAGTGGTTTGTAGTTTAAGCGTTTAAGTGTGTGTGAAACCGATGGTTCTGGATTGGAGTCTCGCGTGCACGATTGTGGATGTGTACTTCTGAGGAGTCCTATACTAGGACGGAACAGCTGTCCAGTGCTTCCAGGTTTTCGACGGTGGTCTAACCTAAACTGACTCATGAATTCAACTATTTAAGATATTTGCTATTAAGTTAATACATGTTATGATCTAATTAGGAGAATCTATTGTCTTTAAAGTAAAATAGATTATTTGAATGTTTAAGCAAAATACAAACTGAATTCATGATTAGTAGAAAACGTGTGAAAATATTTGACTTGTTTTTATTTACTGTGATGATAGCTCTTGAAAACAATAATTTAGATTTCTGAGGCATTCGATGGTTTGATTTGTCATACAGTGCACAGAAAATAACACATACATACATTGGTAATATTTAAACTTGTGTTAATTCAAATTGATATCATGAACGGATGAATGTTGGACCACCATTGAAAACCTAGAAGCACTGAATGGTCGTTTCATCCTAGTATGGAACTTCTCAGTAGTGGTCATTCAGGATTTAGTTCGGTTATTTACTTACTCTGAAGAAGTCGCAGACCAAATTAAGTTCATAGATTCGGTAGTTGTTTCATGGCTTCACTTAAAAGTGATGACTTTAATCTAATTGAGATCTTGTTAAATTCTCATATAGTAAGGGAATTATGGTTGGTATTAAATAATGAAATGTCTGATTATTTTTAATACTGTACCGATAGTTTTGACATTTATAAGGTATCAATTGATTTTGGACACTAGTGAACACTACCATTGAATTGTGATTTTGATTTTCTTCGTTAGCATTTACTTTCCCAAACACTTGAATTTTAGCATATGATTTCATAGGAGAACATATTTTGAGCATTTGGTCAGAAGACTTAACCTATGATGTAGTGAATCAATGTCAAGAGACTAAAGTTCATTATAGCAAGTAACTTCACTTGTTTACTAGAGTCCTTTAGTCTATGTCTATTACTGGTTGAGAATCAGCACCCCTAAAACTTCTTAGGCAAACCTTTTATATACACTACCAAAGACTTAAGCTACGACTGCTCACAATTTATCCTATAGTTTCATTAAAATTAACCTACCAGCGTAAAGGCAGTGAATAAAACATTTCAGACAGTCGATAAGCACATGCTGTTTATAACTTTCCACAGGTTTTTGCGTTATAATTTGTGTAAACTGGAATCCTGAGTTCGGTAATTTATGACTATGATTAACTAAATACTGAAGAATAAATAGTTTTACACTTACCATTATGTTTTACTAAGCCATGTTTACAGGTGATCCCTTATGCTTTGGAAGATATTCCTTGATGAGAGACGTATTTAATGTAGCTTCATAATAAAAGATAAATAGGTAAGCGCGCATCAAACTGTTCTCATGAGGTGAAGTTTCCTTTATACAGTTATGCACCATTGGCCGGCTAGTGTAGACTACTCTCAATCAGAAAAAATGTCTGTCCTATCGAATTATCCTAAACTCAAAATTCACTAAAATCGGCTTCTGATTTTCTTTTTTCCTTTAAAAGGTATGTGCTATCAATAATATTTCCATCTTAAATTTTTACTCGTCTTCCAAATACAAAATTTTTTCCCTTAACTAACAACGCTAGTCATTGAGAATATTAGTGAATGAGTATTTCCCACGAAATATTGAACCCAGACATAGTTTCTAACTCATTTCCATTAAGCATTATTTTCATTAATAATCAGACTTGGGGTATATATTAAATCTAATACATATATTACTCAAAGTTTATAATAATAACAATGGCTGTTATGTTTAATAATGAGTAATCAAACTGTATCACGAGGCAAGCACTAATTTAGAATCCTGAACGGAAACGGAAAAGAGGAAGGCCAAAGAACACACTTCATCGAGAATTGGAAACTGACAGGAAAAGGATGAATAGCAACTGGAAAGAAGTGGAACGGATTGCTGAAGGCAGGGTTGGATGGGGAATGCTGGTGGGCAGCCTATACTGCTCGACGAGGAGTAATAGGCGTAAGTAAGTGAGTAAATAATTGTTAAAGTTGAGAATTTCCAGTAAAAACTATAAAATTTTGTAACTGTGGTCTCTGAGTCCGTTTTTATTGCAAAAATTAACAAAAACAATAAAATTTGTATATTTCATTTCATATACCTAAAGCATAGTTTAATACTTCTGTACTATGTAAGATAATATTCATGAGTAATATACACAGTTTGGACTTGGAAAAGCCAATCATAATTAAATCAAGACGTTCACCATATGCCTTACTGTTAGCTTTCAGACTGGTACCCATATATTCTTTCTCAGTAGTCCCAATAAAATATAAAGAGAATTAGTACTGACGAATAGGACAGCACTTAAGCTCACAAATTGTAAGCACAAATGTCGGTTAACACTAAAATCATATACCTTCTTTATATGATAGATTAAACAGAAACCTTTCTACAATAGTGCTAAACTAAGTGAAGCTAAGAATAGACAGAAAGAATAACAAATTGCATCTAGATATATTCACAATATTTACAACATCATCAATGTTACATTTGTCATGTGATTCCATCAGCGTTCTTAATGTTTAAAGCTACATGTAACAGTTTAACGATTAAGAAGAGAATGAATGTAAAATCATTACGAAACGAGCATTTTTAACTAGATGTTTTGCAATCAACTCCGTTTAGTTCGATCTAAATTAACCTTACTTATCCTAGTAAGGTCGAAAGTATCATTAAAAAAATTTACTCTCAGTAAACAACTTATAGTCAGACAAATAAAAAAAGAAGGGACATTAGCTATGAAAAATTCACTTTATTAGACAAGGTAACTTTGATTGATCGTTGCACAGGTAGTCACATACATCAAAGCAACCAATTTCTTTTTAAAGGAGTTATGAAAAAGAAGTATAGTTTAAACATTTCATTGAATGTTTCGTTAAACAACAAAATGGATCCACTTCACAATCAAGGCTTTCAGTAATAGACAAATCATGAGTTATCATAGACCTACGCTTTAAGTCAATGGAGATGACAGATCGTTTAAAATATAAGTAGTTAAATCACTATGCTTTTAAATTACGCAGGTTTTTATTTTCGAGTCATATTATTTAGCATACTGTTAATTTAAGATCTTTCTAGAGGTTATATTTTCTTTGAGCTGGTTAGTATAATTATGAAGCTTCCGTTACTTTTCTAGACAAAATCATTAATATATATTTGATAATGAAGTGACCAATAAGAAGTGGGCGGCCTGTAGTTCTACTAGAGTTACTGCCGGTCCCAAGCCCGGGTAAAGGAGAAGGGTCAGGCATGGGGTTAGTGACCCCATCCCGTAGAAAACTAATTCGCTAAAAAAACGCTAACCAGAAAAATAATTCAAACCACTTAAACTCTGCTCTGGGAGTTAGAAGGTCTCCATTTAGAAGAACTATGACGTCTCATGGTGAAAGCCGAGTTCCTTCGAAGGCAACGAGGCCGATGACCCTTCTAACAACCAGAGCAACAATTTTTATAGGTACATGAAACGTACGATAAGAAGTGAACTGATAATATTGTCTATAAAGACAATGGGAGCTTCACGACTAAACTATACAGTTTATAAAATAAATCAAGTTTTAAATCCTTTCCCGGATCAATAAATATTCTCCATCATATGAAAATTCACTATCTACCATTGTACACTGACTCAATCATTAACAAATAGACTTTTAGACTTTTTCATTGTAAACATTGGAACTGAAATTGGTAATCAATCATTCAGCACTTTAAACATGTACCATTTTTAACACAAAAAAATCTTTGTCAGTCAATAAAATATGTTTTTCACTTATTTCTTTCAAACCAACTAAACTGTGAAATTGATTTGTATGAAATCTCATTTGGAAAATTGAATTGATTTAACAAATAATATGTTAATATATGTTTAATAGTTGAAATCATGAGTCGACCGAAGTTAGACCAACATGAAAAACTTGGAAGCACTGGACGGTCGTTTCGTCCTATTGCACGACTCCTCAGTAGTACGTATCCACGGCCCCACCCCCCGTGAGATTTGAATCCAAGACCTATCAGTCTCGCGAGCGAGCGCTTAGCTCTTAGACCACTGAGGCAGCCGGTAGGTTTGTGCATGAGCACTTCCGAGGAGTCCTATACTAGGACGAAGCGGCTGTTCACTGCTTCCAGGTTTTCAATGCTGGTCTAGCATCAGTTGACTCATGATTTTGTCTACTGAAATTTCTAAAATCTCCACAACACGCCTTCTGATTTAATTTCATCAAAATTATATGTATATCGAAATTATTTTGCCCTAGTAACCGATAACTTGTGAAGTGATCCATTTTTGCTAACAAAATGTTAACATTTCTAACCATTAGTAAAATAGTTCATTAATATTAATATTACTTTTTCTGATAAACTTTATCGCCTAATTTTAGGACAAAAATGATTTCATATATGTTACGTAATTCAAACAACAAATTCGACAAACAACTGGTAAGGTCTGTATAAGGGTTTTGTAGAGATGATAGAGTTATAAGTTAATTTTAGCCAAACCCCATTGAAAAGCAGAAAGCACTGGACGATTATTTCGTCTTGTTATAGCACTCCTCAACAGTGGAAATCCACGTCCCTAAAAACAGTGGATCAAACTTTGGACTTTTAATCCCACATATGAGTTTCTAACCTTCATACAACTGAACCCACATACAGTGATATATATTTTTAATTTTAAAAAATTCTAGATATTTCATAACCATCTTTCACTGACTGTAGTTGATAATTATCTCACAACTAACGTTGTTCTGAACCTGGACTGATAACAGACATTTTCTCACTGATGGCTGGCTTTTAGCGGGAATTTCTTGACTTTGAGTGATGAGCGGTGACTGGGGTTGTTCAAACTTATCTAGTGTGAGACATTTACCCACTATAGACATTAGTAGATGGTCTTGTAATATCGTGAATTGATTTAAGCGAGACGTTAGCATCGTTAGATGCTAGCTCACTGGTCTATAGATTAACCGAAGATCTTGTATGGAATCCACTGTGCCAGTGTTGTAGGTGTTTACTAATCAGCAGTCTCATACGAATATGAAACAGTTGATCAATGCTTTCTGGTTTCTAATAATGGTCTAAATAATAATTAGTCAAGATATAAGACCAAAATATTTAATTTCAAAAAAATGTAGATTACACCATTAGCTGAGTTGAAAGAAATAACCACTGTAGATCAGAAGGTATTTAACAACTGTTTTATAGTGATAATATAAGTTAATGAATTAAGCCATGAATTGATAAATGGCATTTATACTCACACGTACATAGACTGAAAATTGACGTAATTACTATGCTTCTAGAGACTCACTGGGATTCTTAAGTTTTTTTTCAATGTTTTCCCGACCATTCGAATTAATGTATAACAAAGTAATTTTACTTATATCTGTATATCAGACATTATTTATGGAATGGATAGACTTTCGTTAGCATTTAAATTCTATACTTGTGTTTCGTCCTGTTTATCAGCCGTAAGCTTGATATACTTACATCCAAGGGTCGTTCTTGTTGTTGTTGTTGTTCAAACTCAAACCCAAGAATTTTTACTTCGACGTCAGCACGTCACCTATTGATGTTCTGAGTTTAAATTATCACTAATGTTTTCTACAGGTATGATGTTCATAAGATTGTTATTATCAGTAGTCAGGATTATTTGTTTTTTCATGTTTGGAACTGAATTATAGTCAGTTCTTGATGGAATACATATTCACTTTAGGTAGATTCCCCCATATACCCACTTTTCACAAGTTATTTTCAGAAAATAAACAGATTAAGGCTAGTAGTTGGTAATTCAATTTACTTCATATATATGGTGGAGATTTTTATTAGCATTTCGCTTGCCTCATAAAATCCTCTTAGACAGTTATAAAAGAGAATGTAGAAAATGGGATAAATTTAAGAGTTTTGAAGATCGCGCACACAAATTTGAAATCAAGATTTTATGGTGAAACTTTTACATTGCACATGGTATCTTTAATAAGAGCTTATTTATTGTGACTAATTGTAAAATAAGATTTTTAGCATCTAATGTCGTTCAATACTACGAATATCTACCGCTTTACTGAAATTTTAAAGTATTTCTTCGCTAAACAGTTGGTGACGAAGAGTACACGCATCTGTCATTTCTTTATACATTGATTCAGATAATCTAAACAGATCATATGAGTTGTGAAACACTTCATGTATTTGACATCTTTTCTATGTGTAAGCTACTGAAGATATTCACTTTCAGAATTTTACGAGGTTCACTGATTTTAGATTTGGTTATTAATCTAAAGTATGGTCACAACACAATCATTTTACATTAGCATATCGACAATAAATTATGTGATTTTAGTTTCCAAGATACTCTTATCTTTAAGTTCCAGTCAGCTGACCTGATAAAATCACTATGGTTTTTTTAATAAAGTTACAGCATTCTAATATATTGACCGTTTTAAATTTCAAGATTCAAACGCTCTGTCTGATAGGTGATTGACATAATCACCAAATGTGAGGGGGTCTTTTATTGATCCACAATTGCGATATAGATGAATAGTTCAAGTATATACTAACAGGGTTAGCATAATTTAGTCATGATGCGTACTTGAATGAAACGAAGGTAATATTGTTTTCATATGCTTGTTTATGCGCTTACTTTATAAAGTTGCAGTTAAACTCTGAAATCAATGTCAGGAATAAGGACCAATCAATTAAGGTTCAAGACTGAGTCGACTAAGATGACTGTAAGATTTTCTACTTCCATCTAGTTAGATCTAGCTTTAATTCGCGAAGCATTGTGGTGTAAACTTTAACAGTAATTCACCATCGAACCGAATGGTATGTTAATGCGTTTTGTGAATTCTATGAAGTTTTAGAGACTTGTAGAAAAATTCATTCGGAAACGCTTAGCTACTAATGAGTAGTGCTGCATTTTCAAACGATTGTTCAACGGAACTCGTCACTTTGTAAAAGAATGTCCCATTATACTTATAAGAATACATATGCGCAGGCAAAAGAAATCGTAAAATAACGAGAAACGATTATATATGTTCTTGGTTGAAGTCACGAATAATAAGTTTCGATGAGTCTAGGCAGAAAATAGTTTACTTAATTTGAGAATATGAACCAAAGTAAACCAGAAATCAGTAGAAAATCGCGAGGAATGCTATTTGGCAATTGAAATGAGCATAAGTAAATTCCTCACAATTCATCAACGATATAAATCTCCAACTAATATAGATTATGTTTGATTCCATAAAAGATATCGAACGATAAATCTGATCCAATATTATTATCATTATATTAGTTATATAACGTATCCTTGTGGGCCAGAGTAACTTTACATTGGTTTTCAGGAGGACCAGACACCATCCAGACTTTCACGTAGAAACCAAAACAGTACAGCTCACCCCCGTTTAGCAGGGGCACCAGACACTGTATAGGCTTTAACGCTACAATCTGAATAGTACAGCTCAATCCTGTGACGCAACCACAAAGGTACCAAGCACCCTGGTGGAACAAATATTATTATAGTGACTGTATATTACAAAACAGATCATTATATTGTTATTCTCAGCATATTGTATGACTGTTTAGTCTTGTTATTTTCTCTTGATACTACATGAGTTAAATCCGACGACTTATTTTATCAAATACTACGAATAATACAGATGTAATCCCAGGTGAACTAGAACAAAGATCACTTTGAAATTCTATGATATGGCATAAAAATGTATTGTACAGTAATCGAAATTTACGTTGTGTAAGCCAGAAAAATTTGAATGTAAACTTACAATATTGTTTTTAATTAGATCGTTAACAGGCTTTACTCTAACATACAATCGTATTTATATCCATATATTTAAAATTACTAAACCAATCAAGGTAGATAATGAGTCAGTGATGATAATGAAATACATTATGGAAATAATAATATCAGAAAGGGTTTAGTGCAGATTTTAGCGATCTCAATAGTTGAAATCATGAGTCAACTGAAGCTAGAACATGAAAAACATGGTAGATGGCCGTTTCGTCCTAGTATGGGACTCGTCAGAATGCGCATCCACGACGGTGGTGCAGTTTCGTGGACTGGTTGAAGTTGGACATTAACACCGTTCGATTGTGGCTCAGTGGTCTAATGGTAAGCGCTCGCGCGTGAGACTATAGGTCCTGGGTTCGAATCTCATGGGGGGGCGGGACCGTGGATGCGCTCTGCTGAGGAGTCCCATGCTAGGACGAAACGGCCGTTCAGTGCTTCCAAGTTTTTCATGTTGGTCTAACTTCAATCGACTCATGATTTGAAATAATAATAATAGATTAAAAGTGTATATTCTTCATTATATGAGTAATAGTCCACTTTTTATTACGTAATTTTAGTAATATTTAGTAACTGTAAATTTAATATAAGTTTTCTGATGTTTTGAACCACTCAGTATGTCTATCTATTGATTTAATGTTAATTCGCTTATCATTACTCCTAAATCGATCATCCTACCATCAACTATAGGTTCATTTACGTTGATGGTAGTGTCCACGATAAGACTCAAACCTGTTCATAAACTTGAAAATACAAACATACTATCTGCTAAGTAACTAAATCTAAAAAGTGATCAACTTGTTCCACATGGTTTATATTATCCAGTTATTAACATTTAGTTCTAAATCTTAAACTATCAATTATGAATATAAAGTTTGATTAAAAATATTTAAAAATCTTGATTGTCATTTGTAACAAATATAGTGCATAGATATTATTTGTCATGGACTGAAGTTTTCTAAAGATAATTCCTTTAGGTCATTTTATGATCCATCTGAAAGGACATTATTAGCCAGATTCATACAGAGACATTGTTGATTCCAACAGCAATTATGTCTAAAGATATTTTCTAATTATTTATTGATTTTGGTAGGAAAAAAAGCTGAGATTCAACATAGATTCATCATCACGCTGCATTAAACATTGACCGAAGGAGACTTTTTCTTCGCAATTCTCTAATTGTCTTAGATTTTATTGTACTTTGTGTATATTCTGTTTTTTCGTTCCTAACTGAAAATCTAAACAACTTTCATAGAATAGATATCTTATTTTTATCAGTAGAAGCTAACAATGGCATTTAGCTCTATTTACGAATAGTCAGCTCGATTTACATGGATCTCATGTGTTGATGTTTATGTTGGAACATGAGAGATTGATAATAATACGGTCCGTAATATCGATAATGAGATCATTCGAACCATACCAATAAGATCTTAAATAAAGTAGTCATTTTCCAGAAACAACTTGATTCAGTCATTAAACATTTTGATGCATTAGGTTACATATAAATAAATCATCAGGATATTACATTAACAAGAAGTGAAATCTGTAGTGGCTTAGCTTCGTGTTAATCACTCACCTCGATAACCGTTATAGTATAAACTCCGATGTTGTTTGAAATCAGAAGGCAATAAGAAGCAGCGACTACACTTTATTATCGGATAGCACAGATCATAAAGCTATAAGGACGTCAAGCGTGTTTTAAGCAGAGAGGTGAATGAGGAAGTGTTAAAGAATACATAAGTAAATTGATAGTCAAATTGCATAAGGGCGCAGCAAGGCAAGCAAAGCAAAAGTTTATAATAGTATTTGTGTACATATATACATGGGGAGGATAATGATTCATCGAATGATATTTAAGCTAACAACATTTTAGCTAGAGTCTGTCATGCGATCAAGCGCACACATTTATACAGACAAGATGGTTATCATAGTAGTACAAAGAACCATGGGATTTGTTACTGTTTGAATAACATTGTCTGTTACGTAAGTTAATAAAAGGGATTAACAATATTTAACCATAATCGAAATTGATCGTACGAGGGTTGCTATAATTCCGATAATTCTACATGACGAATTCGTTCATTAGTGGGTTCAAATGATAGATACATAACTGAAGTAATGCGTTAGTTGAGATAGTTGGTCAGTTATGGTGTTTCACGATTAGCTGTGTTGAGCTGTAGAATAGTAAGTTTGAAAGATGAAAAGTCTCAATCCATACATTTAACCACTATTTATCTAACCTATGTTAATGTATGTAAAGATCGCAGTTAAAATACTACAGAGAGTCCTAATTATTGCTTTGGTAATTCATGTGATACAGATCAGAAAATCATCATAGTCACAAAGATGTATTGGTATCATAGCCGCCACGAAATATCCAATGCTATATTGTCCAATAAATTTTTTATTTTATATTGATTATTTTATTTATCTTTCCATTCAACTGTTCACGAGTAATTCCCAAGTTTTAAGCTGTTGATTACTATTTTTTCTAAACTGTCATATTCTCTCTGTATCCTAACTTGGATAATGGTAGTATAAATGCAGTTTTGTAATGTCCATGGTTTTTAAAATAATATCGTGTGGTGCTTACTAAATATATTGTTCAGTTTATTAATACAATGATAGTCAACATAGGCATTGATCCAAAGAATTACATTTGTATTCACATTTAAACTCCCGAACTGATCTTATTTAGATCACCGATACAAGCAATGAAGCACTGTGTGGCCGTTTCGTTTTCCTATGACACGCATGAGCAATCGACATCCACTATCCCACACTCAAGAATCAAACATAGCACCTTCAGTATCACAGGTGATCACTTAACTTATAGACCACTGAGTTGAGATCGAACGGTCTAGAAGTCAAGTGTTCGTACACAGGACCGATGGTGCTGTGTTTGGTTTTCGAGTGAGGGATCGTAAATGTACAGTTCTTATGAAAGCTATACTAAGATAAAACGTCCATCTAGCTTCTAATAGTGGTCTTGATTTCAACCGGGAGAATACTAAAAGCTCTACAAATCTGCTATAGAAATACATTTCATTCAATAATCCGTCATTTATTTATTCCATATTTAATAAAATGATTATTTCTTTTTATCTTTAATTAATAGTTACAAACTGTTCATTTTCTCGATATATTTACTTAAGAAAATAGTTTCATAGTTCATATGTTATACAGAATTCAATCGAAATATTGAAGCTAGACCACCAAGGAAAACCTGGAAGCACTGGACGGCTGTTTCGTCCTATTGTAGGACTCCTTAGCAGTGCGCATCCACGATCCCACCTCGCGAGATTCGAAACCAGGTCCTATCGGTCTCGAGCACGAGCGCTTAACCATTAGACCACTGAGTCGGCATCTAATATACAATAATATTTATATGCATATACGAAATTATTAAACCAATCAAGATAGTTTATGAGACAATGATAACAATGGAATAGATTACGTAAATAAACATAATAATTGAAAAGTACAAATTGGTACTGTGATGACAGGTGTACTAGTTTTGATAAGAATAATGAAGGTTGTATTCCTACTTGTTTTCCTTATAGTGTTCGATCTCATCTCTTACACATAGCAGAAGCTATAAGAATTCGAGCCAACAATCCAAGTCTTTGTGTTCATAAGGAATTTTTAACACAACATCTTAATATTTTCCATACTCTTTCTTCGTTTATTTCTCTTCACACCCTCTCACCCTTTTCTTTTCTCAAATGTACGCTTCATAGTCTAATTATCTGAACACCCCTAATTACGTAATCTTCTAATCTTTCTGTTATAATTTCTTTCTTACGGTTATGACCCAGCTATTCCTATTGCTTAGTATTCTCGGACACCGATTCACTCGACAAGTCCCCAAATCAGAACACGGTTGAACAGGAAAGAGATTATATTTCAAACAACAAGGTTAGATGGGAGTAAGAAGCAAATGAGAAGCACAATGGAGAAAACATTAGTATATTTATAGTTTTTACATGTGATTTTAGAGTATTCTCCAACTATCGACTAGTGCTGATTGGGTAAGAATTAGCCAATCAGCGTGCACCAAAGCAATCGTGCATTGAACATGCTTTAATCCAGTCTATGTCCCGCTAACACTTTCTATGAATGTTATTACAATATCTATATTTTTTTTAATCATTGACCTATTTCCGATTATGTAACATTTTTTAAAGCTTTTATTATTGTTATCAAAACTAGTACACCTTTCATTAGACTACCAATGTTTATTTATGTAATCTATACCATTGTTATCATTGTCTCATAAACTATCTTGATTGGTTTAATAATTTCGTATATGCATATAAATATTACTGTATATTAGATGCCGACTCAGTGGTCTAATGATTAAGCGCTCGTGCTCGAGACTGATAGGACTTGGTTTCGAATCTTGCGAGGTGGGATCGTGGATGCGCACTGCTAAGGAGTCCTACAATAGGACGAAACAGCTGTATATTAGAGTAAAGCTTGATGAAAATCTAATCGAAAACAATATTATTCACTAATATATATGTTTTTCTAAATTACAATTAATTAGCTTAAAAGTTGTCTATTATTTGCACTATTTTCTATCAGTTTTGATTATTTTTCAAATCTTTGTATTGATAGACATTGTTTATTCTTTTATGAAATCAATCATCTCAACGATACAATGACTCACTACATTGAGTTGATCACATATTCTATACTGATTAAATGATTTCAATATTACCATTGTAGCATGATACTAGTCAATAGTACCACACGTATGAATGTTTTTTCTACAAAACATTTACATTTTTTTTGTTTTGATCACATGTATAAACAAAATTTTTAAAAAAAAGTTGATTATACCCTTTTTCTTTTCTATTGATTATCGATCAATTTACATTCCATAATGAAAGTGTCTTGTTTTAGATTGATATATTTACGCGTGTTACCATGTAGTTGATAGTGTTTCTTTTTCAAATTAGCAACAAAAACTAGACTCATTATTCAATAAACTATTCACATGTTTTGACACTTTTTTTTACATTTAAAAACTAGTCTCCTCCGTAATGTCATCATGTATTTGATTATGTACATACATTGTTTAAATAATACTTTGAAGGTTTTTAATAAACATTGATAGATGATAGATATCGGCACTTGAAGAAATTATCAGGCATTTAGCATATGAGATGTATGAGCAAAGTTGTGGTAAACTGAAATGTTCTGTGTTTCTGGAAGTTGGCACTGTACTTATAACTGAAACAAGAGTCATATGGCAATCAGTCGATAAGAAAAATTATGAAGAATTTTAAGATCAGAGATTAAGTCTGGAGGGTGTTGAGACGGCTTCCAAGAACTACAACAGAGCCTTCAGAGCTCCTAGATGAGTTGAAGAGGTCCATCCAATCAGAGAATTATGGAGCTTTCTAGAATATCAACGTGGCATGCTGCTATTGACCAGTAGTATAACATGCATCTTTCTAGATTAGTTGGATTATAATGTTGATTAAACAAACGCTACTATCTATAAATACCCATGATTTTCTGTACATTTTGATTCTTGCCCAACAAGCACTTTCTCCAGTCTTCTGTCTTCTAACGTTCGAGTGCTCAAGTTATATGCGGTACATTAAGATTATGATATAACAACTGGCCACGAGGTTAAACTATCAAAATGTCATTTACCTTTGACCAAGTTGAAGCTTTGTTAGAGCGTCATGAAGAAACTTTACGAACAGTTTCAGATTCGTATTCTAGAAGCTCATAAGTACAGGTAATAAATGGCCGGAAAGATTATTTCGTACATAAGCAAGACAGTTCAAACAAACAGCCTCCATCCTTGTGCTGGCTATGCGGTGAGTGGCACTACAAGAAATTTTCCCCATATAAAAACTATCGTTGTACTAGATGTCATCGTAAGGAACACAAAGAATCCAGGTGCAGAAATAGAACCCACCGTCATCCTTTGAAATCCTATTTCAAGAGATACAGATCTGGTGTTATAACTCACGAAATAATGGCATCTCATAATCGAGCACAAATTCACTGACGAAGAAAGTATGTAACTTTGGATATTAAAAAACAAAGTGCTCACCTGCGACTTGATACAGCATCTGATATCACTCTCATCAGCCCAGGAACTTGGAGGAAAATTGGAAGACCCCCAGATCATCCAACAACACAACTAACGCACAGTGCACCGGGTGGGAAGTTAAATATTGTTGGAAAGGTAACCTGCACTATTTCTAAAGGTAGTGTGACAACGAATACAACATCATATTTTACAAAACGTTCAGCCCTTGACTTGTTGGGATTAGATCTGATAGAGAGACTAAAGCCAGCAGATCATTCGATTAACCGCATCTGTAGGAGAATCAGACTAATAACCACTTAGAGTGGAAGCAGAAAAATGCTGTGCTACAAAGACACCACCACATGTTTATAGAAGCATTGGGAGCAAGTACGAAAACCAAAGAACTACCGACCGTCAAAAATGGAGCTACTCTCGTTTTTCGACCTAAGAGACTCGTGCCTTATGCTGCCCTCCCAGTAGTTGAACAGGAATTAGAACGGCTTCAGAAAAAGGGTCTCCTTGAACCTGTAAACTTCTCAGATTGAGCTGCACCAATAGTGCCGGTCACGAAGTCTAATGGAAGCGTTCACTTGTGTCCAGATTACTTCACCGGACTAAATGAAGCTCTAGAGTCTGGTCAGTATCCTTTACCCCTACAGGAAGATCTCTTCGCCAAACTGAACGGCGGCAGATATTTTGCGAAATTGGATTTATCAGACGCATATTTACAAATCCCTGTGTCTGATGAAAGTAAAGATCTCTTAACGACCAGCACGCATAAGAGTCTGTTCCGATATAATCAACTACTTATTGGAGTGATGACGGCGCCCTCTATTTTCAAGCAAATTATGGATAACATGTTACAAGGTATTTCAGGAGCTGCATCTTATCTAGACAATATCATAATTATGAGAGCAGACAAAATGGGCTTCCAGAAAAAACCGGATCAGGTGCTGAAAAACATAGCCGAATATGGTTTTCGCCTCCGCGTGGAAAAGTGTGACCTTTATATGCAGCAGGTACGATATCTCAGTTTCATAATATAACGATGGAAAACAACCAGATTCAGAGAAAATCAAAGCTCTGAAAACTATGCCTAGACCTAGGGATATCCCTACCCTACGACCTTCTTTGCAATTGGTCAGTCATTATGGTACCTTCCTCCCTGATCTCCAACATCTGCGTGCTCCACTAAACCACCTGGTAGAGAAGAATACAAAATGGGATTGGTCGGCGAACTGTTAAGCATCTTTCAAAAAAATTAATGTGTCATGCTACTACTGACGTCTTCGCAGATTAGTTGAATTATAATGTTAATTTGACAAACGCTAATATCTATAAATACCCATGATTTTCTGTACATTTTGATTCTTGCCCAACAGACATTTTCTCCAGTCTTCTGTCTTCTAACGTTCGAGTGCTCAAGTTATACGCGGTATATTAAGAATATAAGATCTAGATATAACAGAGGGATGATAAATAATGAAAACACGTGAATAACAATAAATCAAATTCCAGGTCATCAGAACAAACTATTAGTTAACTGTGGATAAATCCTAACAACTAACTGCTTTTTAAATTATGTACAAATGATGCTGTCTATAAAGGCAATGAAACCACTAAATCCATAGAACAAAAGATTTTCAAAATCCTAATCACATACAACAAATAGTCGCTATCAAATAACTACACAGTTCTTCGTATCAGAAGTATATGTAAACAATTTAAATCATACCTTGAACAATATATGGTAATAAGATATTGTTCAGTTAGAAGATAACGTCATTTCATGAACTGAAATATGTTAGATGATTAATAAAATCATTACAATTTCGTCCATTCACAAAACATGGTATAATTCATGTCTTCAATACGTACTAAAACATTGTTTTTCTTTTCTATCTAGTTGTTGATGCATACAAGTATCATGTAATACAAATAGAACTATCCTTCCTTATTACTGCACTTTAAGTAGACTTTATGCGAGTTGTGTTCTTCTGTAATAAAGTTAAGGTTCTGCCAAAGTGATGAAATATAAAGAGTATACTGACAGTATAACTATTGTATTAAAAGTTTCATTATATGAATAATAATAATAATAATAATAATAATAATAATAATAATAATAATAATAGAAATTAACATTTTAACACAAAAGTTGACTACAATTTATAAGTCAAACATTATTTCTTCACATAATTTACATTGTTATTAAGTTGATAAGTGAATTAAACATAGTGAAGCTCTATCCTGATTTATAAAGTAGTACAGCATACTTCTCCACGTAAAAATAGATGAAACTATCCGGTTCATGTGTTACAGAACTGAAATATTCCATGGACAAGAACAATACCAATAATAATAATGATTAATATAATGAATACAATCAAATTAAAAAAACAAACATAATTTCATCAAAATACAACAGTTAGATTTGGTAATAAGTAATAGATTGTTTATGATGAGTAGAAAATTGTATTTTTGGAGTTGCGTGACTTAACCTAAGTGACTTCTTCAGAGAAATAGATATTTGATTGAGATCATGAACCGACTGAAAACCTGTAAGCACTGGATGGCCATTTCGTTCTGTTGTGGGACTCTTCAGCAATGCGCATCCACGATCCTTTTCGTAAGATTTGAACCCAAGGCCTTTGGTCTCGCGCGCGAACTCTTAACCTCAAGTCACTAGTGAGCTCCCGGATTTTCAATGGTGGTCTAACATCAATCGGTTCATGATCTTAATCAAAAACTTGACAGTTTACACAATCCTATACTGATAATAACTATCTTAACTATTAATCCTAATGACAGTGGAAAAACTAATGTTCTTCAAATTTAAGTATAGATTTAAAACTAACCAAAAAATGTGGTTTCATATTTAAAACACAAATCAGTAGTAGTTTGTCACCATTGCTAACCGCCGTTAAATTCTCTTAACAACTGAGTATGATCGTTAGTTATAAGATTTGAAACTGGGATACACTCAATAATTTCGTCGTTATTGATTAGCTCAAAGTATAAGAATAAAACATTAGCTATTCACTGATAAACAGTAGTTTTCATAACTTCATAGCCAAAATGAAATGAACATGAACATTACAAAATATTTCTATCATTACATGATAAATTACTTTTGTTTTATTCTCAAAACAAGCAACTAATTAGAAATAATCAGGGATATTCATAATTCACGCGAACGCTCTTGTTAGTATTTTATCCTAATACAAATGATTATTATCAAATTTTTGATGGTAAACAAGTTTTCAAAGGTTAACAAACTATTGAGCAACAGTTAATAAAGAAGAACACAAAAGAGAAGTCAATGAGGTGTGACATTAACAACGAGATAGATCGTGACTACCTTGGACTTGGAATTATTGGTTATTTGATTGGATCAATACATTTAGTCGGGCAGTCACAGTTAGTTGGAAGCAGACTGAGCTGAGAATATACACTCATCTCATCGGAGGATTTAATTCAACTGCAATTCCAGCTAACTGATCGAATTACTCACTACACTGGTATTAAGTATTTGGATTTCAGAGATGAAATTCTTCCAAACTAAGGAAGAAAACTGGTATTTCCCAGTGTAGTGGATGGGTTTAGAGATCTTTACGACAAATTTTAAAAGGTTAACATACTATTGATCAACAGTGAATAAGGAAGCACACAGAAGAGAAGTTAGTGATAATTGTTCATGAGACTGAACATTCAGAACAAATTCCTGAATAAAAAGACATCGAAATATAAAACAATCAATAATCTTCTAGTGTTTAAACATGCCCGAATTCATAATATAAAATAGAAAACAAGACATTATTATGTTAGATATTAAAGGGGGAGAATGTATGTTTAATTATATTTCCTTGAAAAAAATCTTGGATCCGATTGCCAGGCAAAACGTTGAATTTACTTCAAATTCATTTGCTGAGACTAGAAATACATATTCTTCATTTTTAATGTCTCACGTCAACTCGGCGCCCAAGTACTGTGAAACTATTCGACCAAATCTGGACGAAAGTTCTTATATATTACAATGATATTTATTATAGGTATATCATATGACAAAGAAGCAATTCGAGTATTTTTATTTATTTTAATTAACTACTATTTAATCGACATATGCTATAGTGAAATTATGAAAACCGTTTTATTAAGTCTAATGATATCAGTCAGTCAGTAACAACATAGAACTTCGCACGTACGTACATCAGTTCGAGTTGCCACACCACATTAGCACAGAGATGCAGTTGTCGATCCGAACCCCGTAGTGGTAGAGGCGGTAAGAGTATAAGCAGTAATCGGAAAGATTAGGGTTTGAAGATATTAATCAAGGAGTATAATACAGTGGAATAAATTTGGAAAGAGATAAAAGGAGATAAGGAGGATTCAGGAAATTAGAATTTTGGAGAACACAAAGAGTGGATGCACTTGCGCCATCGCAAACGATTTTGAGCCATATCATTCAGGGTCTCTAACCATCGATTGCTATGATGGCATTCTCACTATAAAAAATCATGGTTTCATGAATGATCAGATGAGATAGTACTACCAATACTTCACTTTACTTTGTTTAAACAGTTTAAATGACCATTTTTGAATTTATTATTTGCTTTGTAACAAATATACAATTGAGAAGGTACGAAATGCTCTACTAGGTAGCAACAATAATTGAAATCCCATCTGGTTGTATTTCTGTTTTAAAATTGATTACTAATTATGTTTTCAATACGTAAACATCTGATGTGTAAGAGCATTATTTTGAACGAACTGTTTCATTGTATGAAGTCTAAGCTAGAAAATATAAATTCATTTTGAATTATATTGTGGTGTATACTACTAATACTGACAGATTTCAATAGTGCATAGTAGCAATCAGAAGTGAACTATTCGCCAGCAAAATATTGAATTACAGAGAAGAGGAACGAAAGCAAAAGCAATTAAGATAACAACAGAATTGAAAGAATGATGAATTAGGTAAAGGAAAACTGAAGGAAGATGTACAAATAATGCATTTACTGTATGATTTTCATATTTTATAAAGGTACTGCGTAATTATGTATAGTACAATGAACTGGTTCGCTCCACACGAGTTCCTGTTCACTACAGTATAGAAATACGATCACTTTACAGGAGCAATGTTAATTATTTACAATCATTGTTATAGTTTTGATTAACTTTGCCCAATCTATTACTTAATGTGATAATTTCTTCTGAAAATTATAATCCACATTGTTTCTTAAACTAACTAAGATAATTCCCAACGCAAAAAATGTAAATTCATACTCTTGGCTACAACAAGTAGTCATTATTCTTATTTGAACCACTAAAAGCGACATATCCCTAGCTTCTTTTATAAGAATCCAAAGAGATTAAAAATGTTTATATAAACAATCAACCTAAAAATACTCTGAATACGACAGAGTCTGATAATCCTTGATTTCGTATATCTTACACTACACTGAAGAAAGTGTATTAAAATATGGGTAGAGGTAAACAAACTTGGAACTTCTAAGCTGAATATGTAGTGGAGGAGAATCACCTCATATGGCCTATGCGGTAATATGACCACGATTTTCGACTGAGACCTTTCAGATAACAGTATCCGTGCGACATAACAATGTCATTATCAATGTCAAATGTTTGTGAAATTTTTATTTTGAGGAGTCATTTACCATTTGATGGTAACTAGTACATTACTTACCTCTATTATTGCCTATTAACACATGAAGTGAGATAAGGAATAAATCCATGTGTACACTATGACTGACTTTCAAATTTTTAACCAAACGTCTCTAGACACTGGTTACGTTTATTTTTCGGAATCCATTCAAATAATGTTAATTCAACATATACAACTCAGACAAACAACTGGCAATTACATAGACTTATGTCACGTCCAAGTTTGTCCACACTATGATTTTCTACAACATAATTCTACTCTAACCTGCATTAAACGTAAATGTAGGTGGCGATTGCTTGTGCGTAGTACATATCTCAGCCAGCTCAGTTAATAAAGATTCACGGTCTCAGTAACATGTTTGCCAAGTTTTTTTTGAGTATGTAAACATTCAGCAAGCTTCCTACAATCGTGCTGTAACCTTGTTATGCTTTAAATGCTAATCAAAGGCTCTTTATGTTATAAGAAGAGTATTAAAATTTTAAAAGCATTGAGTTCGCATTAGAGTACAATCAGGTGAAACTCTTTTATCTCGTCTGTGTAAGAATATTTCATTTCATGGTCCTCTAGTAATCTCAAAAGTATCAGTAGTTATTGTTGTAGCAGTACCAGCACTAGCAGCAGTTCCAAGCAAACAATCATTTCAGATTACTTGTAAATATTATAACTCCGCCTGTAGCTCTAATAGGGTTACTGCCGGTCCCAAGCCCGGGTAAAGGAGGAGGGTTGGGCATGGGGTTAGCGTCCCCATCCCGTAGAAAACTAACTCGCTAAAAAAACGCTTACCAGAAAAAATAATCCAAACCATTTAAACTCTGCCCTGGGAGTTAGAAGGTCTTCAGTTAGAAGAATTATGACGCTTCATGGTGAAAGCCGAGTTCCTTCGGAAGCCACGAGGCCGATGCCCCTTCTAACAACCAGAGCAAAAATTTTTATAGGTACATGGAACGTTCGAACAATGTGGGAAACCGGGAAGACCAGTCAAATAGCAATGGAAATGAGGAGATACAACTTAGCAGTACTGGGAATCAGCGAAACCCACTGGACCCAAGCTGGACAGAAAAGGCTAGCTACGGGAGAGATGCTGCTATACTCCGGTCACGAGGAGGACAATGCTCCACACACTCAGGGAGTCGCTCTTATGCTGTCCAAAGTAGCACGAAATGCACTTGTAGGATGGGAGTCTCACGGATCCAGAATCATCAAAGCATCATTCAAAACAAAGAAGGAGGGGATCTTAATGAATATTATCCAATGTTATGCACCCACCAATGATAGCAACGACGACATTAAAGATCAGTTCTACGAGCGGCTGCAGTCAATCATTGAGAAATGCCAAGAAAGGACCTAACTATTCTGATGGGAGATCTAAATGCCAAAGTCGGAATAGACAACACTGGATATGAAGATATTATGGGACGACATGGACTGGGAGAAAGAAACGAAAATGGAGAAAGATTTGCAAATCTGTGTGCATTCAACAAATTGGTCATAGGAGGCACAATATTTCCACACAAGCGTATACACAAGGCTACATGGATCTCACCGGACCACACTACAGAGAACCAAATAGATCATATTTGCATCAACAAAAAATTCCGAAGGACAATGGAAGATGTGAGAACCAGGAGAGGTGCTGACGTAGCTTCAGATCACCACCTAGTTGTAGCCAATTTAAAACTGAAGCTGAAAAAGAACTGGACAAGTGGACAAACAGCACTACAAAGGTTCAATACAGCCTTCCTTCGAGATACTGACAAACTCAATGAATTCAAGATAGCTCTCAACAACAGGTTCCAAGCCTTACAAGATCTACTGAAGAAGAAGAAACTAGTATGGAGGACAACTGGAAAGGCATCAAGGAAGCATTAACTTCAACGTGTCAAGAGGTTCTGGGCCTAAAGAAACACCATCATAAGGAATGGATCTCTATAGAAACACTGGACAAGATCAAAGAAAGGAAGAACAAGAAGGCAGCAATTAACAACAGCCGAACACGAGCAGAGAAAGTCCAAGCACAAGCTGAATACATAGAAGCAAACAAACAAGTGAAGAGGAGCATTAGAGCCGACAAGAAGAAATACGTGGAAGAACTAGCAACGACGGCAGAAAAAGCTGCTAGAGAAGGAAATATGAAACAGCTTCACGATACAACGAAGAAACTAGCAGGGAAATACAGTAAACCAGAGAGGCCGGTCAAAGACAAAGAAGGCAAGCCAATCACCGAAATTCAACAACAGCGTAACAGATGGGTAGAATACTTCGAGGAACTCCTGAATAGGCCGGCTCCAATGAATCCACCGGACATCGAAGCAGCACACATAGATCTTCCTATAGATGTCAACCCACCAACGACGGAAGAAATTAGAATGGCCGTCAGACAAATCAAGAACGGGAAAGCAGCAGGACCCGACAACATACCAGCTGAAGCACTGAAATCAGACATCGAAGCAACCACAAGCATGCTATACCTTCTATTCAAAAAGATTTGGGAGGAGGAACAAGTGCCGATGGACTGGAAAGAAGGACACCTCGTCAAGATTCCAAAGAAAGGAGATCTGAGCAAATGTGAAAACTACAGAGGCATTACACTACTGTCAATACCAGGGAAAGTCTTCAACAGAGTGTTGCTGAACCGGATGAAGGATGCAGTAGACGCCCAACTTCGAGATCAACAAGCTGGATTCCGTAAGGATCGGTCGTGCACAGACCAAATTGCAACACTACGGATCATCGTCGAACAATCAGTTGAGTGGAACTCATCACTATACATCAACTTCATTGATTATGAAAAGGCATTCGACAGTGTAGATAGGAGGACATTATGGAAACTTCTTCGACACTACGGAGTTCCTGAGAAGATTGTCAACATTATCCGGAACTCATACGACGGACTACAGTGCAAAGTAGTGCATGGAGGACAGCTGACAGATGCATTCCAAGTAAGGACTGGAGTCAGACAAGGCTGTTTACTCTCTCCCTTCCTCTTTCTTCTGGTGGTCGACTGGATTATGAAGACCTCACATCTGAAGGAAAACACGGAATACAATGGACAGCTCAGAATCAATTAGACGATTTGGACTTCGCAGACGACCTAGCCCTCCTATCACGTACACACGAACAGATGCAGATGAAGACAGCCAGTGTAGCAGCAGTCTCTGCATCAGTAGGCCTCAGCATACACAAAGGGAAAACCAAGGTCCTCAAATTCAAACGCAGAACAGCAATCCAATCACTCTTGATGGCGAAACTCTGGAAGATGTAGAGTCCTTCACATACCTAGGAAGCATCATCGATGAACAAGGAGGTTCAGATGCAGACGTAAAGGCGAGGATCGGCAAATCAAGAGTCGCATTCCTACAATTGAAGAACATATGGAACTCAAAACAACTTTCAACCAATATCAAAGTGAGAATCTTCAATACGAACGTCAAGGCAGTTCTACTGTATGGAGCTGAAACTTGGAGAACTACAACAACCACAATCAAGAAAGTACAAGTATTTATAAATAGCTGTCTACGCAAGATACTCAACATCCATTGGCCGGATACCATCAGCAATAGCCTTCTGTGGGAGAGAACAAACCAACTTCCAGCTGAAGAAGAAATTAGGAAAAGACGATGGAAATGGATAGGCCATACATTACGCAAATCGTCAAACTGCATCACGAGGCAAGCCCTAACTTGGAATCCTGAATGGAAGCGAAAAAGAGGAAGGCCAAAGAACACATTGCGTCGGATAATAGAAGCAGATATGAAAAGGATGAATTACAACTGGACGGAGCTGGAAAGGATTGCCCAGGACAGGGTTGGATGGAGAATGCTGGTGAGTGGCCTATGCTCCTTCACGAGGAGTAACAGGCGTAAGTAAGTAAGTAAGTAAGTGTAAATATTATACACATTAACATTTAAGGTTGTGAACTGACATAATCTTATTCGACTTGCTTATTTCTTATAATTTAGTGTTATTGATCAAACAAAGAGACTATGATCTAATCTAAATTCAAATAACTTCTTTGAACACGATAATTTTCAGGTGAATTTGCATTCACTAAGCTGGGTGGTTTATTGTCGTTCTAGACAATATAATCCATAAATACTTTATAAAAAGTGAGGAAATCAAACATCTCTGAATATGACCATCAGCTTATTCTATCGAATTTATTATCAAATAGTTGTAGTTAAACCTTATCATGTCGTTGCCTGTTCAGTTATTTTAATTGTCATACTCTTTATCTTAACTTTACAGCTCAGATTAGACAATATCAAAATATCATCCTAATATTTCATTAAATATTTATATTATCAGTGTTGGATTATATGGAGTTTTAAGAAGTTTCTTAAATTTTTCAACCGCGAACAGATATTAGTTAGGCGACCATAGAAAACTAAGAAGCTTTAGACAGCTATTTTGTTTAGGCGTGAGACTCTTCAGTTATGCGTTTCTATGACCCGCAATAGTAAATCAAACTCAGGACTTTCAGTCTCGAACTCGAAAACTAAACCTCTGTGCAACTGGTAGTGTACACTTTTAATTTCAATTAGTTCACACTATTATGAGACCATCTTCAACTGCCCGTGTTGGCTAGCTGTTTCATAACCGAAGTGATTAAAATTCGCCGGTTAGGTGTCCATAATATACGACGGAAGATCATCGTGCCCTGATGTTAATAATCACGAATTGATTAAATTTAGACATCACTCATCTAAAATTCAAGCGTTCACATGTAAAACCAAAAGTCCTGAGTTTGATTTACTATAAAGGAGTTTATAATTGTACACTATTGAGGAATTCCATACTAGAACGTAACTACTGTCCACTGCTTCCTAGGTTTCAGTAATGACCTAGATAAGATCAATTTGTGATATATAGTCTATGAAAATATATCTGCCACAATAAAAATAATTTTAAAAAAATACTATAGAATTTGGAACAACACATATATATTAAATCCTCATCAGGATTTACTCTAACAGCAGCTAAACTGATTCCCGGAATAGTGAAGCTTCCGTATGAAGCTCGACTGGCCAAGCTGAACCTTTTCCCGTTGTCATATTGCAGAACTAGAGGCGACTTGATTACAGTTTTCAAATTGCTTAGTGCCAAATTCGCACCTGATATTCCCTCATTTTTCTTGTCTTCCAAAACAGAAAATTTACGAGGACACTCCAAAAAAGTTCACAAGCCCAGAACAAATTACTTGTCAGCTGACTATCGACTTTCCCGTCGAATCATCAACGAGTGGAATCATTACTCAGCACGTGATAGAGGCTCCATCCGTCGACTCTTTCAAAAGAAATTTGGATCAAATGAGAGATCACCATTGCCAGGAATAACACAGGCCATCAAGCCTCCTGTCCTTCCCAAACTAAAACTGAAACTAATCAAAGCCTGATGAGGATCTAATCAAAAATAATATTGTTCTCTTATATCTATGTTGTTCTAAATTTACAATATGGGAATACTATAGAATGAATTACCTGCCAAAATTCTTCCCACTATACAATGCCATGTTGGACCATATCTTGTATCAAATTCTTTTTTTAAATGATCAGCTATATCTTTTTCTAATTCATATTTTCGAACTGAATCAATTCCAATAGCAAGTGCACGTTTTTGCATTTCATGTGACATATCAGCATTTTTTATTACAGAATTATTCATTCTTTTATTTTTTAGATTATGAAATTGTAAAGTTAATTCAAATGTATTAATGAATGAATAATTGAATATTGAAGTCTGTATTATTGAATAATATATATGAATAACTCTTTAATATTAATGATAAAGGATAAACTATTGAAGGGTGAATTCGTTGTTAACTTTATATATTGGTGAATGATGAAAACAAAAGTGATTTGATTCACAATCAGACAAGTGATTTTACATTATGCTTGTATACTTATGATAGGTTGAAATGATGTGTATGATTGAATTCTATTAGCAAATCACATATATATATATATTTCATAGTTTTAAGAATACATTTGATAAACACCTATGAAATCAATATTTATGATCATATATGAATGAATCAATACTATTACATATTACATAATGAAAGATTTTTTGGAAATTATTTAAGAAAAACATAATGAAATCTTTGTTTTTGATTGAAATCATGAACCGATCGATGTTAGACCACCGTTCGAAACCTGAAAGCAGTGGATGGCTGTTTCATCCTATTGTGAGACTCCTCAGCAGTGCGCATCCACGATCCTGCCCGAGGGATTCGAACCCAGGGCCTTCGGGTTCGCGCGCGAACGCTTAACTCACTGGGCCCTCGAGCGGGATCGTGGATGCGCACCGCTGAGTAGTTCCATTATTAGGATGAAACGGCCGTTCAGTGCTTTCAGGTTTCGAACGGTGGTCTAACACCAATCGGTTCATGATCTCAATCAAAAACTTAATAATCTCCACAAACCCTATACTAGAAAGCTTTGTTTTTTTAAGATCTGATGATCTTGTTTGATTAGTAATATATTTTACTTTGATAATGATCATTATGAAATTATGTTTAATGGTAAATATGTGAATAAAGTATATACTAATTCAGTTCATGTTAGGTATCATCCTCAAATAGCCAGGCCTATAAAGCCGCTGCCATGGAAGTCCTATTCACTGCCTTCACGTGGCACTACTGTTGTTTACGAAATTGAGAGGACATGAGTATGGAGGATCCACTTGGGAAATCGGAAAACCCTGATTCCAATCCAATGGTGCAAATGAGCTCCAGTATCTTGAGGAAGGAAATGGCGCATGAATCGATCGTTGGTCATTGGCTACCATGTGACTACATCTCCTTACGTTGCTCCACTGTCTTGTGGATTAGACATTTAGGTCGATGACTCTGGGTGTAGCCCTCTATGAAAACTACCTGCCTCGGTTTAGGTACCCGACCAGTATCACACCTCACACATAAATCAAGTGACTAGTGTTGCGTATATGTATACGATGTCCCTTTGTACCAACATTCATCTGTTCAAATAATAATAATAAATTATCTATGTATTTCAACATCCCCCTTGTACTTTTAAGCAAGTAAATCAATATGTTGAAAATAAACAAGATGATGTATGCAATTTGAAATTTATACTGGAGATTAAAATGCTTCATAATTATCATTGTTTCCACTTATACTGTTATTATTAATGGCTTTATTCAATATTATATTTTGGTACAACAGAGAATTCTCAGCACGAGGTGTTTCAACAAGTTTCTTTTACAAGAACAAAAAAAGCAAAAAAACAACAAAGAAAGAAAGGAAAATGGTGAAAAAATCTAAATCTGTACAGTATTTGATTTAGAGACATGTTTAAGAATACAGGTTGTTGATTAGGTCAACTCTAACAACCTGTTCTTCACAGAGTATATTTGCTAGGTAAGGTATTATAGGACTTTTATATTTTTGCTTGCGTGCATGGATTTTAATGTATTGACGTCTCATTCTACTAGAAGATATACAAGGAGAAAGATAAGAGTGAAAGAGATGGTTAGTATCTGATAAAATAACACCTGTCAGGAGTTTGCAAGACTTTAGATGTCTGTCCACAACCATATTAATTATGACCTCAAAAGATTCACCACACACCTTGCTAACTGCCTTCGGCACTCTCCGCAATACAGCAAAGTCCTTTCTGAAATGCCCGGGAAAGAATGATGGAGAACAGTAGTGAATAAAAGGTAATATGCAGGAATCGACAAATTGTAAGAGCAAATGACGAGTAATCTCAAAAGCATGCAATCTCTTTATGTAGTAAGTCGGATGGAAAACCTTCTTTGATAACGATAAAACGGGAGAAGACCAAGAGAGATCAGAGGAAAAGGTAACACCAAGATAATTGACCTTCGATACTGTGTTCATCAAAGAGCCTCCAATGTCACAAGTATTATAGGATCTCAAAATGGTGTCTAGATTCTGTTCATGTCTCAAGCTAAAATTAATAGCTTGACATTTGGACGGATTAAGTATGAGACCATTAACAACAGACCACTATTCAATACGAGACAAAAATTCATTCATTTCTCTGGGATTTAAAGAGTTAGAAATCGGCATGCATACAATGAGATCATCCGCATATTTCACAAAAGTGTTTTCTGTGGAAGATGGCAGATTATGCAGAAAAAAGGAGAAAAGAAGAGGTGAAAGAACAACCCCTAGTGGCATACCTTCGTGAGGCAGTAGAGACGTTGAACACTTAATCAACTCGTGTCTGCAGATTGTTTATAGTATACTCTGTAATGAAAATCTCGTTGTTTATAAATGTATATAAATGTATAATCCTCAGTTGATAGGTATTCATACAAAAATTACATAGCATATTTCATAATTAACTAACTAAATTAAATGTCACTGCGGCAATTATTCATAACCTACGATTCATTGACAATTTCCAACAAAATGTTTTGTGGAGATTATGCGATTCTCCGAGTTTTCGAATCATGAAATACAGGGTCGTAGATTTGCACAGATGGGGAGTCCAAAACGTTAACCATTTCTTCCAGGTTTTTAAAAAAATGGTCTCAGATTGATTGATACAGGTTGCCAGAGAAAATAATTATTTTATCATATTACGGAACATTGGAACACATTCCTCCAACAGAACAAAAAAAAATTATACTTTATTGTGTTACTGAAACAGTATATATTTGTTCAGAAACGATTAACTGAGTTATTTTTTTTTTTGAATACCTTACCTAATAGTGTCTGGTGATCATTGGTAAAATTGTAAATCCATTAAAGAGGAGAGATAATAGGTGTATAACTTTTCTCTTCAGTAGTATCATTCTTAAGCTGCACAGTAGCATAAATCAGCTCAAAAAATTAATATCTAGAGTATAATTCAAAACCCCACTAAGAGATAAAAGCTACCTTAGCAGATCAAGGGTGTTTTGTTTCAGTCATAAAACTAGAGATTTTAGTTTCTTTTCTATACGTAAGTACTGCAAAAAGGGATCAAATTGAACGGGAAATTACGAAAATATTCGGAGAATAATTTAACAAGGGTGGCTAACATGTCCAACTCCTTAAAATAGAAGTTCTTGCTATCAATGAGATGAAGCCAGAACTGTGTGTACAAAAGAAATAAGTCTTATCCTTATCTTTATCGTGACCTTAGACTACTATTATTATTTTATTTCGTATTTGAAAATATCCTACTCTCTAAATACCTCTCGTATCCTTATGATTTTATTCATCATTGTTTCTGACTAAGTAGCTAGGTTGACGATGCGTTGATGTTTTAATACAGATGGTACTGGGTTCGGGTTCAAGCATAGACATTAACTCCAGGATGCAATTACATTCAGAAAAGGAGAACCAAACAGAGAGGAGCGCGCGTTCTGATTATACCACTATCCACAAACCATCTCTGTTTATAATGCACATGACTTAATGAAAGTGTCGGGGTAATCCACACAGGATACGCATAAACCAACAGAGACTGATGAATTGCATTCCAAAACATCAAAATTCAAAACAAACAGCACAAATGGAAAAATATGCGATCTTCTTAGGAAGGTTCGTAGGAAACGAGACGAAACCTTCAGAAGTTCTAAAGGAGCCAAAGGGATTCCATCCAATCAGAATCCGAAAGAATGTTTCGAAATATCAACGTGGCATGCTGTGATTGGACAATTGTATAACTTCCTACGTGAGAATCGACTGGATTATAATGATATTATAGCCTGTACTAAAAACTATAAATACCCTTGTTTTTCTGTATATTTTTGACAATTACCTACAAACCACTCTCTCCTGCTTTCTTCGATCATTTTGATTTGTGATTGTAGGTTTCTTTACGTTTGAGTGCAAGTAATAAAACAAGTAGAGGACATAACAGATTTGACATGTAATAAACTTTATGTACCTTCTTTTTGAAAGTCATTCAGACAATATAAAGTTAACAGACTAATTAAATACTGTTAAAAGAATATAGTTATCCCAAAAAGATATTTCAATGAAACTCATTAAACTACTTATTGTGTTCAATATAATTTAGTGTAACTGATTATGTAACTAACAATAGTCTTTCAAGCAACATATCTTTTCATATGATTATAGACTACTTTGTTAAGGAATGTTGAAAATCTTAAATTTCGATCTCAACTTCATAGGTTAGTTTAATGATTAACATTACAAAAGACCAAACAGGTTCTGTAAATTACATTGTGGAATAGCTTCAATAGGTTAGAAATCTTGAATTTAATGGCTCTATATTCGTTAGAAAAACAATTTAATCACAAAATTACCGTTCAAACTATTTATTTATTTCACTGGTTGAAGTCATGAGTCAATTGAAGCTAGACCAGAATAGAGAACCTGGAAGCACTGAACGGCCGTTTCGTCCTAGTGTAGGACTCCTCAGTAGTGCCCACCCACGGTCCCCCCACGAGATTCGAACCCAGGCCCTATCAGTCTCGCACAAGGCGCTCAACCAACCGGACCACTGAGCAGGCATCCAACGGTGTTAATGTCTAGCTTCAATTGACTCATGATTTCAACCAGTGAAATTTCTAAAAATCTCCACAAAACCCATTCTGATAATATTTAATTATTGACAAATCATTATTAAACATGTTACTCAGCGTATATTGTATATCTTGCTTAGCTTGTTATACTGCATTTACCATAATTCGATCGATTTTATAGATCAGACTGAACTAAAATTATAGCTTAAATATTTCAACTTGTTCAGACTATGAGAAAAAAAAGCGAAATAGTTAGCAACAAAATGTGATTTTATGTTAGTTACTGTACTGAATTTTTTTAAAATTTTTATTTGCTCCAATGTACAAGTCTACATACTCACGGTAGTGGGTTTACAAAAGCGTATATATATATATATATATATATATATATATATATATATATATATATATCAAGACTAATCGATCGACTGGTTAATTTCATACTGTGTTATCACTGTTCAAGCTTTCGTTTACATAGTTTTATAGTGATTGTTTCAAAAAAGGAACACAATTGCTTTTCCCCATTGAAATCCATCCAACTTATGGTATCAAATTGTTCATTCAAACTAAATGTTAGTTATTCATCCTTTCTCTTTCTCCTGGTGATCGACTGCATCATGAAGACGTCAACATCTGAGGGGATGCATTGGATACAGCAGACAGTTAGGATGAAACTAGACGATCTAGACTTTACAGATGATCTGGATCTTCTATCTCACACGCAACAACAAATAAAGGAGAAGACGATCAGTGTAGCAGCAACTTCAGCAGCAGTAGGTCCCAAAATACACAAAGGGTAAAGCAAGATTCTCCAATACAACACAGCATTCAACAATAAAATCACACTTGACAAAGAATATTCGGAAGATGTGAAAACCTTTAAATATTTGGGCAGCATCATTGATGAACACGTGGATCTGATTCAGATGTGAAGGCACGGATTGGTAAAGCAAGAGCAGTATATCTAAAGTTGAAGGATATCTGGAACTCAAAATAATTGTCAACTGACAACAACAAAGTCAGAATTTTCAATACAAATGTTAAAACAGTTCTACTGTATGGGGCGGTAACTTGAAGAACTACGAAAGCCATCATCCACAAGACATGGGTGTTTACTAACAGTTGTCTACGTGAAATACTTTGAATCCGTTGGCCTGACACTAGCAGCAACAACCTACTGTCGAGAGAACAAACCAGATCCCAGTGGAGGACGAAATCAGAAAGAAGCACTGGAAGTGCATAGGACAAGCATTGAGCAAAGCACCCGACTGCATCACAAGGCAAGCGCTCACATTGAATCCTCAAGGTCGAAGGAGGAGAATGAGGAAAGGAACACCAAAGAACACATTACTTTGAGAAATGAAGACAGACATGAGAAGAATGAACAACCATTGGATAGACCTAGAAAGTAAGGTCCAGGACAGAATGAGTTGGAGAGTGTCGGTCGACGGCCTATGCTCCATTGGGTGTAACGGGCGTAAGTAATAAAGTAAAAAATGTTAGTTATATACACGGATTTATACAGTGTTTGATGAGAAATACTAATTATCTCGAGGTGATGAAGAAGATTTGTAGCTCACGGATATTATTTTAATGGAGTTTGGTCATGGTGCTTTCATTATTCTCCTGAACGCCGTCATCAGCACGAACCTAAAGTTCAGAAGAACAATGAAAACTCTACGACCAAAACATCCAGCTCAGAGAACAAAAACTCCATCGAAACCGATTTTCTCAAATATCATGTTACCAAGTGATTGCATAGATTTTAAATTATTAGGTTTTGATATAGCAGGCCAAATATCTATCTAAATAGTCAGTTCACAATTTTATTGAATAATAAATGGTTAATAAAAGCCAAAATCTACATCAACGTAACTTTGATATTATTTCGTGTTTGTTTTAAGTTATTTTGAAATTTAGAACAACGCCTACTGTCTCTTGCGGAAAGCAGTTCACTTTCGATGCTCAGTGTCAATAATTCTGTATTATGTATTTGCTGGGGAATGTGAAAGAATGTGATATTTAAATGTGTAAAAATTACATTTATTTGTATGTTAGTAGTGTAAGAGATATTAGGTTCATGTCCAGTTGTGAACATCAGATACATTCAACTGACGATTATCAGATAGGACGAAACGTACATGGTGAACTCCACTGCCAATCTCTAACCAAATATGGTTATTTAGACTCAAGGTGCATGATTAGTTCGACCTTTCTTTCTATTTAGAGCAATGCAGTTTAATAATATATGAAAGAATTTAATCACTCTCTTTTCTTCATAATTGACAAAACTTTCTTGAGAGGTATCTATTATCATTATTATTACAAAAAACCATCCACACAATAATTAGTATTTGTGAAATTATCAAGTCAGATCTTGGTAGTGCTACTTAATTTCTCTTGTTAGGTACACAGATACATAGTCTTAGTGAGAGATTTTACGTTATTTGACAAATGTCGAATATTTATGAACAGAAAACCTATTTGTCATTAGAAGCTGGAAAATGTGTTCACGCCTTTATATGCAATGTTTAATACATAATATGAACAAATGTTATAACCACTCATCTTACATACTGTATGACTGAGATCATACAATCAGTCAGTCAATATCAGCGTAGAACCTGGGACAGATGTGCACTGATATATGTTTCCACACCAAACTAGCAAGAGGAGTCGCGATTAACGAGATGACTAGCAAAGCAAAACAATGACAATGAGAAAGACTAAGTATTGAGAACAGGATCGATAAAGATAGAAATAAAAATTATGTATGAAGGAATACTAGAGCTCAATATATAAACAGTGAACATACTATTGTCAGTGTGATTGATTCTCCAATCATTGATCGCACTTATCTTACAGACCTAAACCAAGTAGTTTACATCTACCAACATATCTCACATCAGCCGTCACTGACGACAGTAGAAAAACGATGATTATTATCGGAAGCTATCTAAGTCAAACAACCGTCAATATGGGACTCGCCAGCAGTTAAACTGTATACTGTCGAATACCGGCTCAGTGGTCTAAAGGTTAGGAGTTTGAATGAGAGATCGAAGTTTCTTTGTTTGGTTCCTGGTTATAGGATCGTGGACGTGCACTATCGAGGGATCCCACACTAAGACCAAATAGCCGTCCAATAATTACAGGCTTGTAATGATTTTCTCACTTAAATCGGTTAGCTCTCTCAATAAAATTGAACAATTCCCACAAACTCATACTGATAAATGATGAAGTTGAGTATAATGATACATATTGACTTTTTAGATGTATTATTAAAATAACATTATCCAGAGTGCCTTAATATCAAGTCCATTCATTCTTTTGGTATGATACTACTATGTGTAGTTTAAATGTTACAATCATTCGATAATAGTTCAGTTCAATGAAGGATTATTGATTAATATATCTACCATAGTCGTTACATCAGAAGTTCGATCACCTTTAGATTCCGAACTTATATAGAGGTTTTTCTTTGGAACTGAACAACTAGATTTTTTTTCACAACTATTTCTTTTCATATTCTTATCTGTGAAGCCGTCTGGATAGTCATTTTCGTCAGAGTTTTCCTGAAGAATGCGAGCTCTTCGGTAATGCATTCCGTACTACGTATCTGATATATTCGATGACATAAAGAATGAATAAGATTTCTCTTTCTGCTTAAAGGAACCCAGCTATAGAAGTTGGTCAGCTGGTCTAACATGTTTGTTTTCTAAATATGGATCTTTTTAAGGAACCGTTACTCCTTCTCATCAGACATGCATCGTGAAAAGAGATTGACTGTTATCGCTCACTTTCTAACGTGAAGTGTATGGAAGGGTGTCATGTGATGAAGGAGTGTAAGATAACTTCTAATTCAGTATTATCGTCACAAACTACAAAGGTGTCGTCCATGTATCCTGCATATAGATGAAACTGATTAATCATCGAACTGAGTTGGTCGTTTTCCAGTTTTGCCATGAAACAGTCCGCTAAAATTAGACCCACTGAAGACCACATAGCGATCCCATC
Organism: Schistosoma mattheei; assembly: GCA_944470405.2. NCBI lineage: Eukaryota > Metazoa > Platyhelminthes > Trematoda > Strigeidida > Schistosomatidae > Schistosoma > Schistosoma mattheei. Next base: position 83,027,883 of record OX103947.1, read on the forward strand.
TCTTTGTCTATATATTTCATTGTTGAAACTTAAGTGGTCATTAAAAATACAACGTAGCATTAGTTCTTTCAAGTGGTCAGTCGGCAAACCTATATCTATGTTGTTAGAATCAATATACTCACACATATAGCATATCATTTCAATTAAAGTTACATTAGTGAACAAAGAGTTAACGTCAAGCGAGAACATGTGTTTTCCGGAAGTATTAACGTCCTTAACACGATCAACACATTGTAAAGTATTATGAATACAATATTTAGATACTCGCTTTCTAACATTTTAGTCATCTTACTACATTCACGTTATAAGTCGTTACTAATTTACTTAGCCTATTGTTATTATTCGTATTATGTAATCTGGTATTATAATCTTTCAATTACATCATCTTGGCTATTCGTGTTCACATTTCCTCGTGGAACTAGTAATTTAACAAAACATTTTCATATATATATATATATATATATATATATATATACGATTGTACAGATTGATAATAAATTCGTTAAAATGAGATCCCTTCCCTGAACTTCATGTTTTTAATTTTTAATGTTTAAATGGGAAGTATCTATCAATAACCAACCATAAATGTATTTACGATAGTTGAAATCATGAGTCGATTTAAGCTAGACCACCATGAAAAATCTGGAAGGCCGTTTCGTCACATTATGGGACTCGTCGGGAGTTCGCATACACGATCTCGCTCCACAAGATTCGAACCACGGACCTATCAGTCTCGCGCACGAGCGCTTAACCTATAGACCACTGAGCCGGGATCCAACGGTGTTAATGGCTAAATTCAACCAATCCACGAAATTGTGCCACCGTAAAACATTGTCTTCAGTGAGGTGATATCTCACAACAGATCTGGTTGAACTCCACTGGTCACAACTTCTAACTAGAACTCCAGAAAATGTCTCATGAAGTCAGTCACTACTGAGCAGATGATTTCAATGGATCGTGAATGCACACTACTGAGGAGTCTCATACTAGGACGAAACGGCCTTCCAGTGCTTCCATGTTTCCCATAGCGGTCTAGCTTTAATTGACACATGATTTCAACTAGTGAAAATTTTAAAATCTCCACAAAACCCCTCTCGAATATAACTGTATTTACCTGATTTAATATCATGGTGAATACTGTTAATACCTTCCTAAATAAATATATAATAAGTAGGTACAATTTAATCACTATTCTAAGAATGTAATACACATAAAACTTACTGTTTAAACAACAATAAAAAAAGAGAGAAAAAAGAAAGAAAAGTTTCAAGTTCATTCTATACAGCTTCTTTTTTTGTTGTTGTTTAGTTAATAGTACCAAAGTGTATAGTATTCACATGATCATTGCCCCTAGAAAGACTCCGTTTTTTCTTCTTTTTTTTAAAAAAAAAGAGAGAGAACTTATATCTGAGAAAACTATTGTTCCCATGTAAATGTAATTCACCTTATCATAAAAATAATAAATTGTAGAGTTAGCCATCCTTACTACGAATAAACTGATATATATATATATATATATATATATATATATATACATTAAGGTAATTAGAAATTTGTAAACAAACAACCAAAAAGAAAACGATAAATTATTCATGCCGGACGATCAAACTAAAATAATTATGGCATATATGCCAAAAGATATGGAGAATAATGCTATTAATTGGTTCAATGAAGCATATTCAACTTATACAACATTTAAAGATATGGCTGATTATTTAAAACAAAAATTTGATCATATTTATGGACGTAATTGGCAATGTGTTATTGGACGGGATTTTGAAAGGTTAGTAATAATTTAAAAATTATTTGTTAATATAATAGTTTCAAACATTAATTATAGTTATGGTATTATTGAAAGTTAAAGAAGTTCATTGTTGAACAGTTTTATACTAAAATGAAATAGTTTTCTTAAATTTCTTGGTTCGCTTAAGTATTCCAGATGAGATTAATCTGTAATAAATACAGTTTGTGGATTACTTACCTACGCCTGTTACACCCAATAGAGCATAAGCCATCGACCAGCATTCTCCAACCCACTCTGTCACACTCTGCCTTCCTTTCTAGTTCTACACAATTTTTGTTCATTCTTCTCTTTCTTTTCTTCTTCGGCCTTGAGGATTCCATGTGAGGGCTTGCCTTGTGACGCAGTTGTGTACTTTCCTCAATGTGTGCCCTATCCACTTCCAGTGATTCTTTCCGTTTTCTTCCTCCACTGGAATCTGGTTTGTTCTCTCCCACAGTAGGTTGTTGCTGCTAGTGTCCGAAGTAGTTTGCTAACAATAACCAGAAAAAATTATTCAAACAGTCTACGAATAGTAAATCATATTTGTTTGTTCAATAATTTTAGTTTAATCAAGTGTTTAACTATTATGCATGAACAAAACTGACATGAATATACTTCATAAGCAAATAGTTATACTTGATTTGATAGGATTATTTCAATTCATGATGACTTTTCGAAAGTATTTCCAAAGATTTACGTAAATTTATAGATTAGAATATCAGCTAAACAATAAGTTTAATAATTAGTGATTAGAACAAAACGATTTCCTTATGAAATGTTTAATATTTTTACTATCAGAAAGGGGTATTCTGGAGATTTTAGTAATTTTATAGTTGAATTCATGAATCAATTAAAGCCAGACCACCATCAAAAACCTGAAAGCACTGGATGTCCGTTTCGTCCTAGTGTGTGACTCCTCAGCAGTGTGCATCCACGATTCCGCTCCACAAGATTCGAACTCAGGATACATCACTCTCGCCCATGAATGCTTAACCTATAGACCACTGACCCGACATCCAATGGTGTTAATGTCTAACTTCAACCAATCCACGAAATTGTGTTACCGTACACCATTGTGTTCAGTGAGTTACTATCTCACAAGAGTGATACTGATAATAATAGTTTTATGTTTAGTGATGATTGACAATTGATCATTGTACGGTGAATGTTGAATTCATATAAATAAAATTGAAGAGGATTCATTTAAAGAAACTTTCCCACCAAATCATCTATTTAAGCTGTACATTTGTATTTGATAACTATTCGATAAATATATGAGTCTATAAAAGAGTAAAAGTGATTACATCATATGATGATGTAAGAAATATTACTTATTTACAAGAAAAACGACTGTAATTATCCGTTAAAAACACTTCGACAATCTCACTACTGTAGTCTTCTATCAACTGGTTATGATACCATTTAAAACGTTTCAATTAATGAATACTTTAAGAACTTGATAAATGCACTACTGAATAAACTATTTCTGTGGTAGACAAATTACTCTCTTTACAAGTAATGACACAACGTTGGATAACGTAAGGAATGAATGTACGATATTATGTAATAACATGAATTAGTTGAAATGGAATTCATTGAAACCTTTCAGTATATCACAGGATATTTTAGTTTGTCTAGTCTTTGGAGAATTCTATGTACAAAGTATTTGTAATATAATGTATTACATTTATCACTGATTGCTAATGAATTGACATTATAAATGTAAGTCACTAGATCCCAACTCAGTGGTCAAAATGATAGTGCACACTCCATGTGAATCGATGGTCTTGATTCCATTTCATTTTGAGGTCATAAATGTTACAAAATATTTGCACAGTTTATATATTTTTACAGAACTGTATGTAATTGACTATATCCATTAGTATTGCTTAAATCACTGGATGGTAGAATCAAAGTGAGAAACAGTGTAAAACCAATGCTCAAAACAAAAAATTATTGATTTATTGAACGTGAAAGTATCACAGTTACAGTATGAAGAATGTATGGTAAATAAATATCTTACATATTGAAATCTTAAAACGTTCCATTTATTGATAGAGTCATTAGACCATAATATAATTATTAACTTAAGGTTTACTTCGCCAAGTTATAATCATGTTGTTGCTATCTGAACTTATTTCCTCAAAATGTCTGATTTTCCTAACTTTGTAACAATAATTCGTTGATTAATTTCATTGTGTATATTTCTGTATGATACATTTTCGCCTTCTAAATCTCTGATTGTACACATTTGTCACACAGGGAGATTTCATGATTTGTAGATGATTTACGGAATTTATAATGAACAAATAGAAGGGAGATAGTTAAACGATATGTAATGATAAGGTACAACTATGTGATGGCTTTTTGGTAGCCCTTATATCTGACTCCAGTTAAATTGTATGCTGAATGTTATCGAAATATACATGACTCCAACCTTCATATATTTTTATCGACTTGATTCGCGTTTGAGAATAACGGAATGAAATACGAGAACGAATTTCGAATACGTATATTTCATTCACTCATTGATCCAGACAGATAATCAGTAAAACGAAGTGATGTACAGCGGAGAAGGCTGGTGAGCCGATTCATTTTGATCGATATTTATATTCAGACAAAATTAAAGGTATGTGATGAATAGGGTAAGCAATTAACGCACACATGATCATATAAAAACAATCAGGATTAATAAGCAAATAACTGACAAGGTCAAAATATGACTTGAGAAGAATGAATGAATTTATCTGTTCAGAAGCTAGAATAACCCATATAGGCTTGATATAGTACTAGCCACTATAGCTTCTCATCAGGACGTGTTATTGACTCGAATCCTCGAATGGACTGATATCAAAGACAAAATCACTAAAAACAAGAAGAAAATGATAAAATGATAATACTGACAAATAACAACACGTCGATCAGATATCATAAATAATTGTAACATCAATATTGTAGGTCAGTCACTCTTTGATGAAGTAAGACCTAACTGATAGTCTTAGTTTTTATTATATTCTAGAAGAGTAGATTTATTTAGCTGAAACTGATACTATCATATCTGAATGTATTTAACTGAAACAATGAAAATACTTAGTTCAATTGAATGCTTTCTATGATACTACATTCTCTGTTCGGAATTATTAAGTGACGTAGACTTAATTACCGCGCTAGATAAAATCATAACCTGCTAACTTTAAACAGGAGAAGTCATTATTAAAATCATTCTTAAACCACTGAATCATGGTAGTAATATATAAAAGAAAGATTGCATATATAAACATAGTACAGGAAGAAAGAATTCATTTATAGAAAGAAAGATATGAAGTAATTTTAATCTCGTAGTTTAAGGGAAAACAAAGAGTTTTAACGCTCACACCATTGTAATCGATTCTGAGCCATATCACCCATAGTCTCCAACCATTGACTACGATAGTTACGCGGATCGTAACCAAGTAGTCTGCATCTACTATTACTTTGTTTATCATATTACCTTCGTCTATCATAACTTTTTTGACTTGAATCCATATATTTGATAGGATATAATATTATCAGAAGTTATTTCATATTATGTATGTTATTTATCATTAACAGTTTTGTTTATCCTTAAATATTATATTTTTCTTTTCATACAGCTCAATTACTCACTTGGATAATAATCTTATTTATTTTTATTCAAAAAGCTTAGAGATTCTATTATTTAAAACAGCTTATTAATGGTGAAAGCAGGGAAAAAAACGGGGAGGGGCGAGAGATTAAATTCCAATGACAATATAATTACTATTTTTTTTCTTTTTTTACTGTTACCATAAGTGTATTTTTCTTTATGTTACTGTGTAAGATAGATTAAACAATAATAATAATAATAATAATAATAATAATAATAATAATAACAATGTTCAATATTCATTTTGGATTTTACCGAATGTTTATTCTAGAAAATCATATGGATTATTTACATTTAAAATCGATTAAGTATCTATGAAAGAAACGTTACATAGATAAAGTATGAAAATAAACAAATAAACAATCAATAATTCCTTTATATATATATATATATATATATATATATTTATATAACTTTCATTTTCAGTAGTTCTACGATTATACTTAAGATGGTGGAGAAGATCTGTAATTCAGGTAGATGATTTTGATGGAGTTGTGTACTTTCAGCTGGATAGTTTGATCATGGAGCTTTCATTGTTCTTCTGAACGACATCATCAGCACTTTTAACTGAAGTTTGTATTAATGATGTCGTTCAGAAGAACGATGAAAGTTCTACGACCAAAACATTCAGCTCAGAGAACAAAACTATCAAAAACGATTATATTTATTATATACAAAACAGTTTAATGTTAAACTAGTTTTAATCTTAACATACAAGAACAAGTGCATTGAACGTATTTAACATAATTCACACTAGAACAACTATAATCACCATTGACAAATTTTTACTTACGCGTGTTACTTCCAATGGAGCATAGACCGCCGACTAGCAATAATCACCATACTAACATAGAAAATATTGGAGGTTAAATTTTTGATGGGTCAACGTCAATATGAACTGAATGAAAGTAAAATAAGTGAAAATTGTAAGTATGCTATATATGAAGCTATTACGAGTTTACTTAGTCTCCGAACGGAACAAAGACTGTGTGACCAAAGACCGATAAGCTAACTATTCTTATGCATATCAGCCCCGCTAACTAGAGAGGGAAATCCAAGTTCTAACGAGGAAATATATTCCTCAGGCAGCCAGAAGCATAAGCGATAACAACAGGCAGAAATCAAACGTATATATACAGCATAATATTGTCCTTGGGAAGCGTTACAAAATAGCATACTAAAAGATACAACGAACTAATAGCGTTTCAGATTCTCCCAATTGGGAAATACGATATGAAGGTGAAATGAGCGCTTTTGGTGAAAAAACAAGAAAATTCAAAACTAAAATAAAATTATAAAAATAAAGTATTCACCAATTGAGTTATGGGGATTTAACATCCCCAACAAAGTATGAGTGGAATTTTACACAAGGAATAATTTAATATAGATAAAAGTATATCCAATCATACAGATAGTTGACCATATTTCGTAATTTGATTGACTGAATTGGAATTACCAGTCTTAAAGGACAAGGCAAACATATCACTGGTCGTTATTCAGTGATCTATTAACAATATATAATCTAAAGAATTAAAAAACACTAAGCAAACTGTGAATAGAAGAAATGGAGGTATATAAAGACAACCGTTTCCATGAAATAACAAAAGGATTATATGGGCCACCTGTTCCTCCCATCTAGATATATCAATAAGTTACCTGTCTTTTGTTTGCATTAACACATCATTATGTCTGTTAAGGGCATAGCCTATTTAAGCGCGTTTATGAAAAGTTTACAACCTTTCGCTGTACAAATTATTAAAAAGGTACAATCAACAACATCAAGGTGGCTGGCAATACGCATTGAAACGAATGAGCATTATTTAGATGTCGATTTCTGAACTCCTAATATCTAACTAGCTATCACTCAATATTTATCGTCAGGATAAATAAAGAAATAAGGAAAGGATACTTGTTGAAATAGCCTCTGTTGAGAATGATATATTGTACCGAAAATATAATATTGAATAAAGTCATTAATATTCATAATGTCACATAAGACAAATGGGAGTATATGAATACAAAGAATAAAAACATGAAGCATCAATCTTTCTATTCTTAATATGAAAGTGTAAAGAAAAATTATTTTATTTATCGTGATTGATTAGGGTTTTAACAAGCCTAATTAACTGCCAGTTACGAACCATATAAAACAATATATAAGCTGTTTGTGGAATAATTGTGCTAGTCGATTCTAATCTTCTCAAACTAGAATTTTTCTGTTTTCCCAATCACCTACACGAATGTTCATCTATCGTAACTGTGTAAAATATCATTTTAACATAATGGTATCCAGTTATTTTCATTTCATATTTATAATCCTAATCGAGGAAAGGAACAATTTATAGAAATACGATGTATTATGAATAATTGGATGTAAACTTATACAGTTGAATACCCTTCAATCATGTTATGAATGTCTTTACTGATGAAATAATATTCATCAAAAAAACTGCAATACGTCTATTATTGACTTCGAACTTGCTTAATCAGTGAAAACATAGGGTTTTCATTCATATTCACATGTAGTTTGAAATTAAAAGTTAATGGGTGGGAGGTATTTATAGTTATTGCGAGAAGTAACAACTTACATACGCCCGTTACACCCAATGGAGCATAGGCCGTCGACCGACACTCTCCAACTCATTCTATCCTGGACCTTACTTTCTAGGTCTATCCAATGGTTGTTCATTCTTCTCATGTCTGTCTTCATTTCTCAAAGTAATGTGTTCTTTGGTCTTCCTCTCCTCACTCTCCTCCTTCGACCTTGAGGATTCCATGTGAGGACTTGCCTTGTGACTCATGGTTGTGTGTTTTCCTCAATGTGTGTCCTATCCACTTCTAGTGCTTCTTCCTGATTTCGTCCTCCACTGGGATCTGGTTTGTTCTCTTCGACAGTAGGTTGTTGCTGCTAGTGTCAGGCCAACGGATTCAAAGTATTTTACGTAGACAACTGTTAGTAAACACCCATGTCTTGTGGATGATGGCTTTCGTAGTTCTTCAAGTTACCGCCTCATACAGTAGAACTGTTTTAACATTTGTATTGAAAATTCTGACTTTGTTGTTGTCAGTTGACAATTATTTTGAGTTCCAGATATCCTTCAACTTTAGATATACTGCTCTCGCTTTACCAATCCGTGCCTTCACATCTGAATCAGATCCACGTGTTCATCAATGATGCTGCCCAAATATTTAAAGGTTTTCACATCTTCCGAATATTCTTCAAGTGTGATTTTATTGTTGAATGCTGTGTTGTATTGGAGAATCTTGCTTTACCCTTTGTGTATTTTGGGACCTACTGCTGCTGAAGTTGCTGCTACACTGATCGTCTTCTCCTTTATTTGTTGTTGCGGTTGGGATAGAAGGGCCAGATCATCTGCGAAGTCTAGGTCGTCCAACTGCATCCTAGATGTCCACTGTATCCCGTGCTTCCCTCCAGATGTTGACGCCTTCATGATGCAGTCGATCACCAGGAGAAAGAGAAAGGGTGAGAGTAAGCAACCTTGCCTAACACCGGTCTTCACTTCGAACGACTTTGTCAACTGTCCTCCATGCACAATTTTGCAGTTTAATCCATCATATGAATTCTGTATGATATTGTCTATCTTCTCAGACACGCCGTAGTGTCGAAGAAGCCTCCATAGTGTTGTTCTGTCCACGCTATCAAATGCCTTTTCGTAGTCATTGAAGTTGATGTAGAGTGATGAATTCCATTCAATTGATTGTTCCACAATGATCTGTAGAGTTGCGATTTGGTCTGTACACGATCTATCCTTACGGAATCCTGCCTGTTGGTCACGAAGTTGGGCGTCTACGCAGTCCTTCATCCTGTTTAACAATACCCTGTTGAAGACTTTTCCCGGTATTGAGAGAAGAGTGATGCCCCTATAGTTATCACAGTTGCTGAGATCGCCTTTCTGCAGTATTTTGATCAGAAGTCCTTCTTTCCAGTTTGTTAGTACTTGGTCCTCATCCCAAATCTTATTGAAGAGAATGTAGAGTATCCTTGCAGTTACCGCTACATCTGCTTTCAGTGCCTTTGCTGTAATGTTGTCTGGTCCAACTGCTTTGCCACTCTTGATTTGTCTGACGGCCATGCTGATTTTTTCAATTGTTGGTGGACCAACATTGATTGGGAGGTCTGTGTGTGCTTCTTTGATGTTGGGTGGGTTCAATGGAGCTGGTCGATTCAAGAGTTCTTTGAAGTGTTCTACCCACCTGTTTCACTGTTCTTCAATGTTGGCGATTACTTTGCCTTCCTTACTTTTCGCTGTTCGTTCTGGTTTACGATAATTTCCAGCGAGTTTATTTATTGTATCATGTTTCCTTCTCTTGCGGCCTTTCCCTCCGTCAGTTCTGATGCTCCTCTTCACTTGTTTGTTTACTTCTGTGTATTCAGCTTGTGCCTTGGCTTTCTCTGCTCTTGTTCGGCTGATATTGATTGCTGCTTTCTTGTTCCTCCTTTCTTAAATCTTATCCAGTGTATCAACGGTGATCCATTCCTTGTGATGGTGCTTCTTGTGACCCAGGACCTCATGACATGTTGAAGTGATTGCCTCTTTGATCCCCTTCCAGTTGCTCTCCATAGTAGTTCCTTCTCCATTGAGTAGATCATGAAAGGCCTGGAACTAATTGCTGAGGACTATCTTGACTTCGTTGAGTTTGTTAGTATCCTGAAGAAAGGCCGTATTGGACTTCTGTGATATTGTCCGCCCCATTTTCCATTGCTTCTTGAGTTTCAATTTCATCTTCGCGACCAGCAAGTGATGATCTGATGCTATATCAGGTCCTTTATTGGTTCTCACATCCTCCATCGTCTTCCTGAACTTTTTGTTGATTCAGTTATGGTGGATTTGTTTCTGTGTAGTGTGATCTGTTGAAATCCATGTAGTTTTGTGTGTGCGTTTGTGTGAGAATATGGCAAATCTCTCACCATTTTCGTTCCTTTCTCCCAGTCCATGTCGTCCCATGATGTCTTCATATCCAGTGTTGTCCGTTCCAACCTTGGCATTTGAGTCTCACATCAGAATGGTCAGGTCCTTTGTTGGGCACTTCTCGATGATTGACTGCAGCCTATTGTAGAATTGATCTTTAGCGTCTTCATTGTAGTCGTTGGTAGGCGCATAGCATTGGATGATATTCGTTGAGATGCCCTCTTTCTTTGTTTTGAAGTTGGCTTTGATGATCCTTGGTCTATGAGTTTCCGATCCCATAAGTGCACTTTGTGCTTGTTTGTATAGCATCAGTGCAACTCCTTGTGTATATGGAGCATTTTCTTTTCCATGGCCGGTGAATTACAGCAGGTCCCCTGAAGCTAGTGTTTGTTCTCCAACTTGTGTCCAATGTATTTCACTGATTCCAAGCAATTCCTGGTTGTATCTTTTCATTTCTGCAGATCTTTGGATGACTCTCACAGTCTCCCACATTGTACGAGCATTCAATTTACCCAAATTATTGGTTGCTCTGGTTGTCAGAAGGCGCATCAAGCTCGTGACTTCCGAAGGAACTCGGCTTTCATCATGCGGCATCATAACTCTTCTAAATGAAGACCTTTTAACTCTAAAGGCAGAGTTTAAGTGATTTGATTTGTTTTTTTCTAGTTAGTTTTCTACATGATGGGGTCGTTAACCCCATGCCCGACCCTTCCTCTTTATCCGGGCTTGGGACCGACAGTAACCCCAGAGGGGTTTCAGATGGAGTTCAGAAATAACAAAGTATCTATATAATACATAAACAGTATCTTTAGTTGTCCATTTGAATCTTTTGATGTATTCTGCATTCTGAACTATCTTCTTGACTGACCTCTAACTGTTCTTACAATGCCATGTTTTTGATGCACTAAAATTCTTAATTCTGTCTGACATTTACTGTAACTTCGACGCCACATTCGGATACACACTATTCACAAACATCTTTGTGAGTAATATTCATTACAATAGCACTAAATTGTTACTTTATTGTAGTATGAGAACCTACAAAATGCTTTTGAATCGAAACTCTTCTATTATGTTTACGATATGGTCACTAAAACAATTAGGCGTGAATAATAGTGGATTTTTATTCAATATTAGATTTCTGAAAGAATGCTAGAGAAACTCTTTAGTATATATTTCGTACCGATAAGCACTTATCAACAAATTGTACTCAAACTCTAGCCAGAGGAAAGAGCAAAAAGGTAATAGGTTCCCATAAAAAAAAGAGTGAAATCATTGATGAATCCTCACTAAATGTACAAAATGACTCAAAAATATTTTTGGAAATTAGTTATCGAATCGCATTGGATAATTAACTATTTGATCTTGATTCATTGTTTATGTAAATGAATACAATTCAGTGAAATGAATTTCCATAGTAAATGATTTGTATCAAAACACAATTCATATGAACGAAGAATATTCTTTTCGATGAATTTCTCATTAGGTTCTACAATTATCTCATATCCAAATGAATAATCTATGACATTGACTAGATTTAAAGCAGAATTGTAATAAGTGAATCAACAATTGTTGTTTGTCATATAAAATCAAATCAGATCGTTAATGTTGGGATTGAATAATATAATGTCTTCACCTGAATCAGTTTATAAGTGAAATGAAATTGTGCGATAAATTGATCCGAATAGCAATTACTTCAGCCGTCTGTAAGATTCGCAGTCTGACGGAATTAGGTAGACTGTTGTTAACACGATAGACTATTGCAAAGATTGCTCCATGTTGGCTGTATGTCCTGTTTGAACTAGATTGTCTAAGATGGAGCTGTTAACTGTTTTGACTACACCTTTGTTTAACCACACGGAGAGGTGCTCACGAGCCCGAATATACAAATTCCTAGAACATCTGTCAATATAACTTGATCCACAGGAGCAGTTGAATTGATAGATACAGAAGGAGGTGGCTAGTCTAGGTAATTTATGTTTCAACCTCAGAGTGATTATTGGTCGTGTGGAGAACATTAGTTGTAGTTTACCCTCATTAAAAGTCATTTGGATTGATCTGCTTAACTTAAGTCTTAGCATTTCACTCGGTGCATCGCCTCTGAATTGTAAGCGTATATACAGAGGCTTTTTATTTACAGTTGGGCATTTTCTATGCTGTCTTTTATTGGCTATGTTTTTATTTATAAATTTCTCAGGATATCCACTTTCCTCCAGGGTTATGTATAACGCCTTTGTTTCATCTTCAATCATATCCACAGAGCATATAGTCTTGATTCTACGACGCAATGTCCTAATAATTTGTATATATCTATTTTGTAACAAAAAGTGCTCATTGAAATGATAATATACATAGTACTTTTAGCACATAATGAGATTTGAGTATGGCACACTTTTAGAAGGAGCGAAACGATTTTTTTTAAAAAAGAAATCCAATTTTTATAATATGTAGTAAACTGAATTTGCACTTTATTTATATCATAAGGACATGAATAAAGAGAATTTTCAGCAACTGAAGTGTATACTTAGTAATTTCAATATAAGAGACATATTCTGTGTACTATTAATGTATTCTCAAGACGTGTAATATGAAGACTTTAATTAGAGTAATCTGGAAATTAAGAAAGAACTAAACTGAAACCTAGTACTATTAAGTGAAGTAACTGAACAATAATCGGTTTTATGAAGACTTTTGAATGTTAATCCACCACAGTTAATAGAAAATGGTCTCACAATGTCATGAATTGTTTGGGTTAGATATTGACAGAGCTGGATCTGCAGGTTAAATGTCAACTCATTCTCCCGAAGATTCAAAGTTCGATTCTTTGTGGAAGGGGGTTCATGGATGTACGATATTGAAGAATTCCACAGAAAGATGAAACAGAGGCCCACTGTTTGTTAGTTTTCAATAGTGGTTTATATAAAATTAAATCGTGATTTGAGAACTATGGAGATTCTATAGTCTCCACAAAACGTTTACTGATAACATGTTCTATTTTCATAGGACTCATTAATACTAAAAATTTCATTAACATCCAAACTTCTTTGCTAATTACAAAAATACTTTGGGAATGACAACCACAAAACAAAAGAAAAATCTTATTTGTCTAGTTGTTTTACAACATCAGTTTGATATTGCAGTTTGAAAGCTGATTATACATATAAATCTAAGTATGTGTTATATCCCGATTAGAATAGAGAATGGTAACTGTTGGAATCTAGTTCTGGATTAATACTATACATATATTTTTATCGTATAATTGTGAAAATGACTAAACTTTTCATATTCGCATTCGTTTATCATAAGCTTTATTTTGACCTATGAACTATTACTATACCATTTACCATTCTGGAGTTATGGCCAGTCTATCAGTTACTACCTCGAAATTTTCACAGCCATATTTGACTAAATCTTGTACAAATGTTATTTTCTATTTTATGGTACTATGTGGTCTATTCGGTTGGTATGTTTGAAGTATGCGATTTATATCGCAGAGTTTGGGATTGATGTTCTGGACTTGTCAGGCAGGGCTAAGCAAGAAGCACGATCGCTAAGGTCTCTAGACTGTTCATACGGGTTTTACGCGTCATTGGTCCGGTCGATAAATCACGGTTCTCTTAATTGGCAATATCATTACATTATATATATTGGTAGGGGTGAAAACCCACAAGTTATAACAATATGACAGAAAAATGTCTCAATCCATTTCATGTTCACATGTCCATGCATGATCAACTAACTTAATGCTTTTAATTTTGCTTCTCACACCAACGTTAATATCAGACACAGGCTATTTCGTGTAAAATAAGTGTACAACAGAAGGAAAAGACGTTTGTTCTATTTCAATTAACTTTCTCTCTTACAATCATTAAATAGATCCAGTATGTTATATGAATTTGTTTCTAAAGCTTAATATTCAATTTCATCAATCATGAGAATTATTTCTGATTGTAAAATAATATTTGATAGTCTTGAGATGGTAGAGAAGATTTGTAGCTCAGGTGGATGATTTTGGTGGAGTTTTGTTCTCTGAGATAAATGGTTTGGTCATAGAGCTTTCATCGTTCTTCTGAACGACATCATCAGCACTTTGTTCAAGAGGGCGAGGACACATTGCAGCACACTAGCAGCACGAAAAAATGAAGATAAATACCTGAAGGACATATTTCAAAAGAAAGGCTACCCAATCAACTTCATCAAAAAATACCAACCGCACGCGTCATCCGAACCCAGGTCAAGCAGAAAAATCAATAAAAGGATCACCCTACCATATATACAAGGAATATCAGAAACCGCGACGAGACTGCTGAAAACCTTCGGGATAGATGTGGCACACAAACCGACAAAATCACTACAATCAATTCTATGCAAACCAAAGGATGAAACAACAAAGGAAGACAAATCAAACATCATCTACAAAACAAATTGTACCAACTGCGAAAAACACTACATCGGACAAAGCGGACGCCCCTTCACCTTCGCCTACACGAACATCAATTAGCAGTCAAACGCCATGATATCTCCTCTCTCATATCAATACACGTGGACAACTGAAGACACTCATTCGATTGTAAAAATGTGGAAATCTTAGACAGGAAATTCCAAAAACACCAGAGAATTTTTAGAAGCCTGGCACTCAAGTCAATCAGCAATCAACAAGCATATTGAAATCAATCCAATTTACCAACCAATCAGGAAAATCATGCACAAATATAGGAACACAAACCAAACCAATGGGAGACACAACCAAAACAAAGGAGGAAACAATGACAAATTTAAGGTCAATAAGAACCAATCAACATCGAGGTGCACAGAACAAGCTGTGAAACACATATGGAGAAATTCGAACACTTCACTTCTATCTGAGGTTTGTGCTGATGATGTTGTTCAGAAGAACGATGAAAGCTCCACAAGCAAACCGTCCAGCTCAGAGAACAAAACTCCATCAAAATATTTGTTGGTCTATTCTACAACTATAATGTTAAAAATAATCTGATGATCCATTATTGTGCAAGCTGAATAGAATTATTGTCACCAAGTGTTATTTAATGCATTAAATATTATCATTTGATGATTTTATTTGATTCATGAGTTTGAATTTACTTTTACTCCATACTTATTTCATGTATTATTTATGTTCAAACGTTTATATCTCATCTATGTAACATATATTGGTCATAATGGAATAAATTTAAAGCAATGTTGAACTCACTAAACTATGTTTGATGGAGTTATGTTCTCTGAGCTGTATCGTTTGGTCGTGAAGCTTTCATCATTCTTCTGGACGATATCATCAATACAAAATTCAGACAGTGGTGAAGTGTACTAATGATATCGTTCAAAAGAGTGATGAAAGCTCCATGACCAAATCATCCAGCTCAGAGAACAAAACTCTATCAAAATCATCCGCATGAGCTACAAATTTTCTCCAATATCTCACTGAACTGTTTTACTTAAAGTTATTGTTTGTATTTTCATTATATAATTATTATACAATTAAACTAGTGTGGTTTTGTATCCTCCTGATTTTAAGCTTTTCTGTGATGCATAAACTGTAATTATATCATGCACCTTTCTTAAGTTATTGTTAATTTACTACCAACATTACTTCTCTTACACTAACGGTGATGGTCTACCAATTGCGTCATTTTTTTAAGTATGTTAATGTGTGGTCAGCATTTTACTCTGTTTTCTTGTTGCTATAACTGTGACGTGGGGGGGACAGACTCGCAAACACGTAGAACGGCTTAGGGTTCTGATTTTTCCCGCTTCCCTGTCTAGCCCAGCCAGTTAAGTCCAGAACACAAGTCTCAGCCTCGGAGATATGAATCGCTATATTTCAAACACACTCTGTTTATATACTAATCAAGCAGACCACATCGTACCATAAAATAGAAAATAACATTGTACAATATTGACCAGTAGGAAAATGACACGTGAAATAAGCACTGACCAATAAGAGAATAACACCATCTCCAAGTCCAAGAATAGCATTAGACTTAATAGAGTAATTTTTGGGATATTTTTCTGAATATCCCAACACTTGTACGAATGATTCATAAATTTGAATTGTACTTTTTTAAAATTTTATATATGCCGGTAAATTTGAAAGATCTAGCTTCCGAATCACCGGTACTTTTTTCATTATCCTCGTGCTATCGGTTGGCTAGATGCCGTTGTTACTAGATAGACAATCTAGGAGAATTAATCAGTATTCGGACTAGACCAATACAGCTACTCTCCTGTATTATAATCTAATTAAATGAAACTCAATAAAATTCAGCAAAAAAAATTATTTTTTCCAACATACCAACATGATTATCAACTGATTGGCTTTTATTGTTGTTTGACTTAAATTCATATTACCGAAGCTTCTTTTAGCTAACAACCGATTTCGCACATCTTTATGGCAGTAACATTAAGAAGTATGAGGCGAGATTATAATTTATGGACGAACCAATCAAATTTATGATAACAAGTCATGAATTTTACCGCTAAATTAATTCATTTATTTGGCTAAATAAAGTTTTGACGTTATAGCTGATGTCAGTTCGTGATGAAAACCCTGTATCGTATTCCTAACCCTAACTACCAACTGTAAATATCAATCCTAATTCCTCACACTGGTTTATAACACTTATTTAGCCGTAGTATGTAGGTGAACATTTTCAAGGTCTCTTTATCGTCACTCAAAGGTCATCCATGAATTATAGTCTTACCAGAAATGCTTGTTTGGAAAAAGACCTTATCATACCATTAGCAATAAAGAATCGTTATTTTCTTGAATAGTAATATAAAGAGTTATTGAACACACTTTGTTTTCACTTGATATTCAATAAATTTTATTCGAATATAGTTCAATATTCAATACAAGGATATGATACATAAATACTTACTTATAGCAACTCCCCTACAATCAATTTCGATTAACGTTATTCGAATAGTAACAAATTGTCTATTTCTTTGTACTAGTATGATCACTAACTTGTCAGTATAAATGTGTACGCTTGATCGCATGACAGACTCTAGCTAGAATGTTGATAACTTAAATATCATTCGATGAATCATTATCCTCCCCATGTATATATGTGCTCAAATACTATTATAAACTTTTGCTTTGCCTTGCTGCGCCCTTATGCAATTTGACTATAAATTTACCTATGTATTCTTTAACACTTCCTCATTCACCTCTCTGCTTAAAACACGCTTGACGTCCTTATAGCTTTATGATCTGTGCTATCCGATAATAAAGTGTAGTCGCTGCTTCTTATTGCCTTCTGATTTCAAACAACATCGGAGTTTATACTATAACGGTTATCAAGGTGAGTGATTAACACGAAGCTAAGCCACTACAGATTTCACTTCTTGTTAATGTAATATCCTGATGATTTATTTATATGTAACCTAATGCATCAAAACGTTTAATGACTGAATCAAGTTGTTTCTGGAAAATGACTACTTTATTTAAGATCTTATTGGTATGGTTTGAATGATCCCATTATCGATATTACGGACCGTATTATTATCAATCTCTCATGTTCCAACATGAACATCAACACATGAGATCCATGTAAATCGAGCTGACTAATCGTAAATAGAGCTAAATGCCATTGTTAGCTTCTACTGACAAAAATAAGATATCTATTCTATGAAAGTTGTTTAGGTTTTCAGTTAGGAACGAAAAAACAGAATATACACAAATTACAATAAAATCTAAGACAATTAGAGAATTGCGAAGAAAAAGTCTCATTCGGTCAATATTTGATGCCATGTGATGATTAATTGAATTAACATGAAACAAAGTCACTACATATTTATAGAACATTTCAAATTTATGAATGAATGAATAAATAAATAAATAAATAAGACATTTCCACGAACATCAATTCATTGGTAACTATATTGATTTAATTATCTTAACATCTTGGATCAAATGGTGATTGACATGAATTCATTTGTTGATTACGTGAAAACCAAATTAATTGATTTTTTAATGTTTCAATTAAATCTTCACCAGAATTAGTTAATTCTGAATTACATTTACTATAAATTTCACTTGGATCTGATGTTTTAAATGATTGACTAGTTTCATTCATTTGATCAAAATCTGTATCATATTGTTGATTATTTTCCTAGAATTTAAAATTTTAAAATAGATATTATAATACATAACTGGGAGAGAACAAACTAGATTCCAATTGAAGAAATTAGGAAAAGACGATGGAAATAGATAGCATATACATTATGCAAATCATCAAACTAGATCACAAGGCAAGCGCTAACTTGGAATCATGAAGGGAAGCGGAAAAGAGGAAAGCCAAAGAACACATTACATCGAGAAATAGAAACAGATATGGAAAAGATGAATAGTGACTGGAAGGAGCTGGAAAGGATTGTCCAGGACAGGGTTTGATGGAGAATGGTGGTGAGCGGCCTATGCTCCTTTACGAGGAGTAACAGGCGTAAGTAAGTAAGCAATATTACATAAAATATATTTCCTTTTATTTGTTAACAACTTATAGTTTATTCATGTTAGTTAGTTAGCAACAACATAGAACTTCTTACGTACGTACGTACGTTAGCCATAGATGATGCAAGTTGGCAAAAGCTAGTCGAACGTTCAGTATCTGTTAAATATTTTAAATATCTCTAGTCAATGAATGTTTATCAATAAAATAGGTAATGAATTCACATTGGAAGATAACAGTAATCAATAAACTAACCGCATTTACCGGTAATGGTAGTTTAATATAATGATGGCGTGTTTACATACTTAATATACTGATTAATTGATGTCATGTGATACTCATACCACTTTACTAAGAATGTGACTATTAATCTATGTTAATATGCATTCAGACAATCTTTCTTGCTTTATCTTTTTTATATAATAAGAACTATTCATCTGTTATTTTTAGATCCATTCTTGCATTATTCCATACCAGTTTGTGTTTAGTTACCGCGATTTCCGTGTTCATTAATAAATTTACCGCCTCCCGTGGAGCTAAATATATAGGTCTAGGAGGGTTCAAGAGCACTAACTGACATAAAATGTTATAAAATTTAGCTGATAAATCAGGATATTACACCAGCTTATTCGGTGGATATAAAGACATTATCACGATCTGACAATTTAGCATTATCGATATTCAGGACTGTAACTGACCAGTCTAAGTTACCATGTGTACATCCTAAGAAGACCACATTGACATAGCCGTGTGTCATAAGTTGATGTTTGAAGAAATAGATAATGAATTTGAGTTTCAATTTTTTTCTCGAAAGTAGGATGCAGATACATCCAGATGACTTGTCTCGAGTAGAAGGAAATGGGCGCTTTGGACTCCACTACTTACCATAACCTAAATATGATGAGAAGAGCAGACTGTATGGAAACCGAAACCATTCTACATGGCAATGAAAGTCAGACACAGTGAAATACCAACGATTAGTTTTTTTTTCAAAGATAAATTTCTTCTACATACATACCATATCCGAGAACTTTTGACAAAAGTTGAATCATGTCGATCACTTTCAGATACAGATGTAAGAATAGAGACTGATTCAAATTTCTTGCTCAATATCAATAAAGAGAACTGATAAACTCTGATTACAATTTTGCTACTCTATTCTGTAGTTTCAGTAGTATTTAGTATTTAATTGTCCCCAGCTTAATGATCAACTGACATATATATATATATATATATACTGTTATCAAATAGTCTGAAGATATTCAACCATCACTGTAAGACTGATTTATTAGCAAACACTCAATAATATCTTACAAAATAAATTTTAAAAGAAATAACTCACACGTACAACACCATTACTCCTTTGTAGCTTATCAAATGTAGTATGATTTGTAGATATGTGCATATTTCCATTTAATCCATTTTTATGACGAACAGATAAACTAATACGTTCCAGATTACTTACTGTGTTAGCCAAACCAAAATTATTATGATATTGTGCTGCCGTTATACGTATTGGTGGAATTTCACCATTTAAAGCCGCTTGACGTGCAGCTCGAAGTTGATTTTGTGCAATAGTAAGAATATTCAATTTATTTCCATATCCATCTTTCAGACATTTTGGATGAAGCAAATCTTTACCATCAACTTCTAAAATTATATGACCAGGAGCTAAACTACCTTCAAAACTTGCTGGTGAATCGGGTTCAATACTTTCAATAGTCACTACATCAAAGGCCATATTTGAGTGTTTCATCTCTATTGGTTTAAAAGTACCATTATTGCGAGATCCAATATGTGGTTTTGGACCTTTTAGACTATTCATAGAGTTCATCGTCTCAACACTTCCATCTGAGCTTTTTATGTCAAATATTTGATTATTTTGCAACTTTTGTAGAGTATCAGCCCTTTGTACATCGTCCAATGGAAATTTAGTTAAACATAGACGTAAACCAAGTTGATCACTTAGACTTGGGAGATTTGGATCTAATATAACTCGGTATATATCACAATGATGTAATACATCGAATAATGAAGGATAAGACTCAACAGTTCCTATATCTGAAGATGAAGCATTTGTTTTTTTACAACCATGTACAAGTATACTTGCTCTATCATGTTTCTTTGAATGCGATGATTTTTTCTTATGCTTTAAATGTGTTGAGTTGTTTAAAGTTGCCTTTTTTCCATTTTCTACACTGGTAAGTTCCAAAGAGGACTGACTATTAACACGATTACCTATAGCTTCAAAATTATAGGTGAATAATTTGTGTACTTGTGAAGCTGGGTGCTGCTGAAACAAAGTTGACGATTTATTATTATTATTACTAATAATATTATTGTTACTATCATTACTATGATTATTATGCACGGATGTATTCGGTGAAAAGTCTAAATGAGTTTCATACTGTTTAAATTCATTTGATTGTATTGGCAATTCAGTAGCTAATGTAAGCATATTTTCTTTGGATACCATTGAAACACTCACATCTGAATCGTGAAAAGGTGTTGGAACACTTAAATGAGATGTTGAACTATAACTTTCATTTTGTAAATTATTCTGACCATTCGACATGATTTGATGTCTATAAAGGCTAAAATCTTCACAACTTTGACTTGTAGTAATTGTTTCTGGAATAAAACAAGAACAAATAAGATAAATAATCAATCGTGTATTTAACAATTGAACTCATTATGTAATAAATGATGACATTCTTTTGTAATAAGACTATATTATGTGAAATTACATTTTAAGTATCATAGCATTACATGACAAACTTTAAAATATAGTAAGGACAGCATCAAGGAAACGTACTTCAACCAATTTATTAAACCCTCTACCCCGTTGTTGATCTTCTCACTTATAGATGAATCCATTGTTTCTAACACTTCAAATACTATATAGTTTTCCACTGAGCTATTGAGTTATAATATCCAAATGATTTGTTCAACATGTATGATGCTTTTTATGATTTCTAATGTTTTCTGTTTGAAATTCTATGACATTTATATCACTGAAGATTCTGTGATAAATCTAATCTCAAAGGTTATTTGTTTTAAGTTTTTCCTTTGGTCCCTCATGATCTCCTCGTATTTTTTTAATTCATGTCGAAGGAATTTTTCTGTCTGACTTATTACATAATTAGGCCACATGTTTTCGGCATTACACAATATCTACATCTAAGGTTTGTTAATTCTTTTATATTGCTTATTGTTTTTCATTGTTTTTTCGTTATTCTTAATAAAGGTTTAGCTGTGTTTCAAAGAGCGTTAAAGACATTCAATAAATATGTATGGCGAATATTTAGTGGGGCCCGTAATTTTGTCGTCGTTTAGATCGGACGATGTTGTCGAAAGGGCTCTTCAATTTAGTGGCCCGAGACCTGACTCCAAGATGATCATGATGAATGTTTGTTATCGCCTATACTCGTATATAATCATCGACTTAAATTGCGTTAGTCAACAATGGAATTAAATAAGTCAAATAACGAGAATGGACTTGTGAATACATATATTTTGTATATAAAGCGAATGGAATGGAGAGAAGAGAAACGACACAGAGTGGAGATGACTGGTAAGCCAACTTCCCCTTTAACCAAGCGTTAATCAATATTTATACTTACACAAAAGTAAGTTACAGATATGTGATGAGTAATGGGATAAGAAATGTACACACACCTACGCACTCATATAAAAACAGTCAAGATTGATAAGCGAATAAATAACAAGGTCAGAATGTGACTCAAGTAGAATGAATGAAATGGTCTGTCCGAAAGCTAGAATAAAGGTATATGAGCTTAACATAATAATCGACACTACAAATATTCCAATATCATTTTAAGTATGATTATGGATAGACATTTAAAATTTCGCAAACTTTTGTCAAGTATTATTTTATAAGATACTAATCATCCACTTCATTCTCATCTTTCTCTTTATATATCATCGTCTGGTAGAACAGGGTGCCTATACATAAGAGTTCATATAAGCAATTAAAGGTGTAAAAGCTTTACAAATATACTATGAGACTAACAAGTTGCAAGAGCTGACTTAATCAAAAGCTTATGTTCTTAAACATATTGTTTAATAAAAATTGTATGGATTCACATCATCTGATATCCTAGATAATTGATTTGTTCGTTTAGCGTTTCTAGGTTAACAGTTATAGAGTGTTTTTTCGTTGTGTAAGAAGAGTGAGAGAAACTTGTTGAAATATTGTGTATTGAGGAATCCACATTGTACTTAATATGTAATATTAAACGAAACCATTATTATTATTAATATTATTATTATTATTCTGACGAAAATACACAGACTTTGGTTTCAAAAAAAGAATACAAACTATCTTTTAGTTAACATTTGCTTAATTAATCTGTGTTGAAATATAATACCTCATTATAGAATGACAAGAAGACGAAAACTATACATAACTGCAATATATTGTGGATCGACAAATTTGTTTACCAAAATGAACCACCCACCTTTACACTATTGTCTGGTTTCAAAGAAACTCTCAGTAGCTAACTCCCACTCCGAATGATATATATATATATATATATATATATATATTACTTACGCCTTCTACCCCCAATGGAGCATAGGCCGTCGACCGGCATACTAAAGCCCACACTGCCTTCTTTTCTAGTCCTATCCAATTTTTGTTCATTCTTCTCATGTCTGTCTCTATTTCTCAAAGTAGTATGTTCGTTGGTCTTCCTCTCCTCCTTCGACCTTGAGGATTCCACGTGAGTTTTTGCCTCGTGAAACATAGTTGTATGTTTTCGTCAATGTATTTCCTATCAACTTCTAGTGCTTCTTCCTGATTTCCTGCTCCACTGAGATCTGGTTTGTTCTCCACCACAACAAGTTGTTACTGATAGTGTCTGGTGAACGGATCCAAAGTATTTTGCGTAGAAAACTGTTAACAAACACGTGTATCTTCTGGATGATGGCTTTCATAGTTGTCCAGGTTTCCGCCCCATAGAGAAGGATTGTGTTGACATTTGTATTGAAAATCCTGACCTTTGTGTTGTTTGACAGACAGTTGTTTTGAGTTCCAGATGTTCTTCAGTTGTAAATATGGTGCTCTTGGTATGCCGATTCACATCTCCATATCTGCCTCAGATCCACCGTGTTCATCAATGATGCTGTCTAGGTATGTAAACGTTTTCACATCTTCCAAATCTTCTCCATCAAGTGTGATTCGATTGCTGAGTGTCGTGTTGTATCGGAGAATCTTGCTTTTCCCTTTGTGTATGTTGGGCCCTACTGCTACTGAGGCTGCTGCTACGCTGGTCGTTTTCTCCTGGATTTGTTTTCGCCAGATCATCTGTGAAGTCTAGAACGTCCAGCTGTATCCTAGATGTCCGCTGTATCCCACACTTCTCCCCAAATGTTGATGTCTTCATGTTCCATTCGATCACCAGTTTCATGTTGTGTTGTATCTGTATATATATGGCTAATATATCTGTTGAAATGAAACTTATTACAAGTTCAAGTAATTATATATCAGAATAAGAATAATGAATATCCATATAGAGTTTAGGGAAACTGTATAAAACTAAATAAAAATGTTTAGACTTTACTAGAAATATAAAACAAAAACACAAAACGTTTACCGAAACTTGTCATTCCTCGTAATTTAAGTGAATTGTTAGTAATATAACTATTTAAAGTTAATTTAGGCGGTATGTTCACTTGAGTATAAGAATTTTGTAATTTCATTTGATCTAAATCAGATTTCATAGGAGGAAGAAAACCATTGAGCGATTCATCCTACATATGCAAATGAAAACAAAAATTAATACAAACACAGTATTATTGTTTTATAGTTATTTATTAATAGTAAAACAAATAATAAAGTTTTTTGGAACGTTTTTTAGACTTTTAAATGAAGACGTTTTACAACAGACAGAGATTTATCAAACAAGCTACAATAAATCTTTACAAGCTTAGTCATAGAATTCTAGGAGTCCTAATAAAAAAACCTGACTAGTAGAGTTAATTCATGTCAGTTAGAGATAGGTATTTTCTTTAGTAAAATGGAAGATGGTCGAGTGATTTCGTGAATTGGTTGAAAACAGACATTTGAAAACACCGTTTGATGCCTGCTCAGTGGTCTAGAGGTTAGGCGTTCGCTCACGAGATCGAAGGTTCTGGGTTCGAGTCCCGCTAGCAGGATTGCACATGTGCACTGTTGTGAAGTTGAACAAAAAGGTTGTACAGTGCTTTCAGGCTTTCGATGGTGGTCTAACATCAATCAATTCGTGATGTCAATCAAAAACTTAAAAATCTCCACAACTCTATAGTGATAAATTTTATAGTAGTTTGTTAATGAGCAGTTGTTAGAATTGTAGTTTTTAATAATTAATAAATGATAACAATTATGTTTTTTGGCGAGACTATAATTTATGGTCGAACCAATCAGGTATAAGATAACACGTCTTGGATTTTGGTGCGAATTTCACCCACCCATTTGGCTAAATAGAGTTTTAGCATTATTGCTGATGTCATCCAACTGACGTGTCCCAAATGGGACGAAACGCGAGTCCTGGATTCCACTGCTAGCCACTATCTATCATTGCTTACATTGCTGATGTCAGCTCGTGATGAAAACTCTAAATGTAATTCTCACCCTAACCATCAACTCTAAATCTTCACACTGGTTTATAACCCTTCATTGGTCCTAGTTATTAGGTGAACACTTTGAAGGTCACTTTAGCGTCGCTCATAGGTCGTCCGTAAATCATAGTCTCACCAAAAAAATCTATGTATTATTAACTTTCTACCCAATGCTCAATATATTTGAAAGCATTAAGTCTAACTTTGGCACTGAAACCTATAAATTAATAAATGATTCAGGTCTATCTACCAAACTTGTAATAGGACAAATTAGTCTAAGCAACTTAATATCATCATACACTTATCATGATTTAACATGATTGAAAAGAATCAGAACAGAGCTTTAAACCCAGCCTATCATACTAAATGTTAATCATCTTTTGTATTTTATATAATCAAATGAAAACTTTTGTGATCCTTGCATATTGCAATCGGATCAATAGTAATCAAATGATTGAGAAAATGAACTCAATAAGATAATTTAACAATGTTAGTAATATTATTCATTAATTAATAAAAATCAAGGAGACTGCAGATTTTATAATTACATCTTCGTTCTATATTTATGGGTCTCTTAGAAATCTGGATTGAGTGGGATTTAGACATGATCCCAGGGGACTTGTAATATCACAGTGATCTAACAATCATCTCTGACTTAAATCAATGCAAACTTTAAGGAAGTACGTATTGTATCTAATTATTTCTTTATAGAAACAAGTCTGAATAAGGAAAAAATATCCAGACTTGCCATTAATCCTTCCTCTTTTACAAAGATAGTAGTAATAGTCTCTTTGAGTTCACTTGAATAATTGATTGCAAATTTTAATTTTTCTTCAACGGATTTAAATATACGGTTTAGGCATTTCATAGATCATACATTCATAAACTTCTATAATCAACTACAAGTTTAAGTGACAAATTCGTTTGACACATTTTTGTTAGATTACAGAAACTACAAGAGCTGCAAATAGATAGATCAAGGGAGAGTTATATTGAAAGCCTTAGTTTAGATTTTATAGAATGTAGTATTTTACTTGTTTCAGCCATAAATGATTTCAGTGTGACTCTACGTTTTGTTTCCTTGATTTTTCCTGGTTCCTTTACTCTAATTTTATAACCGAGGGTGTTTATAATAGCAATGGTGTTCTCTTTATCTGTTCTCGTAATGATAAATTTTCTACCTTTACACGGTTATTTCGGAGCTATTTGCTCAGATTTAGACAAAAGTCTCGAGAAAATAAAAATGTATGGCTATCGAAACACTTCTTTACCACATATTAGTACATAGATGATTAGTTTACGCGAACTAATTACTGCTAATATCTACCCACGACTTCATCAAGAACAGAACCCAAAACCTGGTTGCGTGACAACAGCTTAATCTTAGGTTCATTGAATTTACATACCATGGTTTATGCTTTTACTTCATTAAAGCTACGATATTGAGCCAACATCACATGTTTTGTTCATAGTGTCTGAAATTACTTCTACATAACACTTCTTTTCAACTGAAAATATCCTTTGGGCTCATGTAAACTCATAAATTAATTACCAATTAATACTTACATAATCACCATTAGTTTTTGTACAGAAATCGATATGTGCTTGAATATCATGTCCGTGTTTATTTTCTTCTGATCTATCTCCTCTTTGATTTTTCTTTTGTTGAATCTGTGGCTTCTTTTCACTGGTCTGTGTTGAATTTATGTCACTTGGTGGTCTTCGATTGATACAGTGGTCATGTTTGGTTTATCTGAGCATTTTTGCTTTGAATATGAATCATACAGAATAGGTAATGGAATAGAGTGCTTCCAGTCAACCCCATTGTCAGGAGGCACATCATATTCGGTGATTGTATTGCTACAACCATTATCATACGTTGTACCTACATTTGCCGAATCTGTTACTTTCTCATGACTTGTCGTCTTATCATCCCAATCAGCTGGAGTGAACGTTTGTACAGAATCACTGGATTGAGCTCTGTCAATAAATACTTTAGGTTTATACCCATTAGTTTGTGCTGTGCTTGTAGTGTCTTCCAGAGAACATTCATTTTCTTTTGTCCATATACCAGAAGTGTTTGTATTTTCTTGAAATCTAACTGCACTTTGTCTACTTTCACATATACGGTTTGCATCGAAAGCTAAAATAGGTGATGCACTCCTTTCTGGTTTACAAATTTTATTAGCTTCTGTAACCGATGGATTTTGATGATGTGGTTCATTTGATTGTTTTTCATAAAAACATGGATGATAAAAATTATACTGCTTATGTTGTATTCCATTATAATATCTTCCTCGAGAATTTGTTGATTTCGGTGGTAAGGGTGGAGTAGTTGAAGTGACTTTCATAATATGATGTGTTTCAGATGGTGCTAATGACCATTCTGAAGCAATATGATCATTATTTGACGTAGAACGAATAGTATATGGTCTATTGTACAACGGTAACGTTTGATTATTATATCCTAAATGATCAAAACCATTATTATTATTTGATGGACTGAAAATTTCAAATTTATCTTCACTGTCTAAATCATTCATATATCTAAATGATAATGGCTTTCCTGAATTTGGTCGGGAACGTTTATCGTCTATAAATTCATTACCATTTACTTGATTTTTCTGACATTCAGATTCAATGAATTCAGTTTTATCAAATGATGGAAGTGTTTCACAAGAAATATTTTCAAGTATTCGACTTCTCGATAATCCTTTGAAAATACACGGAAAAGGATTTAAGCGTTGTGTAAGTGTCTGTTTCACTGGTGATGGTGTACGTGAACTCTTACAATTAGGATGAATAAACAAATAGAAAAAAATTAAATATTCATTTACATTATAAATTTTAAAGAGAATAATATTCATAGATAAATAAGACAGTTGTAATGAATTGAAGTTATATTACTTGAATACTCATTTTACAATTTTTTTTTAAGATTTCTACTGTACGGAGCTGAAACTTGGAGAACTACAACAACTATCATCAAGATGGTGCAAGTATTTATAAATAGTTGTCTACGAAAGATACTCGAAATCCACTGGCCGGATACCATCAGCAACAGCCTACTGTGTGAGAGAACAAATCAGCTTTCAGATGAAGAGGAAATTAAGAAAAGACTATGGAAGTGGATAGGATTAACATTATGGGAATCACCAAACTGCATCACGATGCCAGCCCTAACTTGGAATGGTGAAGGGAAGCGGAAAAGAGGAAGGCCAAAGAACACATTACATCGAGAAATAGAAACAGATATGAGAAGGATGAATAACAACTGGGAAGAGCCGGAAAGGATTGCACAGGACAGGGTTTGATGGGGAACGCTGGTGGGCGGCCTATGCTCCTCCATGAGGATTAACAAGAGTAATTAAATTTTTAGGATAAGTAAAATTTACTGAAAAATCAATGGTAACTAGATAACATTAATGAGCTGTTTCGTTCTAAACAGCTTCTTTTCTTTTGTTTACAAGAAAACGATCATGAAGGGGATTAAGGTTACAAAGTATAAAATTTTACATTCAGTGTACTTTTTCATATCACTAAGTTGGGATTCAGTTGCGTACATTCTTAACTACAGTCAATATGTGACATATCATGATCGCTATCCAATGTCATCTGTTAGTTTTGTTTTCTTTGTTTAAACTTTGGAGAATTCATAGCTTTTTTTCTTCCATTGAGATTGCGTGTCTAAATCGACACTAGTTATTTAAACTGAAAGTGAATAATCAAAGATAACTTCAATGATATATATATATCTATATCAAACACGTTTGAAGATTTGACGATCCTGAAAGTGGTTGTATGCACGGTGATGAGTGAGGACTGATGAATCACCTATTCATTGTCTTCAATTTTCAATAGTTCTCTAAACGACTTCAATAAATAGCAATTACTCATTGTTGCAACTATAACTGTTGTTATTCAAAGTAGTATGGCACGTTTTAAAGTCTTGATTATTTTGTAAAACAATATAAAAAGTGTTCTGAAAATGATGGTTTCAATGTATATTCTACATGAGAGACTATTCAGGTAGGGAATAATTCCTACTCTTTGGGAGAACATACCTTACAGTATCATGGATAAAAGAAAACAAACATCTATTCAAAGCTTCCACAATCATTTTCTGGCTTTCTGGAACTAAGCTTTATATTTCGAGTATAATGACAAGTAGACTTGTTCTATGCCAAACAGTTTTATCTTTAATTCATATTACTAATGAGTACTAAAGTAATTTATTTTGAAAAATATGGTGCATTTTGGTAATTAAAATTTAAATGGTTGAAATCATGAGTCATTTTAAGCTAGACAACCATGAAAAACCTGGAAGCACTGGACGGAGGTTTCGTCCGAATACGGGACTCATCAGCAGTGCGCATCCACGGTCCCGCCTCGCGAGATTCAAACCCAGGACCTATCAGTCCTGCGCGAGCGGTTGACCGCTAGACCACTGAGACGGCACTGAGGAGGAGTCCCAAAATAGGACGAAACGGCCGTCCAGTGCTTACAGGTTTTCCATGGTTGTCTAGCTTCAACTGACTCATGATCCAACCACTTAAATTACTATAATATTCACAAAACTCCTTCTAATATTAATTAAAATTCACTCAATATGCAGTGCATCGTACGCTATGCAGAACGAAAAAAATACGGATAACTGAATTTTAGTGAATTGATGATACTTGTAAAATAGTTCTCTAGATGTAATGAAAAGAATTTAAGATGAGGTGGATCTCTTCATAAGTTTAACGACTTTGTTTATTACACCGTTGGGGTCTTTATCTAGTGACGGTTATCAAGATGAACTGTATACAAAGTTTAAGGATTATATATAATACTGAACACCACCAGTTGTTCAACGTTTCTAGTATTTTCAATGAACATTCTCGAAACCAGTTAAGGAAGTGAAAACAATGATCAAATGAATATTTCAAACGTTAACTCTTTTTTAAATAATCACTTACTTTATCACGTATTGAACGTCGAAAATATGGTTTGGTTTTATTCATCTATTGAAGAAGAAAAAAAAACAAATGAAAGAGAAATTTCTATATCTGAGCATTAATATTCATAGTTAATAAAATCAATAATGAAATGTTATTGATTATAAGATTACTATAAAGTTGTTATATGATGCGACCGTAAAGGACTATCAGATGGAGATATACTCCATATAGAAAATATAGGTCGAAAATTAATCAATCCGCTTGATTTTATACATTTTATTACCACTAAATAACAGTCCTGTTTTGAACATAACACATTATATTCACTGATTTACTGTATGAAATAAATTTATAAATGTTCACTGCTTACTGTCCAGTGATCAGTTAATGTAAAGATCTCAATTTTATAAATGATCATTTACTGACCCAGTAGTCACGTGATAACGTCTCATCCAGTAAAACTGGGTGAATACTAGCTCGAATTCTAGTGAGAGCCATTTTACTCATGGATCATAGTAAGAACTGTTGACGACTGCTATCATGCAACCTAGGCCCGGAGATTTTTAATGATTATCCGCATGATTCTTAAATAAATATATTTACTAACACGGAAACTAAGTAGCCTCACTTTAAAGGTAATCGACCGACTAAAAACAATATTGTTTGTGCTTCTTAGTAAGATAGGATTCACAGATGAATATACTATGAACTTTGCTTCATTAAATCCGCTTGAAACTTTTCTGTGGTTACTACTAATTTCAAACCTAGGTAAACGAGTAGTGTTCAGCATGGGGTCATCAAGAATATTCAGTAAACAAAATCTTGTTTAAAGAAAGCAAACAATAGAACATCATTTGAACTTTTTAAAACTCTGCCTCAGGAGTTGAGTGCTCTTCATATATCAAAGTCATAACTCAGTAAAAGCCAAGGTTCTTCACGATGCTGATCCCATTTCTGACAACCAGTGTAAAAATAAAATCAATATAGTTTTTCTATTTGTGAACTACATCTTCTAATTATTACATTTGAGAATATGAGACTGAATACTGCTACAGCAAATTACTTAGCGAAAACCAGATTAATTAACCTGGCTTAAATGTCTTATTGAAAACTAGAACTTGGAACTAATCTTTGGTAAATAACATTTTCACAGATTTAAACCATGATTCAGTTGAAGCTAGACCACCATGGAAAACCTGGAAGCACTGGACGGCCGTTCCGTCCTAGTATGGGACTCCTCAGCAGTGTGTATCCACGATCCCGCACCCCGCGGGATTCGAATCCAGGACCTACTTGTTTCGCGCGTGAGCACTTAACCATTAGACCACCGAGCCGGCATCATCTGCTCACTAGCGACAGACTTCAAGAGGCAATTCCTGAAGTTCTAGTGAGAAGCCGTTTCGATTGGAGTTCAACCAGGTCTATTGTGAGACATCAGTTCACTGAAGACAATGGTATACGGTGGCGCAACTTCGTGGATTGGTTGAAGTTAGACATTAACACCGTTGGATGCAGGCTTTCCATGGTGGTCTAGCTTCAACTGATTCATGATTTCAATCTGTGAAATTTCTAAAATCTCCACAAACCCCTTCTGAAAATAACTTTTTTTCATAAGGTCACAGGTATTATGAACAAGATGTATCGTTTTTGGATGACAATACAACTAAATAATTGTTTCCCTGAGAAGAGAGTTCAATGATTCCTATGTGGTGTGGGTTACTTATATCCATATAAGTAGTATATAACGGTGGTCAGGCATAGAATGTATTTCGGCAGAAGATCGATAAGGAAAGAACGGAAACGAAAAAGGCATGAACAATAAAATCTGAGACAATCGACTGATATTTGCAAAGAAACAGTGAAGTTTGAGACGATGGACTGATATTTCTCAAATTAACGATTTACTATATGGTACTCAGATTTTATTGACATGCTCTGTAATTTCCTGCCCATTGCATTCGATTGTCTCCACTCGCGTTCTGGTTCACTACATTTACACTATTTACTGACAGTTTGTATGTTGCTTACTATTACTGTTTATTAAAAATAACTTACCCAAGCTGAACGTCGTTTATTCATTAATAAAGCATCTTGTTTCTTACGTAAAACTAATACACCTAATGATTGACTATTTTGAGCAATCAATAAAGGATAATCTTTAGGACGTAGTATTCTACCTAAAACCACAATACAATAAACAGAAATTAATTCAATGTGAAACTTTCAAGTTAATATGTTACTTGAAATATTGCTGACATTAATGTATCAATTATAAACGTTTTTATATGATAATTAAAATGTTCTCATATTATGATGTATGCTACTTATGTGGAAATAAGTAGTATGCAATGACAATATGAAATGAAATGCCTGGCAAAGAATATTGGTAAGAACGAATCAAAGAGAACAGGAACAGAAAGTATCTATTATGATAATGAAGGAAAGATGTCAATTGGGACAATTGGTAGAGGAGTTGTAAAGGAAGTACTGAACGTATAGTTTTCATATTTGACTAAAGAACTCTGTAATTTTGTGTTCAAATACAATCGGTTGTCCCCCACCTGTATTCACGTTTATTATAATATAAATAATCGTATTTATTTAAAATTATGTGAGTCACCAAGGCAACTGAAAAACACTTAGTTGATTGATTAAATTTAAATTTCTAGTATAAGAAAAGGAAATTCCGATTGAAATGATAACTACTGGAAAGCCCTTAAATAATATTCTGATAGGATGAAACCTGTAATAAAGGTTTAATGAATTGTTAAAAAATCAGAAAACTGAGCTGCATTGATTGTTTTCCTAAGGTTTTTTATAGTGATCTTGTAGTATCGGTTATTATGTTAAGCTCATATACCTTATTCTAGGTTTAGAACAGCCCATTCTATTCATTCTACTTGAATCACATTCTGACCTTGTTATTTATTCGCTTATCAATCTTGACTGTTTTTATATGAGTGCGTAGGTGTGTGTACATTTCTTATCCCATTACTCATCACATGTCTGTAATTTACTTTTGTGTAAGTATAAATATTGATTAACGCTTGGTTAAAGGGGAAGTTGGCTTACCAGTCATCTCCACTCTGTGTCGTTTCTCTTCTCTTTATTCCATTCGCTTTATATACAAAATATATGTATTCACAAGTCCATTCTCGTTATTTGACTTATTTAATTCCATTGTTGACTAACGCAGTTTAAGTCGATGATTATATGCGATACAATCTTCTTGGAGTCAGATCCACGGGCCATTAAATTGAGAGCCCTTTTGACAACATTGTCCTAAGGGCCTCGACAAACTACACGTATTACGAATATATATGGAATACTTGTAAAATTCTTAGATTTTTTATGAAAAGAGCTATGTACGTCTCCAGGTGTTTACTGATCCATATTGATAATCACGAGGTATGTATTTACAAGCTCCGATTAAATAATATAACAGCAAATGAAATAGTACTTTAAACTACAAATCCAGACGCAATATGCTTGTACTTGACTCTTTTTTGAAAACGTTGACTTAAACTAAACATCTATGAACAAATCCCATTTCATTGGATAAATTACAGGGAAAATCAATGTATTATTATCGTTTTTTTCAATAATCATGCTCATCAAACTTGTCTTCTTGACGATTTTTTACACGTGTAAATTTAAAGTTTCCATCTACATCAGTAGATTGGAACAAACCAGATTCCAAGAAAAAGCGTTGAAAGTGGATGATACACATATTGAGGAAAGCACCGAACTGAATCACAAGGCAAGCCCTCACTTGGGATCCCAAGGCCAAAGGAGAAGAGGAAGACCAAAGAAAACATTACTTTGAGAAGTGGAGACAGACATGAAAAGAATGAACAAAAAATGGATAGACCTAGAAAATAAGGCATAGTGGGACAGAGTGGGTTAGAGAGTGTCGTTCGGCAGCCTATGCTCCATTGAATGTAACAGGCGTAAGTAAGTAAGTAACAACAGTAGATCAGTAAAAACTTAGCACTTGCGGACCAAAAATACCTATCACTGTAATTTCTGCTGTTTTCGCCCTGAACTTTGTGTTTTCGTTTTCCTTCTCTAGATCTAGATGACTCTGTTATGGCATTAAAAATGACCTGAAGTAAACTGTCCATACAACAGCAGTATATTCTTGTCTTATTATTAAGAATTAATATCTTCCAATTGCTACCTCACAATGTTGTAATATTTTTGGTAAATAAACCCCCATAACAATTTATTAGTTACATCATTCCAAACAATTTAGCCTTATACCTCTTCTCTTTACATGCAACATTGCTTTCTGTATCAACCTAATTATACTTTTAAATTGACAGGCGTATGTGATAATTTGTTTATTCATACATGAAAATATCTTTAGTGATTTCAAGTATCTTCAATACGCTCGACATTAAGTCAACTTGATTTAATCTTAAAGTAAATATTACTTTTAAAGTTTCTGTACTGTTAGATGATCTGTGAGATAAAGAAGCAATGAACTTTCTGGTATCATTGCTTACAGTGTGTCTTTAGAATGTTAAATTGGTATTGAATATTCCAAATTCATAGCGTCAGTTAGTTCTCATTATTTCTTCTAATTTACCAGTTTAACATCATTGAATATACTAATTATTCTATAAATAAACAGGTATAAATACAGAATTAAAAATAATAATAATAATAACAAATCACCTTCTTCATTTATACCCTCTTCTACAAGACAATAATCTGTGACTGGATCACTTGAACAAGTAACAGTCAATATTAAATCAATCAACTCTTCACTGCATGTTGTCTTTGCAATATGAAATTGTCGAATTGAAGCCTTGATTCATAATAAAGAAAAGGAATTACATATAGTATAAAATGATCACTAATGAAAATGGTAAATCTAAACAACAATTAATATTCCAATGATTATTGAATTCTGATTACGATTCAATTACGGATTGTTCATATTCATTTTTTTTAACAGACAATTTTCTTATCATTTCTGTGAAAAAACATTTAAGTAATCTATTCTGTAGGTCGGAATATTGTATGGTTCAACCATTAAACCACTACATTACTGATATCCAGTTCGTAGAAATATAGTACTCACACTAATGACTGTTTATTTAGTTGTTTTTGATAGATATGCATAAGTGTAAATCAAATAAAGTTTACTACATTGTCATAGATGGCTTGGTGTTATCAGCCAAAATTTTATATCTAAACTGTGTACCGTGTTGGAAATCTGTTCATTTAGTGGGCGAATATTAATATGTCGATTGTTATTTTCCATAAACATCTTGCCACAATCTCTAACTTCTCTATTAGTATTTATGTCTTTCATCTAATATTATTGAATATGCCACACAGTATAAATTCATTGGAACCAGTTAAGAGAAAATCTAGCTGCTTGAAATCAAATTCTCTTAAAAAACGAATACTCATTGAATGAAAGGTACATTGACTGAAATTGCTAAGTACCATAATCTTATTGAAGACTGAAAATGTTGCAGTTAAATTAAATTTAGTGAAAGAGATCGTTATCGAATGTGAAAATAACATTCTTAAACACTAAAAAAGCGTATTTCTTAAATCCGTCATGAAGTTGTTAACAAGCCAAACTACTCAAGTTGCAACTACTTTAATTTAAAAACCCAGAATTTACACTGAAAATAGTAAACAGATTGTCAAAAACTTCAGGAATAGTAAAGAACGACAAAATTTACACTACAATAGTAATGAAATTATTACTTTAATGCTACAGCATTGTCTTCAGTGAATTATTATCTCACAGCAGACCCGGTGGACTGCACTGGTCACAGCTTCTCACTAGAACTTCAGGAATGGTGGATGAGTCGCTGAGTTTCATGGATTAGTTAAAGTTAGACGTTGTCACCGTTGGATACCGGCTGGCTCAGTGATCTAGAGGTTAAGTGTTTGCGTGCGGGATTGTGTACATTCGCTGTTGAGGAGTCCCACAATAGGACGAAACAGCCGTCCAGGGCGTCCAGGTTTTCCATGATCGTCTAGCTCCAACTGACTCATTATCTCAACTATTAAAAGTCTGTTTAATTCTATACTTATTACGACAGAATAAGTGCTTTGAAAATCCCTCTAATGTGTCTGTTTTGACAGTATTGCTATTTTTCCATGGGTTATTCTCTCTTTCTGTATACGTTAAGTTTTCTCCAAGAATCGCCTAGCTGTATTTTATATTTCACAATCTTTTTCATTAATAAACCTTTACTGTTTGACTTTCGTTAAGATTTGCGTTTATGTGGTGTTTGAATGAACTACTGATTCCTTTATACTTGTTGAATGCTTCATTTCGAATTCCAAATACAGTACATTCGTTCGTGCTTATCTAGTACTTCTTGATCTAATTGTGTTATTTCTAGAATTCTTAGTTTATACGATGGTTCAAATACTCCTAATTATCACAGTTTGATATTCCATTTTTCTATAGCTGAATTGTTGACAATAAGGGTTGTTTGACTAAACTCAAATTTCCATTGTGAAGCAACTGTTTATTGCTATCTGGCTGTTTGCTGAATATATCGTTGCCTGATTCGATTCTTGCAGAAGAATCACCGACCTAATTTTGTTGGAAATATACTTGTTGATTCACAAACGCGTAGTAGTTGTTTTCTGTAATGATATTTCTCTGCATAATACGTCATTTTACACCAGAGAAACTTTTGGATTGCATAGCGACCAAGTGACATAAATGAAATATTTGGTTATTTGATATAATCTATTATTACTGAGCAGTATCACAAACATGCATGCACAATATTGTATTGTACCATGATCGTTAACTATGAGGAATACAAATTAGCTTCATACTCTATACAGAAAAAAACTCAGTTTATTTGGTTTGGAACATTTTCTAAGTTCCAACTTAAATCTAAATTTTGGTTGTTACACACATGTTACACAATGTTATGGTTATGATGTTTTCACTCAGTTATCTAAATTATTCTACTGGTCTGGCCTAATTACACTAAGATGTCAAGCCATTTAAAGTAGTAGCCATGCTTTAACTAGCTTTTTCGAAACAAGATTAGATATTAATACATAAAAGAAAAAGAAATTTAAATTTATTCCAACTTTTCAGCAATAAACAATGTGCAAATGTGTTACGGTTAGCTGTATCATCTAAGAACTTACGGGATTTGAGAAACAGCTATCATAGATTTTCAAAACTCCACCAGTTTGCATATGAAGAGTTAACCTTCATAAAATATAATAATATCATAGTATAAATATTTGTAATGATAAATGATTAGATTGTAAAATATTTATAAATAATTCCTAATACTTATAAAATTTTGTACACAAAACTT
Organism: Schistosoma mattheei; assembly: GCA_944470405.2. NCBI lineage: Eukaryota > Metazoa > Platyhelminthes > Trematoda > Strigeidida > Schistosomatidae > Schistosoma > Schistosoma mattheei. The sequence continues at coordinate 83,065,618 of OX103947.1, forward strand.
GGTGTTGTTTACTTGCAAGTTATCATTGATGTTGAGGACTGCAATTGATCAGTCTCTTGTTGGTCTGTGTGAATCTTTCGCGGACTACCTCGATATTGCCTTAAATCATAAGCTTTATAAACAAAGGTGGATGGTGTCTAGCAGTAGAATACAGGACGAGCGTTTTGTCAGCTGGATGTACCTGCATTTCAGAGTTCATGTTCACTTTGAGACTAGAACTCAATACCGTTCGTTTCAAAACCCATCACGTTCTTCACTTAGCTACTGAGTCCTGATAGCCACTTACTTGTGCAGTGGGGTGAAGATATATTCACTTGATGTTGTTTACTTTTTTTTACTTGTATATTTTGTAACTAATTGTAATCGTTAAAAATATAAATAAGATTGTAATATCCCAATGAATAGGAAATTAGTATCAGAAGGGGTTTTGTGGAGATTGTAGTAATTTCAACAGTTGAGATCATGAATTAATTAAAATTCTGATATTTAAAGTTTTCATTAAAGTTGTTTCTTCAAAGAATAAAACTTGTATTAATTCAGTTCGGCTGAGGAAGTGATTGACAATATGGGACGAAATGTTAGAAGTTTAATTTTTCTACTCCATAGGATATCACAAATAGATTATTATTTTGATGATTTGCAATCTATCCAATAAACAGTTTATTTGAAACTATCAAGTCAAACGTTAGCATTGATAATTACAAGTGTAAAAGTCATTATGTATGCTTTATTGAAAGCGTGTCTTAGGATCACCATCATTTTTGTAAAACATGAGAAGCAAGATATCCATATTAGCATATATTATATTAGATAAGTGTATAAAGACAATTTCAGAAACTTTATTTTCATTATTATCCTGTATAAGAAATGTTTTGAACGACTTGGGGAGTGATCACATATTCTATTTAGCCGAATAGTATTATATATAGTTTATTAAACAAGACAGATTGAAGTAGCACACAATAGGCATATTAGTCTTAATGGATTGTTTGGTCTGTTCGAATCTGGTTTGGCTTAGAATTGATGAAGAACAAGTTCACAGGATGATATTTAACGCTTATCTTATTATATAAAATTTTCGTCTTTAACCATTTTACCGATAGTTCTCTTGATTTGCTTGTTTAATTTTTTTAAATAGAAGTAGTCAGCAAGAACAATGTCACTTTGCAGCATTTCCTGCCATACCGAAATAAGGTCACTCTAAACAGAGCATTCAAGAGTAGAAACTCTTAAAAGTAATGGGTAATAAATGGTAAAACGATAAATATTCACATCAATAGCTATATACATCGAGGATTAGATTAAGAAAACCAAAGATCTGCCCAATGATAATTAATGAAGTCGTTTCATGACTAAAGTTGAATCGTCAGAATCTAAAATATACAGATGAATTTCAACTCGCTATAGATTCTGTAGTACAGTATCTTGATAACACCATAAGTTTACTACTGAACAATAACGAAATAGTTGTTGACCGTGATTTCAAGGCTTTATAGAAAGAAGGCGTAATAAAGATAGCATATTACAAATAACCAGCAACGAATTACATTTCTTAAAACACAAATCATCCATTACATTTTACAAATTTCAAAGATCTTGAGAAATAACATATTCCAAAGTACAAACAGATATAATCAGATATCCTCTATCTAAACCAACTATAGAAGTTGTGATGTTAATGTTTAAGTTTACAAATGTACTAATAATAAAATAGTTACTAGCAAGACTTTGTAGCGTGGTGTCGAGTCGAGGTTGACTATGAGCACCACTACAGGGAAACGCGTACCAAACAAATCAGAAGGCGAAGATAGGGCGTAACCAAGTTTATTTCGTTGGCGATCTCGTGGTATCGAACGAATACCGAGATCGTGCCAACGGGAGGACAAGTGGAATCAGCGGGCAAGAGTACGAACGTACTAGGTCACAATCCGTGGAAAAGCCATGGAGGAGTAATATGGCTGTCTTTAGCACAGTTAAACAAACGAACACAGTAAAACAATCACTGGCAAAATTGGTTATAATAATGATTGTTTCCATTAAATCAATCGCGTTCTCTTGATAAAAGTGGGTCACTACAACTTTAAAAGTCTGTTATACAGACATTGTTGTAGATAAAGTCTATGACAAACATTAATGTACCATACTGTCAAAGGTCAACTGAATAAAACAATTAATAACGATGCGAAAGTGAATGTAGTAAACAAGACTCACTTCAATAACAAATCACAAATAAGATGAACAAAATAAATCAATCCAAAACTGGTTAAATATATTGTCTCAGAAATACACTTAATCTAGACACTAATGATTGAATTCATAATAACAGTGAAAGCTTCATAAAAAAAAAGCATTTTCAGCCTAGAAAACATAAAATCATCAATGATTTGTGTTATAACTTGTGGCCTTGTTCCCTATTAATATATAATGTAATGATACCGCTAATTAAGAGAACAGTGATTTATCAACTGGACCAATGACGCGTAAAACCTGTATGAGCAGTCAAGAGTTTATATCAGTCCTATCTTCCTGCCTAGCCCTGCCTGTTAAGTTCAGAACACCAAACTCAGTATACAGGGGTTTATAAATCAACCAAACAGATCACATAGTACCATAAAATGAAAATAACATTTGTACGGGATTTAGCCAAAAGTGGCTGTGAATGTGGGAGACTGTAATTAATAGACTGGGAATAACTCAAGAACATTAAATAGTATAATAATAGCTTATAATAAGAGGAACACGAATATGAATAGTTTAGTTACTTAATGACCATACAATAAAAATATATGTATCATATTGATCCATAAATAGTTCTCAAGAGATACCATTCATAATTCTCGTCGGATATAAAAATATGTATTATATTTTACGATATTACCAAGAATAACACGAAGATTGTTACGTCTGAATCACCAAGCAAATAAGTCAATCGATTTTACTCAAATCGAAGTTTAGGATACTTAGTATACAGTTGACAGGGAAATATCATGTGAATTGAATAAATTTTAAGATTTCAACTCAATGAAACAATAACACATCAAAATCCTTGAATCAAGTAACAAAATTTGTTTGAAAATATGGTATTATTATGTCAACGAAAATGAACATTAAACTTGTTCTAACATTAAATGAGGTTGGTTACACTATGAAAAATACAGTCATTGAAAAGTTAATTTTCAGGTATCTAAAATATAATTTGCAGTAAATAGTTCAACAGCCCACTACTATTGTAGTGAACCAGAACACAAGTGGGGATGATTGAATGTATTTAAACACAAAGTACAGAATGTCTTAGTAAAATGTAAGAACCGTACAGTAAATACTTCATTTGCAAAATGTCAATCAATCGTCTCAGACTTTATTGTTCCTGCATTTCCATACCAATTGTTTTCTGTCCTCGTTCTTTCCTCCTCGATTTTCTGCTCCCAGAAATTCTATTCCTGACTGAAGTTATATACTATTTATGTCGATATTAATAGCATACACCACACTCGTCCTCCCTTTAAACCAGTCGTTCTTGCAGTGATTTTGCTCACTGTGCCACTTTCTTTGTTTCTGCAGTCTGTGCTACGAGTCTGCGGCTACACGGCACATGGGTGTTCAACATCTGCGTTCTAGCCACCTCCTGAGCCATCTACATCCAATGCCTGCCCAGCAGCCGCACTTCCCATCGCTCCTCACCGTCGGCAGCACCCGTTGTAACTAACGCCACCCCTTTAGAGCACTCCACTCGACGTCATCTCCCCGCAACAAACCGCCCCAACTAGCACCTTAGCTCTATTATCATCTGCTATTTTGTATAACATAATCTTGCCTCAAAGTTTTAAGGAGAAACATTTTCAAATCAGAAATGATTGTAACATTGTGTTATGTATCGCGAATAATTTTATCCACCTGACTGTTTACAAACATATTTACATAGTCTTTATATTGTAAACTGTTACTAACATTTGATTGGCATATTTTCGACTTACCTTAAAATCGAGCGAGTGCCAGTACTCGTTCAATTCTACGGTAGGCCAAAAATACCTAAACCAAACATCTCGATTGGAATATCCCTAGCCTAAACTTAAATAGTTAAATGCATATATAAGCAATTAACTAATTATTCGGTCACATCACTCTTAAGTTATAAACAGAAACCCAGCTAATTAAGTGTCACATATTCCTAATAGGCAAAAAAAATTACCAACGTCTTTCTAATAAAGAAAAACACAGAATTATGATTTACATTCAGTAATTAACAACTTAAAGTTTTAATTATCAAAGTCAAACCATGATCATTTACCATAAATCAATTTCTTGTATGTCTTCTACTAGTTGGTGCTTATTATCAACAACATTCATTCGATAGATTTGCATATATGAAGTAAATTTCGTTTAATTTACATTATTATGGATTGTCACAATGTAAATGTATTCATCCAATAGATACATCTTGTTTTATATCAGAAAGGGTTGGATGCCGACTCAATGATCTAGAGGTGAAGTGCTCGCAAGCAAGACCGACAGGTCCTCGGTTCGAATCTCGCAAAGCAGGATCGTAGATGCACACTTCTAAGGAGTCTCACATTAGGACGAAACGTCTGTCTAGTGTTTCCACGTTTCTCATGGTAGTCTAGATTCAAATGACTCATGATAACAAACTATTAAAATAACATTTTGTCTTATTGTGTAATTATATAAATCAAATACCTATTTTTTTACTTAGAATAATGTTAAAAATGCTAAGAATTCACTTATTTCACCGGTTTTCATTTATCATCATATTGGTATACATATTATATATTGCATAATCATATGCATAGTTACAAACTCTTTTAATTACTAATGTTTACCGCGTTTATATTTCATATCATCATTTAATTATTTAGTAAACAATCTACATTTCAATTGTTCATTATTCATTATGACAACAATTTACATGTAACTTAGATGAATCTACATTCCAAATAGATTAATGATAATGACTTTAAATGAAATATTTAATGAATCATAATGAAGCTGAGAATGATTAAGCTAAACAGGATACAATAATATTCAGACAAACAGATGAACATTAGGCGGTGATCATCAATATTAATGAGGTAAAAGATTAATCGATTTAGGAGTAAGATTTGATTTGATGTTGTCTATTTGTTCAAGCACAATATTTAAATGTTAATGCTGATACAAAATATTAAAAGTAGGTTTCAAGCTAAACAAGTTATATTTTTGTAACTTTAAGACAATGAATATCCTCATAGAGATTTCAATTCGTATCCATGAATATTACAATCAGCTTGGCTAAGCAAAGGTTTGCTGAAGAAAGTGAACAGATTGATATTGGCCCATTTAGTACAAACTGGTCATAGTGCCAGTATAAATCAATCCTTTTGAAATATATATAAGGTCAGTAATTTTCTGTCAAAACTTGTCAAACTTAAAGTCCTTCAAACGGCTGAAGCAGTAGTCATCCGGATGAAGAAACCGTAGCTCTACTTGCAAAAGAAATATATTCAACTGCTCCTCCTCCCTTGGTCAACCTCAACGCCAATTAATCAATAATGATCTTGGCTATTGAATGACCTGATTTGACTACTGTGCTTACGACCTTTCGTAGTCAATTGTAATTTTCTCTATTATTTTTGTATTATTATTGTTATTATTACTATTGTTAAACATCATTATTAATTTTCCCAATACATGATTCATTTACTTCTCATTCATACTACCTTATTATGTCTTGCTAATAGATTTTTACACAATATAGTCCTCCACTAAACATTTGATCGAATTATTATTGCACTATTGTTTCCCTAGTATGGGACTACTCAGAAGTGCGCATACACGATCCCAGCCGCGGGACTCGAACCCAGGACATATCAGCCTCGCTTCAGGCGCCTAACGAACCAAGCCATTGAGCCGGCCGGCATCCAACGGTGTTAATGTCTAACTTCAACCAATCCACGAAGTTGCACCACCGTACACCATTGTCTTCAGTGAGCTGATATCTCACAATAGACCTGGTTGAACTCCACTCGTAACGGCTTCTCACGAGAACTCTAGCAATATCTCTTGAAGTCAGTCACTAGTGAGCAGATGATTATGATCAGAAGGGGTTATGTGGGGATTTATTTACTGATGAAAATAATAATAATGATAACATGAGGGAGGGGGTGGGAACAGTTAACCAGTTTTCTTTTTTAAATAAAATTGTGAAAAATACACACACACACGCACACGCACACAAAAACTATGTTTATAATTGAAGAAAAATGTGTAGTTTTCTTTTTCTATATTGATATTTACCTGTTATCTTTGGTTAAATCTAATGTTCTGGATAAAATTGCATCACTGTATAATGTGACATCAATATCTAAAATGAAAATAGGCGGCAATATAAATAAAGCAAATGTATAATTTAGTATAGTTAATTTATGATATTTTCATATTTCTTTGAACTATAGTTTGTTTATCTTATTAGTTAATGAGTAAAGTCATGTAATCAAGCAATTTCTTATAAGTTACAATGTATTTGTAGAAAATAAATCAGTGTTATCATTTATAAAGATGTGTAACTCTGAATTTGTGGATTGGTTGGAGTAAGACATTAACACTGTTGGATGCCAGTTGGTTCAGTGGTCTAGAGGTTAAGCGCTCGCGCGCGAAACTGATAGGTCCTGAATTCGAAACTTTCGGGGCGGGATCATGGATACCCACTGCTGAAGAGTCACACAATAGGATGAAACGGCCGTCCAGTGCTTCCAGGTTTTCCATGATGATCTAGCTTCATTGACTCATGAATTCAACCATTAAATTTGAGTTCTATATATAGGTTAAAGTGATAATAGCTTTATTGATATCACTTGCGATTTCAATAATAAAAGTTTACAATCAATTAACAACTGAACAGTGATCGATGTCATGATTCATGTGTACTATTGAATAAGCGAGTGTAAAATCTTAAGTTTAAACTTACATCATTACGTAAAGATAGAATGCCAGTTAAGGATCTTCATTATTTGCGATACCTTGGAGATACGTTATGTATGCTTAACTAACACCGGAACCGGAGTTAGTGGTAGAGATGCATATACTCTTTCAATATTCATTCACAACTGATTTCTTTTCGCTTGTTCTTTCGTAATCACACTGTCTTTGATGAACTATTATGTTGACTATTATTATCTACTATGATAGCGTTATTATGATTCGGATTTATTTGATAAATATTTTGATAATTTCACTTCACTGCACTAGTGTGACATAACTGCTAGGTTTAAAAAGCTCGTTTGTACTAGGTCACTTGTCAATCATGTTTGACCGACCAATAGTATTATTTAAGATTTCGTAATCTTGGAAAAAACTTCTTCCTAGATCTTTCTAGTTGTCAACAGTTAAAACACTTTCCTTTGTATAATTTACTTCAGATAATTATTTTATTTATTGACTCTCTCTGTTTGTGTGCCTTTCGATACTATGGTGTACCTGAGAAGATTGTCAACATCATACGGAATTCAAATAATGGACTACACTGCAAAGTCCTGCTTGAAGAACAGCTGACAGGTGCATTCCTAGTAAAGGCCACTGTCGGACAAGGCTGTTCACTTCAGCTTTTTATTTTCGTTTCGGTAGTCGACGCGATCATGAAGGTATCCACTTCACAGTTAAAATTACTTAACAAAATATGAAAATAATACACTAAATACATCACTTGCAAAGCTTCATTGCGTTATTATTTACTCCATGATTCTTCTAATTCTGTTGTTATTTCCATTCGTCTCTGATTTTGTTCCTGTTCTCTGCATTTCAATCTTCAACTGGCAGGCATTTCAGTCCTACTGCTGCTACATACAATTTATATCTGTCAACAAAAGTAGCATACACACAACAGCAGTCTCTACAGCAGTGGCCCTTAACATACATAAGCGAAAATCAATTCCCGAAATACAACACATAAAGCACAAACCCAATCACACTCAATGAAGAAGCTATGGAAGAGGTGGAAACATTTGAGTCCATGGACAGCATCATCGAGGAAAACGGAAAATCGGAGTCTGGTGTGAAATCAAAGATTGAAAAAACAAGGATGGTATTCCTACAATTAAAGAACATATGGAACTCAAAACAAATGTCTACACTCCAATATCAAATTCTCAACCTTCAATACGAACATCAACACAGTTCTAATGTATACAGTTGAAACTTTAGGAATTAACACAACCATCATCAAAACAGTACAAGTATTTATAAACAACTGTCTACACAATATACTCAATATCCGTTGACCTGATCCCATCACAATCAGCCGACTGTGGGAGAGGACAAATCAACTTCCATATGGAGAGGATATGAGGCGAATATGTTGGAAGTGGATAGGACACATATTGAGGAAATCATCAAACTGCATCATGAAGCAAACACTAACATGTAATTCTGATGGGTAAAGGGAAAGAAGAAGACCGAAGCACACACTACCTTGAGAATTGTAAGCAGACATGAAAAAAAAGTGGATAGTTACTGGAAAATACTGGAAAGGAAAGTGAAGGACATATTTGGATGGAAAGTGGTGATGAGCGGTCTATACTCTCCCATGAGAGGTAACTAACTTAAGTAATTGCTATGTATTACTTCAGAAAAGAATTTTTACATGGATTTATTCTCAGTTTTATATTCATCAATAAAACATTCCACCCATAATTTATTTTAATAAAATTCTCAGTACTCAATTATTTTCTTAAAGATTTTCATTATAAAGTTTTTTTTTTAGAAAGAAAATTCATAGAAATCAGTTCATCAACATTGTCACCTTATTCGAATTGAGCACCTATCTGACTGTCTGTCTATCTATCTACTGACTGATCTATGTGTTTATCTATCTATTAAAGTAACTTGTGTGCTATTATTATTACCACTATTATTATTATTATTATTATTATTACTAGTATACCTATTTAAATAAATAATTCACACTGTTACATTGGGTGAATAGCAAAATGCCTTTTTCTTCTTGAATCTTCTCTCTTTTTCTTTTCTCTTTTTTTGCCAAAAGAATTGATTCTTCTGTCAAACAAACATAAACATAACACCTTTGTTATGTCATAATAAGGTTGATTATCATTTTTTTAAATTTATGTATTGATAGGCATTCTCTACTTGTAATTCATTTATCAATACCATTTTTATAATAAACTATTTGTGAGGAATTTAGAAAACCAATCAACCAACCAACCAACCAAACAAACAAACAAACATTTAAAACAAAAGCAAACTTGAGTAAATCTAAATTAAACACTGAAAGTATTTATGTGATTTATTGGTGTTTTTCTTTTAGAAACAAAAAACATTTTTAATTTTAACTATTTATTGATTAGAGAAATTCTTATTTCAAGAATAAATCTAATCACTGGACTTTTTGGAACAAAACGACTGTTTTTTTTTACAATGGATTGATCACTGGGTGGTGGGTGAGCAATATTATGTGTGTCCGATCTTTCTAAGTGTAAATCGAATGCTATCGATCATTAAGAAGGAATTGACACAGATGATATTGCTCACCCATAACCCAGTGATCAATCAGTTGTGAATATATCTCTGTCTTACAGGAGATCAGTTGTGGCCTTGATATCTCAGTGGTAACGTCGCTGACTGTGAAGCTAGGTGATACGAGATCGAATCCATCAGAGAGCATCAGTTCCTTTAAGATTACAGGTACACAGTGGTGACGAGTGCCAAATAGCACTAAACCTAGGTCCAGAGTTTCCTATTGATTACCACCAACCACTATATTAAAGCTGTTTTTTTTGTTAGATAGTAAATGGTTATACCACTTTAAACTTTAGTGGCCCGAAATCTAAATCCAGTTATATTGTATGAATGTTATTGAAGTATACATGTTGCCCATCCTCGTATATAATTATCGACTTAACTCATGTTAGTGTATAACACTATTTAATATGTTAAATACGAGAATGGATTCTAGAATACGTATATTTTGTACAATCATTGGTCTGAACAGACAATCAGAGGAACGAAGCGAAACGACGCGCGGTGGAGAGGTCATGTGAGTCAACTCTATTTAATCAAGCGTTAATCGATATTTATAGTCAGACAAAAATAAGTTACAGACATATGATGAATGAGATAAGAATTGTACACACATACGCTCATATAAAAATAGTCAAGGTTGATAAGCGAATAATTAACAAGATCAAAATGTAGCTTGAGAACAAGGGATAAACTGTCTTGTCCGGAAGCTAGAATAAACTGTGTGGGCTCGATATAGGACCAATCTTTATTTGAGGTTGATCTCTTTTGATCACATTTTCAAACAACTAACATGATAGTACTCTTTGTTAAACAAAAGATCTCCAAAGGAAGTCAGCAGTATCAGACATGAATGTATGTAATCTGGAATCAAATTCATAGGACTTAGCATTAGCCTTTTTTCAATTGACAAGTACTAATTGACATGAAAGTTAGCTCTATAATTTCTTATTTAGTTGCTTTAAATTATCCAACAATTATGATCCGATCAGAAGGGGATTTTGTAGAGATTACAGCAATTTAATAGTTGCGTTGATGAGTTAATTAAAGCTAGACTACTATGGAAAACCCGTTCCGATAATAACCATCGTGTGCTCACTAATGACTGGCTTCAAGTGGTATTTCCTACAGTCCTAGTGAGAAGCCCTGACTAGTGGAGTTTAACCGTGTCTGTTATGACATGGTAACTCACTGAATACAATGGTGGACGGTGACGCAGTTCCGTGGATTGGTTGAAGTTAGACATTAACATTGTTGGATGCCGGCTCAGTCGTTAAGAGCTTGCGCGAGAGACTAAAGATGATCCTGAATACGCACTGCTGAGTTGTCCCACAATTGGACGAAACAGCCGTCCAGTGTTTTCAGGTTTTCCATAGTAGTCTAGCTTCAATTGACTCATGAACTCAACTATTAATTTATGAACTTCATTCATGAATAGATATTGCTATTAAACTGTTTTATATCCTGTTCATTTTGTATAGTAATGAACCAGATTATAAATTTTTTAACTACTCTAACCTATGAACAGATATTTCCATCTATGATCAACATAACATTTATACATATGTGATATTATTAAATTTAATTATTTCTGTAAACAGAATCATAGGTAAACTATTTACATATTACCTTACAGATGTCACCGTATAGACTATAACTTTTTTAGATGACAGTGGTTGACGTATAATATCCACTGGGATCTAAGTGTATTACCCATGTAAATTTGAATGCATAAGAAAGTTTTTTCTACTCTTCTTTCTAATCTACACTTGAGTTATGAACAATTAAGTTATCAAATAATATTGAAAAGATTCTCTTTTCTGATCTAAAAGTAAAAAATTCATTAAAGATGAAGAATGTATTTGTAAAATCTCAGTGAATGAAGTTGAAGTGAACCCAACGTTTCACCTCAATAATCTGATCCTTGCGCTTTAATATCTCATATCAACTTGGCGCCTAAATACTGTGAAACTATTCAGCCAAATTTAGATGGAAGTTCGTTGAAACTATACTTTATGAACGAACTCTGAGCGACGCCAAACTGACTTTGAGAGTGATCACCTAATAATTAGGATCAAATGAGGGTTATAAACCAGTCTGAGGAATTAGAATTATGATTTACAATTGATGGTTAGGGTTAGAAATTACATTTAGAGTTTTCATCACGAACTGATATCAGCTATAATACCAAAACTCTATTTAGCCAAATGGATGGATGAATGGACTTCGCACCAAAATCCGAGACCTGTTATCATATACCTGATTGTTTCGTCCATAAATTACAATCTTGTCGAAAGTTCTTATAAAAAATTCATTGTTAAAATATTGACAAACTTTTACATTCTACTTATAAAAAATCAAGTCTATAGAATTACTAATGAAACAAAAAATCTCCTTAAGTAATGTTACATAGTAATAATAATAATAATAATAATGTGGGTAACAATGTTACAGTTTGAATGAAATTCATCAATCTACATCAGCTTCATTGACTACGAAAAAGCATTTGATAGCGTGGACAGAGCAACACTATGGAAACTTCTTCGACACTGCGGCGTGCCTCAGAAGATAGTCAATATCATACAGAGTTCATATGATGGACTACACTGCAAAATCGTGCATGGAGGACAGTTGACAAAGTCGTTCGAAGTGAAGACCGGTGTTAGGCAAGGTTGCTTACTCTCACCCTTTCTCTTTCTCCTGGTGATCGACTGAATCAAAAGACGTCAACATCTGAAGGGAAGCGCGGGATACAATGGACATCTAAGATGCAGTTGGACGATCTAGACTTCGCAGATGATCTGGCCCTTCTAACCCAAACGCAACAACAGATGCAGGAGAAGACGACCAGTATGGCAGCAGCCTCAGCAGCAGTAGGTCTCAATATACACTAAGGCAAAAGCAAGATTCTCCGATACAACACAGCATGAACCAATCAAATCACAATTGACGGAGAAGATTTGGAAGATGTAAAAGCCTTTACGTATTTGGGCAGCATCATTGATGAACACGGTGGATCTGATGCGGATGTGAAAGCTTGGATCGGCAAAGCAAGAGCAGTGTATTTACAACTGAAGAACATCTGGAACTCAAAACAACTGTCAACCAACACCAAGGTCAGAATTTTCAATACAAATGTCAAAACGGTTCTACTGTATGGGGTGGAAACCTGGAGAACTACGAAAGCCATCATCCAGAAGATACAAGTGTTTATTAGCAATTGTCTACGCAAAATACTTCGGATCCGTTGGCCAGACATTATCAGCAACAACATACTGTGGGAAAGAACAAACCAGATCCCAACGGAGGAAGAAATTAGGAAGAAGCACTAGAAGTGGATAGAACACGCATCGAGGAAAGCACCCGACTGCATTACAAGGCAAGCCCTCACATGGAATCCTCAAGGTGTAAGGAGGTGAAGGAGGAGAGTAAGACCAAAGAACACATTACTTTGAGAAATGGAGACAAACCTGAGAAGAATGAACAAGAATTGGATGAAACTAGAAAAGAAGGCCTAGGACAGAGTGGGTTGGAGAATGTTGGTCGGCGGCCTATGATCCATTAGGAGTAACAGGCGTAAGTAAGTAAGTAACAATGATAATAATCAATATATTACTTACCTTTTGAATTTTGATTTAATGGCCAAATACCTGATGTATTGAATGTGTTGACTTCCATTGCTTCATATAAATTACTATGAAATCCTTGTTGCTTAGATTTGATATGTTTATTATTATGATGATGATCGTTATTTGTTTGACGTCTATAGGTTAGATAAAATAAATTTGGATCTTTTAAGCTTAAATGATTTCTAGCCAATATTTGTTTAATAACATCTTTCACAGTATCTTTAGAAGTTATTGTATAAATTTGTGTTACTTCAGTACCTTGAGCTAAGTCTGTATAAATAAGTATCTGTTAAAAGATATTTAAGAAAGAAAAGAAAAGGAAAGAAGAAAAGGTTAACATCAATTTTGATTTATATTCAGTAATAGATTTCTATTATTCAGTAGTATATGAATTCACATTATTTATAAATGAAATTCTATGAAATGACTTTCTATTTAAAAGTACTATATGAAACATTGTGTTACAAAGTTGTTATAACTTGTGTACCCTGTATCCTATTAATGTGTCACGTAATCATACCACCAATTAGAGAACAGTGAATTATCGACCGAACCAATGACGCATAAAACAAGTACGAGCAGTCTAGAGGCCTTAGGAATCCTGCTTCCTGACTAGCCCTGCCTGCTAAATCCAGAATACTATTCTCAGCTTCTGTGATATGAATCATTTATTTCAAACGTACTAGGTTTATATACCAACCAAACAGACCACATAGTACCAATAAAATGGAAAATAACATTTGTACAGGATTTAGCCAAAAGTGGCTGTGAGTGTGGGAGATAGTAATTGATAAACTGGGAGTAACTCAAAATGGTAAATGGTATAATAATAGATCGTAGGTCAAAATATAGCTCATAATAAGAGGGACATGAATATGGATAGTTTAGTTACTTAACGATTATATGATGAAAATATATGTATAATATTGGTTCATAAATGGATCCCAAAAGTTACCATTCATTATTCTCATCGGAATATAGCAAAAGTAGAATGTTTAGTTCAGAGGTTTGTGTCCATTAATTTTTAATAGTATTGAAATCAATATCTATCCAATTCTGACAACTGCTTATAACATGTAAATTTTTAAATCAATAAAATCTCACTTGAAAGTATATTTCCACATTGAATTCTTGTTCCAATAATAAAAATTAACAGTCAAATGACTTGTGCATTATTCTTATGCATAAGCGTTCGTGCGCGAGACCGGAGGTCCTGGGTTAGAATCAAATGTGTGAGATCGTTGATGCACACTGCCGAGGAGTCCCATACTAGGACGAAACGGCCATCCAGTGCTTTCAGGTTTTTAGTGGTGGTTTAACATTCGTCGATTCATGATCTCAATCAGAAAATACATATACTGCTGGGAAAATATAATATGAACATAACAATATTCATAATTCTTATAAATACTCTTGTTAGTATGTCTGTAACTCCGATAATTTAACAGTATACAACATAGAAGACCTGAATATCAAGTTGAAAGATCTCACTTATACCCACCTACCGATTGAAAATATTAGTGCATATCTGGACTCACTAGTTTGGTGGATAATTTATTAGACACTTGAGACGACAGACATTTGTTTCGGGTATCTGTGTTAACATTCTCAAACGATTTTAAACATGCTTACTCACATACTTAGCTCTTCTAGAGTTACTGACGGCCCCAATCTCGGGTAAAGGAGGAGGGTTGAGCATAGAGTCGGCAACCCCACCCCTCAGAAAAGAACTTTATTACAAAGACACTAACCAGAATAAACAAATTAAACCATTTCAACTTTGCCCTGGGAGTTGAAGTAAATATTATGACACCTTATGATAAAAGCCGAGATTATTCAGAAGTCATATGGCCGATGCCACTTCTAACAACCACAGCAACAATTGATATAGGTATATGGAATTTCCAGACAACGTGGGAGAACGGAAAGACCAGCCAAATAGCAGCGAAAATGAGGAGATACAACTTGGTGGTTCTCAAATTCACGAAACCCATTGAACGCAAGATGGACAGAAGACATTGGATTCGGGAGAGATGGTATAGTGCTCTGGTCACAAAAAGAAAATGTTCCACACACACAACGAGTTGCACTGATGCTATCTATAGAAGCACGAAAAAACACTGATGAGATGGGAATCTCATGTATTCAGAATTATCAAATCATCCTTCAAAAGAAAGAAAGAGGGAATCACAATGAATGTCATCCAGTGTTGTGCACCCACCAATGATAGAAATGACGACGATAAAGATTAATTTTATGAGAGACTGCAATCGATCACGGCAAAGTGCTCAGGAAAGGACCTGACAATTCTGATTGGAGATCTAAATATCAAAGTCGGAATGGACAACACCGGATATGAAGATAAAATGGAACAACATGGACTGGGAGAGAGAAACGAAAATGTGGAGAGATTTGCAAATATATGTGCATTCAACAACTTGGCTGTAGAAGACACAATATCCTCATACAAACGCATAAAGAAAGCTACATGGGTCTCATCGGATCACACCACAGAGAACCAGATCGATCATATTTGCATCAGTAAAAAAATCCGAAGGACAATGGAAGACGTGAGAAAAAAGAGAAGAGATGACATAACTTCAGACCATCACCTCGTTGTGGCAAAGGTGAAACTGAAGCTAACGAGACACTGGACAGCTGGGAACACATCAGTACAATGGTTTAATACAGCCTTTCTACAAGATACTAACAAAACCATCTCAAGATAACTCCGAACAGGCTCCAAGCCTTACACGATCTACTCAAAGAAGCATTAACTTCGTGTCAGGAGGTGTTGGGGCGCAAGATGCGTCATCATAAGGAGTGGATCTCTATTGAGACCCTGGACAAGATTCAAGAAAAGAAGGACAAGAAGATAACAATCAAAAACAGTAGAACAAGCACAGAGAAATTCAAGGTGCGAACTGAGTACATTGAAGCAAACAAACAAGTGAACAAGAGCATTAGAGCTGACAAGCAGAAATACGTGGAAGACCTACAACAACGGAAAAAGCAACAACAGCATTCCTGCAATTTAAGAACATATGGAACTCAAAACAAATGTCTGCACGCCAATATCAAATTCTCAACCTTCAATACGAACATCAACACAGTTCTAATGTATACAGTTGAAACTTCAAGAATTAACACATGCATCATCAAAACAGTACAAGTATTTATAAACAATTGTCTACACAACATACTCAATATCCGTTGACCTGATCCCATCACAATCAGCCGACTGTGGGAGAGTACAAATCAACTTCCATATGGAGAGGATATGAGGCGAATATGTTGGAAGTGGATAGGACACATATTGAGGAAATCATCAAACTGCATCATGAAGCAAACACTAACATGTAATTCTGATGGATAAATGAAAAGAAGAAGACCGAAGCACATACTACATCGGGAATTGGAATTATACATGAAAAGAATGAATAGCGACTGGAAAATACTGGAAAGGAAAGTGAAGGACATATTTGGATGGAGAGTGGTGATGGGCGGCCTATACCTCTCCTTGAGGAACAATAGACGTAAGTCATACTGAAAATACTTTTTATTCCATTTTTCTGATTACCAGTATTTATAATTTAATATTGTGTTTTATTGTAATGTGAATACAGATTTAATTGACTTATGTTTAGTCACGAAGTATGTCTATATAATCACCAATTTGTTAGAAAATTGTTTTTCAGTTTATCTCTTAGTTACTACTTATGACATCAACCAATTCTATATATAACCTCATTTTTAACATGTATTATTAGTTAACAGAAAAAACCTGGACAAACATGAGATTGTTCATTACAGACTGATCAATTAATTATAAATATCTAAATGGTAACATCCCAGACTGGAAAGCTGGGTAAAACAGGATCGAATCCTCCAGGAAGTATCATTTCAGTCAAGATAACTGGTGCGCCTTGCTGATAAGTAACAAACAGCATGAAAACTACTTTCATTATTCCCTGTAAATTAAATCCAACCATCTATCAACTCATTTCATTTTATTATCTAAATTTTATTGTCCTCCCTTTATTATTTTTTATTTCTTAAGCTTATGTGACCTATTAAATTAATATCTAACATCCGTTTGAGTATTAAGTGTCATTTTTTCATGCTGAATTTCGTGTCATTTATTTAATACACAAGTTTATTCTACTTTTGTATGAGACAATATTAATTGGCTATTTTTTCCATCTATCGATAACCTTTCACCAGGATTTCGCGTCGTATATATCATAATAAGCAAACAACTAATCCGTATCAGTTCAAGCAATTAGTTGTATTTAAACATTTATATTCATCTACTATAATACTGGTTACTTGTCAGTACAGTTTAGTTTTTCCATGTGATATATTGCCTTATTAACCTATATTTTGTAGCTCATTCGGTATTTATGTTAATTATATACAGAAAAGGCGGTCATTTGAAGTATGGATATTACAGAATCCTTAATACTCAGCTTAGAAACATTAAAATTACTTTATTCCATTGGCTTTAAACATTAAATGATAGAAAGATAGATAATGTGTCTCAACAAAATTGTATTTAGACTCATTTAGATAAAGATGATGATTTAATCCTGAAGGTGAAAGGAAAAGAGGAAAACCAAAGAACACATTACGCCGGGAAATGGAGATAAACATGAGAAAAATGAACAAGAATTGGATGAAATTAAAAAAGAAGGCCCAGGACAGAGTGGGTTGGAGAATGCTGATCGTCGGCCTATCGATAGCAAGTAATCACTAACAACTCATTTTACTTTAAAACCCTTGAATAATAACTCAGCATTGAAAAGTAAACATTTTTGAATCAAATGAATAAACTAACTTCCCGCCAGGATTTTACTATAGACTACTACATGTAAAAACTACCTATCAATGCGATTGTAATGCTTTGAAAAAGATGATATCTTCAAAAAACATTTTTCCCTAAATCGTCTTTATTCTTTCACAATCATTCTTCATTTTAATCTCAGCCTAATCATATTAGAAAGGAGTATTATTTACCTTAAAACGAGAGACAATATACTCTATCACCCAATATCACATTGGAAGATATAGATTTCCTATAGAATTGAAAGATTAACTCTATTAGATTATTTAAACAAGGTTACGTTTATCTAGACCTTAGTGATGATCAATTTGTGATTTAAACACCAGTCCGATTAACATGATATTCTATCAACTAAAAAACTAGATGAACATATGACTACTTAATATGTAATGGATTAATAATTCATCTAATAGTCTTGATCGTTCTGTTATTAACACTACACAGAAGATAGGTCAATAAGAATTGTATAGTTATAGCCTTATTTACAAAAGATTATATTTAAAAAAAACACCCAGCAATAATTATTCATTCATTTGTAATAATCCATTCCGTTTTAGTATTTCATTGAGCAGAAGTAATTTGAATAGTACTAATGTGGTGTGTGCTACTTATATTGACATAAGTAGTATATAGTGTTAGTCGTGAACAGAAGGTCTAGGAGCAGAGAGACAAGAGGGTCGAACGGTAAAGAATGGAAACAGAATGCAATTTGTATGAAAATGCAAGAACAATGAAGTCTTAGTCATTTTGAGGCAATTGGTGGACATTTTGCAAATTAAGCATTTACTTTATGATTGTTAGATTTTATTAACCAGTCCTGTAATTCTGTGTTAAGTACATTCGATTGACCCTCCTGGTGTTCTTGTCCGCTACACTAGTATATTTGTGAACAAATGATAATACTAAAAGTACCGATACATCAAAAATTTCTTGAAGGATTTTTCATCTATATGATATCTGTTAGAATGAAGTAAAACGGTGATACCACAGTGTAGTGACTGTTAAGTGTAGTATTTGTTCTGTTTATCCATGTGATAGTATATTCATTAGTATGCTGATCTTATTTCGCTGTGACATTTATTCAGGATAATATTCTCTGGATTAATTTTATTGTGGACTTTGTTTAGTATGGTATGCCATGTGAAGAGTTGAAGTATTGTGTATTTCCCATATGTGTGACAGCTATTAGTCAGTCACGAAGTATGGATGAAATGAATAAATAAACGAATGTATTTCGGTTAAAGAAGTCATGAATGAAAACCTTCATTTGATGATACCAGCTTTTGTATTCTTAACTTGGGTCATATGACATCGCTGTAACTTTTCTGTTGAACATATTCGTAAGTCAACGAGATTACAACAGTACCATTTTGACGTCTGAAAATAACTTACTCAATGATCTATTTGTTTGATTAAAAAGTCCATGAAATTAAATGCAGTGATCAGGAGAGTAACTTTATAATTAGTTTATGCAAAATTTACTTGGAAATACAATAAACAATTGAATAGTCAATTTGGCTGTCATAAATATTAAGTTTAAAATTATATTCCAGTGTATTAAATTGAGAAAAGATTGTTGTGATTCATGGTAAGACTTTTAAAATATTTCTTTTCTGTTTCCAGTTACTAACTATGGGTGGCATAGATCAGAATTAATCACAATGGAGCAAGTGTATACACTCTTTGTCTTCTCATTAAACCGTGAGATTATAATTACTTTATAACTTTCTTTCTTCCTGTATTATATCCTTATACACAATCTTTCTTTTATATATTACTACCATTGAAATAACTACTTTTATGAATTTGGTGTTCATGTTGTTATGCTAATGAGGTCTGGCAACTTCAACCGGTGCATTTATGTGCCTGATCTTACGTTATAGCTGAATGACTAACTGACTTCTAGTTACTGGAATTTACGTCATCTTTTGATAAGCTTATTATAACATTCCGTTCGTATATGAAATATAACTTAACACTTGTTTATATTAAATATGAACACACTGGTGTCTCCATAATCAAATGTGGCCTATAATATCATTTAACAATATCCATAAAAGCATGCGAAAACGAGGCGACATATGACCATATTAAAACCCTCGAAAGCAATATTTCAAATAATACTCAATCTACTTAACTTAATCCTCAAAATTATCACACAAATGAGTTAGCCTAAATCTTTTTTTAAAGACACAATCATTGTCCTCTGATTTACAAACTAAGAAAAACCCTAATGAATGCTTTAGGTATTCAATAAGAACTGAATTTTATCCATTATCGATAGATGACAAGCTTCACAGTTTGAAGCATGTTGAACGTAAAGTATTTTCTTTATCAATTCAGTCTACATTTGTATACAAGAGGGTTTCATACATGAAATTCAATTTCAAATGAGAAATGGTCATTTGGAGTCAACATTAATGACAGTTACAATAACTTCGAGTCACAACTCAATAATTAGAAGCCATTTATAACTTTTTTCATTTCATTTCTAAAATGGCATTCTTAACAATCATGGTTGCTTAAGTAAGTTATGATTTATCTATTTATGGAGTATGTGAAGATCTTTAATTCACATTACAAACAGCTTATTTAGGTGGACGTTGAAAACCAAGAACCACTAGACAGTTTTTTCATCCCAGCATGACACTCTTCAGCTTTATTCATCCACAACTTCGAATGAAGTTCCCGAGTTCGGTTCTTGCGTTGGAACCTATAAACTGTAGTTTTATGAATGAGTGTTTCATGTTAGTATCTTAAAATTTATTGTATTTCTTATATTCAGTATACGTCATGTTCATTCGTGTGATTTTTTGATAAGAAGTAAGTTTACCTTTCCTTGATTGATGACATGTTTTCTTCCAAATATATTATCTCATAGTAAACGATATATTATTATATATATATATAATATATATATATATATATATATATATGCCTCAGGCAGTATGCCATAAGGAACCTAGAACCTGGCACATTTGTGCTTCAATCCAAGTCATCATATCACATAAGTTCACAGAAATAAAATTATGAAGACCAATACCAGAACAGTAGAAGTTGTAAATATATCATTATCATCAATATTATTATTAATGGCTTTATTCAATGTTATATTTCGGTACACTATAAGATTCTCAGCACGATACATTTCAACATGTTTGTTTTACAAAACAAAAAGCAAAATAAGAAAAGAAGGTAAAAAATGATCTGAATCTGTAGAAGTGGAAAAGAATGGGTATTGATAATATGATTTGAAAAAGAAAGGATAAGTTCATGAAACGAAAAGTATTGGTCTATAACAGAGAAGAGTGAATTCATCTTCTTCACAGTGACCGACTATAAGCCACAACATCTAAAACCGCTGATCACAATAATCTAGCAAATGACAATCAGTTAGCATTCCTTCACTTCAATGTCCCAATAAACCAATCAATGATTTTATGAACTAATATTGAGTCTTGATTTAGTCATCTCTAATTTCCTTTCAACCTACTATCACATCAGTAATCATTATTTATTAAGTGATTGAATTGTAACTGAGTTTGTCCCAACCACTTTAATCGACCAAGATTCACTAATTCATCAATGAACTAAATATCAGTTAGTGTTCCAAGTGAGTCTGATTAGAAAGTCAACTTATTTCTTAACTACATTATCATAAACTTGATAACTTCTAATTGCAGTAATCACTTAAACAATATTAATTATTATTAGTTATTACCTAAAATCAAACCAACTGGGTAGTAATATTAATAATAATAAATGACAACTTAAAATTTAAGAGTAACTAACGACTATGCAAAGGAAACTCATTGAAAATCCTCCTTTTTACTATTCGTTTCTTAGAAACTATTTACACTAATGTATACTGTTTTCATATGAAACATGCTGAGTATTATATATATATATTCGAACATGTAGATAGATTCATTCGTATCGAATGTAAGCTTGGGGTGATCACATGTAAATCAAACGTTAATGTTAACACCTATCCACATGATTCATAAATAAAAGAAAATTGACATTCAGTTTATTTACGAACTAATTTATTCTATTTATTATTATTGTTTCTATTTTATTACTTACTGCTCATTTATTGACAAAAGAAATTATCCATAACCACCTAATATACAATAAAATAATAATCATTGACAATTATATTTTCAAAGTTAAGATCATGAGTCAATTAAAGTTAGACCATCATAGAAAACCTGGAAGCAATGGACGGTTGTTTCGTTCTATTGTGGGACTCCTTAGCAGTGCGCATCTACGATCCCACCTCGCAAGATCCGAACCCAGGACCTTCGGTCTCGCGCGCGAACGCTTAGCCTCTAGATAACTGAGCTGGCACACAATGGTGTTAATGTCAAACCTCAACCAATCAACGAAATTATGCGACCATCTCCAATTGTACTGAGGTATATACATGTCTGTACTCGACACGGATTAGCTCCACTGGTTACGGCTTCTCATTATAATTCCGAGAATTCCTTCACGAAGTTAGTCACTAGTGAGCTAGTTTCCAGTGCTTCCAGATTTTCAATGGTGGTCTAACATCAGTCAGTTCATGATCTCAATTAAAAACTTAATAATCACGCAACCCTTTACTGATAATTCTATTTTATTATCAGACAAATATAATGTTTTATCCATATATATCCATACAGAATTAAAACATCTTGGTCAGAAATAACTTATTTTATTATTTTTCTTCTAAAATGTACTCTCTTTACAGATATGTAGCAGTTAAATCAAAATGACTTTATAAGCACAGTTAGTTGTAAGCTGCATGTGTCACATATTAAACTAAGGTGAGATATCACTGAAAACTGGAGGGTACTAGGTAGCTTTTTGACCTTAATTTGGAGTGGGTTGGCAGTGAGCACATATCACTCAACGAAGGACTAACTCCAGGACATATAATTAATTTGGTGGAACATGAACTGTCAGGTCCACTGAGTTGATCAAGATTGGTACAGTTCTGATTTCAACCAATGGTTCTCATCAAATAAAAACAACGACTGCTCTTTGACTTTCAGTAGCCACCCAACTAAGATCCATCTATGAGGTATGCAACTTACAAATTAAATAAACCTCCATAAAGCCCCTTCAGCTTAATCATGACTGTTACTCAGAATTCACAATTACCCTATTTATAATTTATTAACAAAGCATTAAGTTATATCCAATAACTTTTGACAGATGTCTCTGTGGATGCGCATGCTAAGGACCCCCAAAATAGGACGAAACGACCGTCCATTGCTTTCATGTTTTCCATAGTAGTCTAGTTTCAATTGACTTATGAATTCAACTATTAAAAATGACTATAATATCTATAAAACCCCTCACTGTTTCAATATTTATTCACAGAGGGTAGATTCGATTCGGTTACAACATGATAAGAATACATTTATTACTCATAGCACACCCACAGTGATTATGATTTTAAATATGTTAATTTTGAAAACATCTAACGAACATGAATCTCTGTTGTAAGTTATAATTAAGTGTTTTCAAATGACAAATCATTAAACAACTGATATTTTTCTCTATGATTTGTAATAAATGTCGAATTTATTAGGTAGGTGCTTACGCGATAGAAAAATTTGCTATTCATTCCAAATGAAAAGTATATGTTTATTTTAGCTTTAATACCTATCAAAATTGAATTCATGAGTTAGTCTAAGCTAGACCACCATTGAAAACCTGAGAATATTGTACGCCCTTTTTTGTCCAAGTATTTAACTCCTTCTGTACGCGGGACTCGAACCCAAGACATTTGATCTCGCATGTGATCATGGATCACAAAATTATCGGTCGATTGAAGTTAAACATTAACACCGTTGTATGCTGGCAAAATAGTCTAGATGTTAAGCGTTCACTCAGGTGATCAAACAGGGTTCAAGTCCCATATGTAGGGTCGTGGATGCGCACTACTAAGAAGTCACATAGTAGGACACAAAGGCTGCCCAGTGCTTCTAGATTTTTAATGATGGACTAGTGAATAAAACTTAAAATACTAAGATCTTCACAAATCCCAAAAATTTAAATTTATATACTAAATTTTCACACTATCACTTGCTTACATTAGAATAAGTTAGCAAGATGCATTGTAATTAATTATTAACTGGATAAAGTAATTCTATCATTTCAAAAAAGTCTATATCTGTATATACAAATAAATAATTTTTATTGAATTTTTGAAGATCCTTTGAAAGCTAATCATTTGATACTAGAATTTTGAAAGTATTTCTGCTTTAATGAAATTTCGGATAAGTGATTTTAACATCAAATGTAAGAACTACTATCTTTGGCATGAAATTATGTAAGCGTGAAGTGATTTTAGTTTACCAGATAATTTTTAGTGGTAATTTTAATATTTCAATGGTTGAGATCATGAGCTAGAGCACCATGGAAAACCTGGAGGCAATAGACAGACGTTTCATCCTATTGTGAGACTCCCCAGCAGTGCGCATCCATGACCCCGCCTCGCGGGATTCGAAGCCAGGAACTACTAGTCTCGTGCGCGAGCACTTGACTAATAGACCACTGAGCTTGCAATCAACGGTGATAACATCTAACTTCAACTAATCCACGAAATCAAGCGACACATCCATCATTGTCTTCAGTGAGTTACTGTCTCACAAATGACCCTGTTGAACTCCACTGGTCACCGATTCTCTCTAGAACTCCAGGGCATACATCTTGAAGCCAGTCACTAGTGAGCATATGTTGATTAGTATCAGAAGGGGCTTTGTGGAGATTTTAATAATTTCAGTAGTTGAGATCATTAGTCTATTGAAGCCAAACCACCATGGAAATATTGCTCATTGATAAATTTTTCGAAATCTTTTATCGACTAATAACATTTACAAACGTTCTTCTTAACCAATAATATGTATTGAAACAGCTGTTACATGTTTCCAAGTTTTCAGTGGTTGTCTTACTTATATTGATTTAGAATTTCAATTAAACAACGGTTCAGTTAAGTTTTACATATCTAGTACCGTTGGCCGGATACTATCAGCAACAGCCTACTGTGGGTGAGAATAAACCATCTTCCAAGTGAGGATGAAATCAGGGAAAGATGTTGGAAGTGGATAGAACATACATTATGGAAATCATCATACTACATCACGAGCCAAGCGCTAACTTTGAATCCTGAAGGGAAACAGAAAAGAAGAAGGCCAAAGAACATAATACGTTGAAAATTGGAAGCAGATATGAAAAGAATGAATAGCAACTGGAAAGAACTGGAAAGGATTGCCCATGATAGAGTTGAATGGAGAGTGCTGGGGAGCGGCCTATTCTCCTTCACGAGTGGTAACAGACATAAGTAAGTAAGTAAGTAAGTAAGTAAGTGAGTAAGTAAGTAAGTAAGTAAGTAAGTGAGTAAGTAAGTAAGTAAGCAAGTAAGTAAGTAAGTAAGTAAGTAAGTAACCATTTTGACTGTTCTGTTTACCTTATTAATAATAATTTACTTATGTTCCATGTAATAAATTACACAATGATATCTCTCCCATACTTTCTCTTGCAGTTGTTGTCTATACTTAGATCATTATGGAAAATAATTATAGATTTACTCTATTAGTAAACAGTATCCACATAGTGTACGCTCCACACAAAATCATAACTATTAAACATTTGATTTCATATAAATTAATACATCTATGTGTAACATTTAAAGTATACAAAGTGATTAGACAAATTGACACTTTATTTCACAACATTTAAAAAAGGGTTTCTTTCGTTAAGGGAATATATGAAACAATATGGTTGAAATCTGTCAATATGTAAGAGATTACAATTTGAAAATATTATCATAGCAACCAGTAACGTGACATATAAAATCATTATTACATTTTATATAAAATAAAACAATTACATATCGAATAATTAACTTACTCTATGCGTTTCATTATTATGAATACGTTGTTCAATCATTTTTAATTAGGTAATAATATTTTTTTGTAATGTATATTTCACTTAGTAACTATATTGATTATTTATTCAGTATATTATGATGATTATTTTTATCATTAAAAAGATAAACAAATAAAAAGAGAATAATTTTATCCAATTAAATATTCCAAAGAAAAAAGAAAAAAAATAAATTTGTATCCTTTAGTTCCTCCACATTCATTGATTGTTACTATGCTGTTTTATGGAAAAGAAAAAAAACAAAGAAGAAAAACATAAAACAAATTTGTTTTGATATTTAAATGGTATCTCAATCATCATAGATTGCTATTGATAAGAAATTTATAATGTTATTCACATAATTCACACAATTGGTTGCAAAAAAAATGTTATTATATTGGTTTATTCAATGTGTCATGAATCATTTATTATGGTTGTTGTAATTACTTATTAAAATAGAATACATCATGAAGTAATCTTATTCTCAGAAGAGGTTTAGTGGGGATTTAAGAAATTTCACTGATTGAAATCACGAGTCAATTGAAGCCAGACCAACATGGAAAACCTGCATGCACTGGACGGCCGTTTCGTCTTAGTATGGGACTCATCAGCAGTGCGCATCCACGATCCCGCACTCCGCGAGATTGAACCCAGGACCTATCAGTCTTGCGTCAGGCGCTTAACCAACTAGACCACTGAGCCGGCATCCAACAGTGTTTTTTTGACTATTCTATCTACTGATACCTGGAAGGACCTGTGAATAATTTTTTCTGGTTAGCGTTTGTTTAGCGAGTTAGTTTTTCTACGGATGAGGTCGCTAACTTCATGCTCAACCCTTCACCTTTATCCGGGCTTGGGACAGGCAGTAGCTCCAGGGGGACTCCAGGCGGAGTTGCTACCTGTGAATGGTATATAGATATTTCGGCGGGACTATAATTTATGGACAAATCAATCCGATATAACACAACAGGTCATGGATTGTGGTGTGAAGTTCACTCATCCATTTGAATAGATAGAGTCTTGGCATTATAACTGATATCAGTTCGTGATGAAAACTCTAGATCTAATTCCTAACTTTAATCATCAACTGTAAATCATAATTCTAATTCCTCAGACTGGTTTATAACCCTCATTTTGTCCTAGTTATTAGGTGAACACTCTCAAGGTCAGTCTAGCGTCTCTCAAAGGTTGTCCATAAATTATCGTCTCACCAATATTTCAACAAGTTCCCTGTTTTATTGTTTTTTTTTATAGATCATTGTGTGAATTAATTGTATAACCTATTCAGATGCATTTGTGAAAAGGTTACGACCTTTCATTGTAAAAGTTATAAAGATTCGCAATCAGAGACATCATGATGGATGACATCATGCATTTAAAAAAATGAATATTATTCAAATGTCGACTTCTGAATTGTTAACATCTAACTGGCGATCACTCAATATTTATCATACGGATCAACCAAAAATTAAGAAACGGGAACTCGCTGAAATACTTTGTGGTAAGAGTTCTATATTATTCCCAAAAATACAACGTTGAATAAAGATAATAATAAATAAATACTATAATTGCTATTCTTATAGCTTTGATAAATTATACCACTGAAAGAAAGAGTTTTTCTCCCTAAAAATGTCTTTAGTGTTTCCATTAATTTCACTAAATCAGCACAGTATAGTCATGTGAGAAAAGAGATAGTCATCAAGAGCGACACTAAATAATCGCCTTGTCATACTATAAATTAACCCAAGATAACAATCTGGATAACTGGATACTGAGCTAATGATCTAAAGTAAGTATCATTATCAATGTTTGACTGGAAAACTTCGAATAAAGTGGGCATTAGGTAGGATGTTATAACTAAAAATCTCTCTGACCCTAAATCCTTTTTAGAAATGCTAACAAGATTATCACATCTGAAGAGGACAAACAAAATGTACGAAGGCATGTAATTAACGTCTTAAAATATAATAATTTTCTTATGAAGATTATCAGTTCATTAAAACAAAACGTTTCGTTGCTTAATAGTAACTCGACTGAAATACTATGGATTAGTATGATAGAGATGTCGTTCAGAAGAACGATGAAAGCTCCACGACTGAACCATCCAGCTCAGAGAATGAAACTCCATCAAAACCATGGATTGGTACTGCAATTTCACCCTACCGCCATGGCACAACAGAAAAACTACAAAGAATTTTAAACCAATACAGAATCAATGTATATTACAAAACAACAAATACCTTTCAAATTACTTTAGTTTGCTACAAAAGAAAAAATTACTTTTATGTTAACACAGAACTGTGTCTACAAATTAGGATTTGTCAATTGTGATACGTTCTATATCAGAGAGTCATCTCGCGAAATCTTGACTCTAGTCAAAGAAGATCTTAGGTATAAAAAGAAAACAACCCATACTCCCTTAGAATTGGATAGATTTCAAATTAAATTGGCAATAGCAGTTCACGCTATTTTCAACAATCATCAAATAGATATAAAAAAACATCAAACTATTACAAAAAGAAAGGAAAGTAGCTGGAGCTTTTCACATAAGACCTAACCCTACTACTCTCAACAGAAAAGAAGGCCTAACTATCCATCCGACTTGGACTATATATTCAAACTTCGATGTCTGATATTATTCACACTTTACACTGTTTTCGTACATGCAAATTAAAGTTCATCCTTTCTCACAACAAAAGTCATATTTTTTTCATTTTGATGGAGTTTTCTTCTCTGAGCTGGATAGTTTGGTTGTGGAGCTTTCGTCGTTCTTCAGAATGACATCATCAGCACCAACTTCTACGTGAGCTGCAAATCTTCTCCGCTATCTCATATCTTTTTCACCTCTGACCGTGCACACATGCACACACACAAATTCACATACATGTCGCTTATAAATCACCTTGGCCAGAATGACGTAGCATTGACCTGTTTTTGATCTTACCTAATATTCTTACTTTATTCTTTGTACTATTTAAACTTGGATTTTCCTGGATTTGATTATTTATTCTCTAAAGAAGTGGCTTGCATTGAGTCACTAAACCTTAGAATATCTAATTTTTCTACTCATTAGGGTATTACAAATATACCAGGTTTTTATTTATAATGATCTAGAGGTTTCATCATTACGCTTAAATCTAGAAGTAACAGATTCTTAGTCCCACCAAAGATGATCAATTTAAACAACAATAATGTTAGAAATTACAATATAATATCTATTTCATGATCCCTCAGTCAGTCAGTCAGCTACAACGTAGGACCAGGCACATATATGAACCGGTTGCCATACCTCATTAACACAACAAGATGGACACCGGGTTCATAAAAGTAGTTAATTCAGAGGTGGTAATATATAAAAGAAAGATTGCAATAAGGATATAGTACAGGAAGAAAGAATTAGTTAGTAGAAAGAAAGATATGAAGTGGTTTCAGCCTCTTAGTTTAAGGGAAGACAGAGAGTGTATACACCGACGCCATTGTGATCGGTTCTAAGCCATGTCACCCAGAGTCCCCAACCATTGGTTACGATAGTCACGCGGACCCCAACCAAGTAGTCTTCATCTCCCAACATGGCTCAGACTAGAAATTAGTGACTTCAAGTACTGATGCCACGTTTTGGTTTGGCCGCCCCTACATTTCTTCCAACCAGCTCCAACACCGGTTAGCGTTGCACGTCGTGGTAATTGGTGTTCGAGCATACGTAACACGTGGCTCAACCATCTCAGTCGATGAAGATTCATGATCCCTAGTTTATACGAATTCCATATTATATGATTGTTGAATTTCGTCCATGTTTTTTCCATGTAACATGAACCTCGAACATTCGGAACATTGATTTATATTTGTAGTGTCGGTTGATATGTTAAACCCATATACCTTATTCTAGCTTCTGAACGGGCTAATTTATCCATTCTTGTTAAGTCATGTTTTGATCTTGTTAATTATACGCTTATCAATCTTGACTGTTTTTATATGAGCGTATGTGTGTGCGTACATCTTATCCTACTTACCACATATCTGTAGTTTATTTTTGTGTGATTATAAATGTTAATTCACTCTTGATTAAATGAAGTTGTCTCACATGCCTTCTCCACTACGTGTTGTTTCTCTCTCTCTCTTCTTCGCTTCCTTCTCTACGTCTCTTTGATTATCTGTTCCAATCAACGATTGTACAAAATATATATTTTTTAGAAAATTCACTCTTCCAGATGGTGGTTGGAGGTAGTCTACAGGAAACCTTGAACGCGGGTTTCGTGCTACTTGGCACTCGTCAGCAAGGTGTACCTGCAGTCTTGAGGGAACTAGTGCTCCCTGGCGGATTCGACCTCGTGTCACCCAGCTTCACAGTCAGGGACGTTACCACTGAGCTATACGAGCCGCGACTGACCTCCTATAGGACTAAGGTATAATCACAATTGATTATTCACTGGGTCGCGATCAATGTTATGTCTGTCTAGTCCTTATTAGTGCACATCGAATGCTATCGATCATGTTGCAATGTGGCCACCAGTCTAGGCGACTCGACACTGTCGACTACCTCCAACCACCATCTAATCTCAATATATAGTGCCTGCAGTGTTGAGTCACCTAGACTGGTGGTCACATTGCAACATCGTCGATAGCATTCTGTCTGCAGTAAAGAAGGACTTGACACACATGACATTGATCACCACCCAATGATCAATCAATTGTGAATCCATTCTTCTATTTGGCTTATTAAATTCCGTTATTCACTAACGCAATCTAAGTTGATAATTATATACGACGATTAACAATATGTATATCTCAATAACAATCAGAAACGATCTCACTAGAGTCAGATCCCGGATCACTAAACATTCATAATGATCTTTACATATCATTACTAATGTACAAAACGATTTGTATGTATATATATATGATGATATTTATTATTATTATTATTAATATAATAAAGATGTAGAATTTCGTCTGTACAATTTAAAAATCAAATCTCAACCTTATAGAAATACAATTTACTATTATTTTATATAATAAAATAAGATTTTCATTATTCACAATATACAACTATAATAGTAGTATTCAATGGCAATAATAACTAGAAAACAATTAAATAAAGTAAAAGATGAATCAATACAAGGTTCTGTTTACCTACTTAACAACACTAATATGATAGTTCAAATGAAAATATGTTATGCTTTCAGTTAACCAACAGCTATATATATATATATATATATATATATATATGTATATATGTATGTGTGTGTATATATGTATGTATATTTGGATGTATGGCTTTGTTACTAGCCAGAAATTACACCGAAATTATAAATGAGCATAAGTACTGATTTTATAAAAAAATATCCATTCAACATTTATATTCATTCTAATATGATGAGGATTATTCTTATAGTTTATAATAATTATTAATAAAACATTGTAAAAACAAAAAAGGAAACTGTTTGCAATAAATTACTTTTTTTTAGAGAAAAATTTAAAACCTAAACCGGATTTTTTCGGTTGAGGAAGTGTTATAGAAGGTGGTTTTTTATTTAATTGTATTTGTGATGTTGATAATGTTTGATTAATATTAGCTGGTGTAATAGAAGATGTTGTTTGTTGTTCTGTTGATGGTTGACTACTACTTACACTTGGATGTTTACGAGTTAATGTATTTGGTGTTTGTGTCATTGATGTAGGTTGGATTGTGACAGGTTTTGAATTCGTTTGTTGTTGTTGTTGTTGTTGTTGAGATGAAGAAAGTTGAGTTACTGGTTGGTTGGGTGGGGTTGGGGGTAGTTTTGAATTTAGAATAGATTGTGATCCAATGAATCTAATAGATGTTGGTGTTTTTATCCCACTTGTAACCAAATTAGGACTGGCTGCCCTTAATTTAAGATTGGAAAGAATTGAAGCAGGCCCACCTGTTGCTGCTGTTGTTGTTGTTGTATTCAATTCAGATTCTGTACTTGTTGTTACATCGAGATTAGGTGATACAGATGTTGATTTTTTCTGTAGTAACAGGCTTGGTGACACAGCTAAACTTGTTAATACACTAGGAGGATTTCCACCAGGAAGAATACCTCTACCACTCGATGTAGTCTGTCCATTCATTTGACGTGGTTTCAAACCTTTCGATTGAAGACAAAGACGAGCTGCTGCATGGAAAATAGTTTGAACTTCTCTATAGGTTTGAGTAACAGTTATCTCGTAATATGGAATTCCATGAAATTTTGCAAACTCTTCAGCTTCTGCTTTTTGAACCAAACTACACAAATTTAGGACAGAAAAAAGGGATTACTGCACATCTGTGACGTGCTATTGAATTTTACTCAAACATACAATACAACAATGAAGTTAATGAAAAGTTTTAAATCAGTGATACATCAGCATTGGACAGTTATGCAAAGTGATTTGTTCACATACTTCTGAGTGATGTATCTTACTCAAAAGTCTTATTATTTTCATTCAACTTCTGTTACATCTATCCCACTTTATTTGACTCAATGATAATCATTTTAACTTTTTCCTCTCTTTATCCTGATGTTACATTTATTAGCGTGAATTACTTGATAAGTTTGTTTATAGACCATAAGTGACTGATTCACAGTCATTCACAGTCAGGATTTAACATGGTTACATGTTAGCATGATTTACAAATTATCCTTCTATATAGATAATAACCAGGAAGAATTACAAAATGGAAACATATATCGATTTAAGTTGTCACTGTAACTCCTATTAAATGAAATATGCACTAACTCAATTATCAATATTATTAAACAGCTAATCAACCTCAGTACGATGGAACAACAAAAACTGCTCTAAATGACTATTGATTTAAAAGCAGAAATGGATGGCGGTTATCAGCTTCGTCCTATTTGGGACTCGTCAGCTGGATACGCCTAAATCTCAGGGTTTATGTTCACTCCTGGACTAGAACCCAGTACAGTTCTCTTCAAACGCCATTACACTGTCTACTTAGCTACTGAGTCCAGATAGCCATTAGCTTGTGCAATAAGAGACCGATCAATGGCAGTACTAAACATCAACGGGAAGATTTGGTCAACCAACACAAAATGAATTAAAACTTTACAACATTGCACAAGCAAGTGGCTATCAGGACTCAGTGGCTAAGTGGATAACGTGATGGCGTTTGAAGTGAACGGTACTGGGATCTAGTGCCCTAGTAAAATACACTCTGCGATGAAGGTGCATCCTGACAACGAGTCCCAAACAGGACGAAACGTGCATCCTGGATTCCAATGCTAGCAACCATAAATCTATGCTCATAATGTTTGAGACCTAAGGTAATACCGAGGCGATTTGTACAGGACATACGAATGCCAATATGAGACTGATCAATATCAATTCTGAAGATCAATGGGCAGACTCAAACAACCAATACAATAATGAATTATTGTTCTTGTTCAGCTACTTAAAATTATATATAGTAGTTAGATGTATTGATTGAAAGTTTTTATGAGCTGTAGATTAGTTACCAAACTTATTCTACGTCAATAAATGTGATCTGCATAAATGAAATTCAGTTTATTATTATAATGGTTTTCCCAGCCTTTCTATAGTAAGCCTGATTTTTTTGTTTTATCCTCGTAAGTGAAGAAAATAGTAATTATAATCCTACTAAGATAGGAGATGTATGGACATTGTACAATTTG
Organism: Schistosoma mattheei; assembly: GCA_944470405.2. Taxonomy (NCBI): domain Eukaryota; kingdom Metazoa; phylum Platyhelminthes; class Trematoda; order Strigeidida; family Schistosomatidae; genus Schistosoma; species Schistosoma mattheei. The sequence continues at coordinate 83,099,196 of OX103947.1, forward strand.
TTATCCATAGCACACAATGAATTTATCCGATATAGATTAAAAACTAGGAAGAACCAGTCAGTTATTTGTCTCACGATGAGATTTAATCGAATTCACACTCACCAACTGAAAGTTAGGAGAATAATGAAGAGTCATACAATGTGTGATCTCTCGCTGGATGATGAATGCAAAATGTTCACAACACACATTTTTCGAATAACTATTGAGTACATTCGAATCACAGGTGTAATCTTAATGTTTATTATCCAGAATCAGTAAATAATCGTGATTTCGACTAACTGTAATGCTAATGACGATTTACCAATCAATTTACTCCAGTTGATCCTAAAATATGAGTTTTCTCGTAATGTTAGATCACGCGTGTTAAATCTATGACTAACTGACTATAATTTCTCAATAAAATTAGAAATTCGGTTAAATATTAACTTATCTAGTGAATATCATTTTGTTTCTGGTTGGTGTTTTTTAGCGAGTTAGTGTTCTGCGGGATGGGATCGCTAAACCCATGCCCAACCCTCCTCGTTTATCCGGGATTGAGACCAGCAGTTGACACAGAGATGCTCCAGGTGGAAGAGGATGCAAGTGTTTAGTAACGGTTGTCTACACAAAATGCTTCGGATCCGTCGGCCGGGCACTATGATCGTCATAGTGGTTGGCACAAATATGCATCATGTTAACTTGCCAATAATCATCTGTCTAATGTCAGTTTGTTGTTGTATATAAAACACTTTCACTTAATTGCTCTAGTGAAACATATAAGTAAATTAATAAATAAATGGTGAATTTAATTATGCCATTTAATTGTATTTTGTTTTGTATAAAACATCTGTTTTATTTGTGTATTTCGATTCTGTTATAAACAAATTATTCATTTTCTCAATATGTAGGTGGAAGATATTATGGGGAATTTTTTTGAAGAGTTTGTAGTAATTAAACTGTTGAATTGATGATTCGATCTGAGCTAGATCATCATTGGAAACCTGGAAGCATTGGACAGGTGTTCGGTGTGCGAGATCGAAAATCCTTGATTGTAGTCGTGAGTGAGGGATGGTAGATCGACGTTACTGATGAGTGCCATACTAGGACGAAGATGTCATTCAATGCTTCCAGGTTTTTAATGGTGATCTTGTTTAGACCAACTCGTGAATTGTATTGTTAAAATTTACTGTAGGACAACATCGTTCAACAAAGATTTCTATTTCTACCAAATCCATTCTTAAAGTTACTTAACCGTGAATATAAACTGTTTAAGTAATAATAAACAATTATATATATATATATATATATATATATATATATATATATATATATATATATATATATATATATATATATGTTACTGAACGTAGTGACTACATTAGTGCTTCTTTACTGTTCAACCTTTTTAAACATTTTCTTTTACATAATTACTTACCGAAATCGTTCCAAATCTGATTTATTCGCAACAAGTATTATACTAGGTGGTTTGACAGTATTAATATTATATAATGCTGAACGTCTTAAAGAACCAGATTGTGTTAAACTATGTTGTGTACTGCTAGAATTAGGATTTACTGATGAAACTGATGAAGTACTTAATGATGTTGATGATGATGTATTTATGTGTTGTGAATTATTTGATTTAAATTGTTGTGTTCCTGATAATTTTGGTTTTCTGTCAATTGATTCAGATTGTGAATGAATTGCTTCAACAAGTTCTTGAGCACGATAAAACTTCGGCGACTTGTCATAGAAAATAATATAATAATTGCTTGTGACCATTTAATTATATCTTCAAGATCAATTTCATCCTATGAAATGAAATGAAATGAAAGTAATCCCTCGTTTGAACTTAATATCAATCATTTATTTGTCGTACTAACTGAAACAAGAAAATTATAAACATTTTATATTTTTGATTGAGATCATGAATCGATTGATGTTAGACCACCGTTGTAAACCTAGAAGCACTGAACAGTTGTTTCGTCTTATTGTGGGACTCCTCAGCAGTTCGCATCCACGATCCCGCTCGCGGGATTCGAACCCAAGGCCTTCAGTCGCGCGATTTCGTGGATTGGTTGAAGTTAGACACTAACACCATTGGATGCCGGTTCAGTGGTCCAGTAGGTTAAGCGTTCGCGCGTGAAACTGAAGGTCCTCGGTCCGAATCTTGTGGGCTGGATCGTGGATGTACACTGATGAGTAGTCCCACAGTAGGACGAAACGGCCATCCAGTGCTTCCTGGTTTCCAGCGGTGGTCTAACATCAATCGATTCATGATCTCAATCAAAAACTTAATAATCTCCACAACCCCTATACTGGTACTTTATATGATTGCTCTATCTAACATCTGTCAAAGCTTTACTATATCAACTCAAAGACGATTATCACAATCGACTTAGTTGAGGTGAATGTTGTGAAATCACTTAAAGCTGTCATTAAAATACACTTACAATAACACAATAATTATGTGAGACTAAGCTAGTGATATAACATTTGCTAATTGTGTTAATTACAGAATCTCTTAGTAAAATCTGAAAACCGTATAGTAAATACTTCATCTGCGAAATGTCAATCAATCATCTCAGATTTCATTGTTCTTTCGTCTCTACACCAATCATTCTCTGTTCTCGTTCTCATTCCTTCGATCTTTTTAACCTTCTGCTGTCAGGAATTTCGCGTCTTATTGATGATACATACTACTTATATCTGTCAGCATCAGTAACACACACCCCACTATATTAAACACATATAGACTTTATTCTATTTCTGTAGAACTACAATAAACCTATTTAATTATTCTTGAATTCTTTAAAGAAAGAAGTATTTTTGATGAAAAATTCATTTAGTAACGTTCAACACATGTTTCTCATATAACTAGAACTATTTCTACATCATAGAAGTATTTTTCTTAGATTAAAATATACTGTCAGTATTTACACTACATTGTTACTACATGAGTAAACAAGTTTTGTACTAAGTAATTGTTTACTTTGTATGTTTTAAGCATAAAATCAACAGGAGACATTTTTATATGTACTACTGATTAATTACTAAGTGAAATAAAGACAAATGTTTTAGAGAGTGATTTTTCAAAAAACATTACTGATGTTGAGATGGTGGAGAAGATTTGTGGATGATTTTGATGAAGTTTTGTCCTCTGAGCTGGATGGTTTGGTCGTGGAGATTTCATTGTTCTTCTGAACGACATCATCAGCACAAACTTCAGATAGAAGTGAAGTGTTCGAATTTCTCCATATGCGTTTCACAGATTTTCTGTACACCTTGACGTTGATTGGTTCTTATTGACCTTAAATTACTGATGTTGATTTTTCAATAAGACACTACGTTCAGTTGAGAGTTTTGTGAAGAATTCGGCTTTTGTTAATAACTAAAGTTAGTTGAAATACTAATAAAACCATGAAACACATTATACTGATCTCTTTCATAATAGTTTGATAGTATAATGAAGTAATTTATCCGAAATTCCCCCTCCCCTTAGAAAAGACGTAAAACTTTCAAATCTCATAGAGAAAATGGTATTTCCAAACTACTTAATCAGTTGTTAATGATTGACGATCCAAACTTCAATCAATCTACAATATGAAACGACATTATCTAATACAACTAATGTGATACTGTCTCAATTCTATCTTAATTAAACTTCACCAATCATGATTTTCCACTATGCCTTTTATTGTGGTGTGTGCTACTGGTGTCAGTAGATGTAAGTAGTATATATCATCAATGAGAAGTGAAATACGTGACAGAAAAAGGTTAAGAAGATCGAAGGAACTAGAAAAAAGAATGATTGGTGTGGAAACGAAAGAACAATAAAATCTGAGACGATTGATTGACATTTTGCAACTGAAGTATTTATTGCATGGTTCTCATATTTTACTAAGAGATTCTATAATGTTGTATTAAAATACATTGGATTGTCCCCTCTTGTATTCTCGTTCACTACACAACGTTAGTCGAAGTTTAGTAGTTCATAGTTGTAACAAGACTTAAAATGTAAGTATTCTGAACACTTAACCAATACTTATTTAAAATGTAATGGGACATTATGATTGAATAGAATATTCTGTTAGTTAATTTATGTCACAAGATGAAAATCATTCAGTATATCTCAATTAAATATTCATTTATTTCAATCATTATTAAAACAAACTTATTCTTACACTATCAGATGTATCCTGAATGTTCACTGTTAATTCATGGCCATCGACTGAATCAGCTTTCGTATAACTGTCACCTAAACGTATAAATAAGCAGTTGATCAATACAATGTATAAGAAATAAATAGATTAATCAGTTCAGTAAAAACTATACAACAGACCAACTAGTTTTATTGAAACGTTTCTTGATAACAAACACCGAATGTAAGTAACGTTTTGATCTTAACTTTTAATGAAATTAATGATAAGATTTATAGAAAATGAAGTATCAAGATATATATCTCTTTTAATAATGACAATTGCAAAGTATATCAAGGCGTTCGCGCGCGAGACCAATAGATCCTGGGTTCGAATCTTGCGAGGCAGGATCGTAGATGCGCACTGCTGAGGAGTCCCAAGATAGGACGAAACGGCCGTCCAGTGCTTCCAGGTTTCCCATGATGATCTAACTTCAATTTGCTGGGGTGATCCAGAAATCGCTTGCAAAAGGCAAGCAAGCATCAAGAAACACTAAGAAGTGTTTCGTCCAATCAGCGTTCATTTGAAATCTTGGCCAGAAATATCAAGATAGCGAAACGTCACATGCGGAAGCTCTGATTGGTTGGCTACTACAGTGCGACTATGTTTAGTAGCATTCCAGAGTATTCCAGCGACCCAAGGACATTTAGATATATTATAAAACCTTTTAATAAAATGAACCTCAGAGTAAAGTATTTTCCCTCATACTAGTGTCTACTCTCTGGTGTTCAAGTCGCTATGCAGTTCTAGCTTTCAGGGTACCAGAATAGCTTAGGAAACTAATATAGCGTTCAATCGATAAGACTTATCACAATTGACTCATGATCTCAACCACTGAAATTACTATAATATCCACAAAAAACGCCTTCTGATATTGATTCTTTTATAGTTTAAATTACGAACTGACCTTCATTAGGAAATCATTTACAACCACTATGAAATAGACATCTTCTTTGTTCTAGTACAGAATTCTTCATTATTATGCATCTATGATCGCACGGAACCTGAGACCTTCAAATCTCTTATTAAACATGTAACCATATGACTTTTAGTCTAATATTCGATGGTTTTTATTTTAAACTTTAATTAATTCGTGATACTTCCCAGCCAAATTTCAGTGTTATTGCTGGATAACTGCCCCAAACAGAACACGGTTGAACTGCACTCTTCATGACTCGTCACCTAAACCTCATGAATCCCATTTAAAGGATAATACATATGTCTAGTGATTCTTAGTTTTTAGTGGTTGTTAAACAAAGGACGCTCGTTGATGTACATGGTAAGACTTAACATATGTAAGTATTTGACTCACAGTTATAAACTGGAAGGTGAATGAAAACATAAATTACTTTTTTATAAACGTTATGTATATTCACTTAAATCTTAGGGCTTTCTGGTTCAGCAAGGTTTTTTAAAGAGTTATTTATACTTAGTGTTGAGAACGCAATTAACTGTTTAGGAATAAAATGATGTAATTATCTCTTTTCCAAAATTCTTCGTTGTTTCACCAAACAAGTTCCAAAAAAAAACACATCATACTTACTCAGATAAGGTGCATATTCCACAATGAAACGACGGGTTAGATATTTGACGACCACAGCTGTAAAATAATATCAACAAAAAATATTAAATAAGTTAAGCGTATTACTTGTGATGATTATCAGGATAACCTAAATCTCAATCAGGGTAAATATGCATTGATATATATATGTCGTTACCTGTTTTCATGGCTTAACATCTCTAAACACTTTGTTTTCATGTTAGATAATTGAAATAATTGATGGGAACCTCTCAACTAGTGTTATATACCAGTTGTCACTAGGTTGATGTTTAACTCCTAGAGAAGATGATTTGTGGTTCAACAGCTCTATGGTGTTACCATTTTTATCAAGACTTTTAAGATTTTATTGTTAAAGTGTCAACTAGCACAAAACATTCAGACAAACTTACTTCAGACACCCTTAAACAAATTACAGTGTGACTATGATTTTCACCGTCACTTATGAAATGTCACTTAGATTCATTAAGATGTCAAATTTTGTTCAACATATTGGTCAATTTGTGAATGGAACATTAGATAAAGAAAATTGTTGAGTAGAGACTGAAAGAATAATAAAACTCAAAAATAACAGAAGACAGAAAATGAGTAATTATCTACGAATACCATTGATTTTGAGCCACATCACCTATGGTTAACATTCACTTATTAGGATCATCACATGGACACCAGTTAGGTTGTTTACACCTCCTGACATATATATCATGGTTTGTGATCATTCCTAAATCTCGTTATTTCTTACATAATTCTAGTCTAATCTTTTGGTAGTCAGCATATACGCTCGATAATCTAAACTTACTTATTGATAAGTTCATAAAGATCCCGCTTTTATTTGAACAAAAAAGACCAAATTTTTATTTCCATCAATGGAAAGTACTTTGTAATGAGTATTAAACAAAATCATTAGTATACAAATAATTGAAAGTCTACAATATTGCGTTTTCTGTCATTTATTTGATACAAAAATCGTTCAAGAGTGTAATAATCATAAAATTTACAACTTAGAATGATATTTAACACTCAATTGTACTAATTATCATACAACTTTATTCATGGTCAATTAAAGTATTCAAAGTGGCCATTTTACTACTTAAGACTTCTTTTAAAAGTAATAATATTTTTCTGAGTCAAATTTAACCTGCAATAAGCAAGTGACTAATAATTAAAATAATTAGGCGACTATACTGTAAATTCATAATTAGAGATAGTTTTTGTGGATATTTTAGTAATTTACTAGTTGAATTAATGAGTCAATTGAAGCTAGACCACCATGGAAACCTGGAAGCATTGGACGGTTATTTCGTCCTAGTATAGGATTTTTCAGCAATGCGCACCCACGATCCTGCATCGCGAGATTCTAACCCATCATCATATGCTCACTAGTGATGATCTGTAAAAGGTATTTCCTAGAGTTCTAGTGAGAAGTCGTGAGATAGTAAGTTGTGAAATAGTAACTCACAGAAGACAATGGTGGACGGTTGTTCAATTTCGTGGGCTAGTTGAAGTTAGATAGTAACACCGTTGGATGTCAGCGCAGTAGTCTAGAGGTTAAGCGCTCGCGCGCGAGACCGATTGGTCCTGGTTTCGAATTTCATAAGGCGGAATCGCAGATGGGCACTGCTGAGGAGCCCCGCGCTTGGGACAAAACGGCTGTCCAGTGCTTCCAGGTTTGTATGATGGTCTAGTTTTAATTGAGTCACGAATTCAACTATTAAATCCATAATTCATGTGTTTCAACTAAGTGGTCATGGAATATGCTCATTTACAGTTCTAGTATCCTTTAGAAGAAAAATTACATTGATATAAACTTGTGTGCTCAAATTAATCCATCATATTCTTAATCGTAAACAAGTTCACCATTTATTGGTCATCATATTTAAGATGAGTTAACTAATGAACAGAAAGATAAAATTACGTCTTTTTTACAAAAATCACTACAAATGAAACCGAAACTGTATATTTCTCAGCACTATTTAGACATAAAAGCTTTTTCATTACGAACATTGAGTAAACTTTAGAGGCCCTAGATCTGACTCCAGGTAGATCGTATGATTGTTATTGAAATACAATATCGCCTATACTCATATAATCATTGACTTAAATAGCGTTAGTGAATAATGGAATCAAATAAGTCAAATACGAGAATGGATGTTGATCAAAGCAAACGAAGCGAAGAAACAAAGTGAAGAAAGCAAAAGGATGAAAGCGAAGTGAAGTGACGCACAATGGAGGTGACATATGAGCCAACTCATTTTAATCAAGCGTGAATCAATATTTATAGTCAGGAAAAAACAAGTTACAGACATGTGATGAATAAGATAAGAAATGCACACATATACACTTACATAAAAAGTCAAGGTTGATAAGCGAATAATTAACGAGGTCAAAATGTGACTCAAGAAGGATGAATAAAATAGCTTTCCCAAAGTTAGAATAAGCCGTGTGGGCTTAGCATAGCAACCGAGACTGCAAAACCTTATTTTCCAATTAATGATATGATTCTTGAAAAATTCACTATCATTGAAACGCATTTCAAATGTGATAAATCTTTCAATTGGACGCTTGATTTGGTCTCCTGAATTCTTCTAGTAACACCAAGACTAAATCTAAACGGCAACTTGAGCACGAGAGAAAAGGTGCGATTTATGGAAATAACGCTTTACTTAAAATTTAGTTTATGTACAGATAATCCATGTTATCTTTAGCACTTCAGATGGCCTTGGAAAATTCTGGAACCTTTCTAAACAGACTAGCAGGATAGGTAATCATCCAATCAGGAATGTGGCATGTGACTTTTCACTTTCCAGATGTTTCTGGGACACTTTTATTGAATGCTGATTAGCTAAGACGTTTCCCAGTGTTTTTATGGCCCCTTTGTGATTTTTTTTAAGGAATGGATACTTCGATTTGACTGAACTTTGTTTGGCCGAACTCAATATTATTCAACGACATTTTACTCACTTATATTACCAATGACTAGAATTGAATTTATTATTTCTATTCTACTTTGATATGCAGATTATTTACGGAACATTTTTGACTGTAATTAAAATTGATAACATTTAATAAATGCAGAAGTTAGGTTTAAGGGGTTTTCTAAAATGGATTTAGTTTTCAAGTGATTTTGGTCATAGATTGATCTAATTATGGGTACCACTGAAAACCGGTACTTCCCAGTTGAAAACAGTACCCACTGACTACTGCTTAATGACATATTATTATCACTATATTATCTGATATTTTACACTGACGGACTTTTTTTGTTTTTTTTTTCAATCTAATCTTCTTTTAACACTAGCATTAGGTGAATTGAGTTGCTGTTCTTTTTGTCCATTTTTGTTAGTTAAGTTTGTGTGAAATGTAACGGTTCATACTTTGTGTATAAACAACTAACTGACTGACGTTGATCATTACCTTAAAACCTGACGTCTGAAGAAAATTGACGATTATATAGTGGTCATTTCTCTTGGATCATTCACTTTTACTCACATTTTCATGAAGATTTCTTAATTTAGATTATAAAATCTAATAAGTAACCTTAATGGAATGAAAATAATGTGATCTGCATAAATGAAATTCAGTTTATTATTGCACTGGTCTTCCTAGCCTTCTTATAGTAAGCCTGATTCTTTTGTTTCATTCTCGTAAGTGAAGAAAGTAGTAATTATAATCCTACTAAAATGGGAGATGTACAGACATTGTACAATTTGTTGTCCATATCACACAATGAATTTATCCGATTTAGATTAAAAACTAGGAAGAACCAGTCAGTTATTTCGTCTCACGATGAGATTTAATCGAATTCACACTCACCAACTGAAAGTTAGTACAATATTGAAGAGTCATGCAATGTCTGATCTCTCGTTGGATGATGAATGCAAAATGTTCACAACACACATTTTTCGAATAACTATTGAGTACATTCGAATCACAGGTGTAATCTTATTCATGTTTATTATCCAGAATCAGTAAATAATCGTGATATCGACTAACTGTAATGCTAATGACGATTTACCAATCAATTTACACCAGTTGATCCTAAAATATGAGTTTTCTCGTAATGTTAGATCACGCGTGTTAAATCTATGACTAACTGACTATAATTTCTCAATAAAATTAGAAATTCGGTTAAATATTAACTGATCTAGTGAATATCATTTTGTTTCTGGTTGGTGTTTTTTAGCGAGTTAGTGTTCTGCGGATGGGATCGCTAAACCCATGCCCAACCCTCCTCATTTATCCGGAATTGAGACCGGCAGTTGACACAGAGATGCTCCAGGTGGAAGAGGATGCAAGTGTTTAGTAACGGTTGTCTACACAAAATGCTTCGGATCCGTCGGCCGGGCACTATGATCGTCATAGTGGTTGGCACAAATATGCATCATGTTAACTTGCCAATAATCATCTGTCTAATGTCAGTTTGTTGTTGTATATAAAACACTTTCACTTAATTGCTCTAGTGAAACATATAAGTAAATTAATAAATAAATAGTGAATTTAATTATGCCATTTAATTGTATTTTGTTTTGTATAAAACATCTGTTTTATTTGTGTATTTCGATTCTGTTATAAACAAATTATTCATTTTCTCAATATGTAGGTGGAAGATATTATGGGGAATTTTTTGAAGAGTTGTAGTAATTAAACTGTTGAATTGATGATTCGATCTGAGCTAGATCATCATTGGAAACCTGGAAGCATTGGACAGGTGTTCGGTGTGCGAGATCGAAAATCCTTGATTGTAGTCGTGAGTGAGGGATGGTAGATCGACGTTACTGATGAGTCTCTTACTAGGACGAAGATGTCATTCAATGCTTCGAGGTTTTTAATGGTGATCTTATTTAGATCAACTCGTGAATTCTATTTTTAAAGTATACTGCAGGACAACATCGTTCAAGTTTCCAAGAGTAGAACTAATAGATACTGATGTTATTGTGAAATATTGAAGTAATCAGTTACATAATTCATTGCTGTAAAATGCGTTGGCCATATTCATTTCACTTTTTTGAAAAACGAGAAATCACTTGATTTCGACTTGTTAACGATGAAACTCTTATTTTATTTGGGTGTTAGGTGATTGAAGGTCATAAGTAGGAAACATTGGATCAAGGTTACATTCTAGTTTTAGGTTTATAGCATGGCGTACCTGAAATTTTGAAGGAACTAGTGATCCCTAAATGATTCTAAGATTTTTATCTGTCGTCATAGTCTGAGGTTTTGCTCTTCAGGTATTCAGGTACGAAATTACCTCTTTTGAAATTAAGATATAAACACTGATCGGTTGCTTTTTTCATAAATATAGGAACAAAAATTATGTATCGTTATCATCACTCACTTCTGGTTATCTATATAGTTTAATTCATGTGAGGAATTTTCATTTATTAAAATAAATGTATTAATTCTGAAAGGAACAAACCATCTTTTTCGTGTCATCTACAAATGCTTCATTAGCAAACACCCATTAACCTGTACATTAAGAAAAAGGAGTTAACTTAGACTCACATGATTCTACAACTTGAAATGTATGGTCTAAGTTATTCAGATTGGTTTCCATTCAAAACAATAGACCAGAAGTGAGTATATGCTTAGCTTTAATAATTTATTTCATTAAGTGAGTAATACTTCTGATACTTTCAATCAAGTTATATAACCATTATTTTTCTTAATTATTACTAGAATTATCAAAATTCGATCAACCATAGTGACATAATAACGCGCGCGAGACCGAAGGCCCTGGGTTCGAATCCCGCTCGCGGGATCGTGGATGCGCACTGCTGAGGAGTCCCACAATAGGACGAAACGGCCGTCCAGTGTTTCCAGGTTTTCAATTGTGGTGGTCTAACATCAATCGGTTCATGATCTCAATCAAAAACATGTAAATTGTTATATAGAGTCATTTAGAGGTTGTCCTTGTTTTATAGGTGTATATATTCGGTTTCAGAAGAGTTCTACTGTATTCATGATAAGATGAATGAATCACTGATAAATGAAGTGAAGTGACAAATAAATAGTGAGACTTATAACAATAATAATAAAGGATATTCATGTAATATATATACATCTATTCAGTGTAACTTGGAGACAAAGCAGTTTTTTAGTGATTCAATGACAGATCAAATTCCTGAACTAAGCTATATAAGTGATTTTCATATTTATATTTTTGATCGGAAAACTCTAATCATTTACAGCTCTGATTGATGTTCTTAGTAGTACTGTAGGTCCGATTGTTTAGCTGAGGATCTTTTATTATTGTTTTGGACATTATCGTCATCTCAAACTACATGTAAAATCGAAAATTATTATTACTTGAATGTTTAGTAAATAGATACATTGGATTGTTGACTAAATTTCATCTATTCTATAGATTTATAGACAATCGAAAATTTTCTCTGATACTTAACCTTAGACTGAACTTAATATTCTGTATATGATGATGAATGTCAAACTATTGATAATCTTCTGAACTCCGTCCTGTTAGACAATATAACATTGAATGTTCAGTATATTGTTGGTTGTCTCCTCAACAGCTTACATTGGATAGTACTTGGTAAGGTAATGATTCGGTTCCCAGGTATTCTACTTTGTTACTTAAGCCTGTTACTCCTCGTGGAGGAGTATAAGCCACCCACCACCACTCTCCAACGAACCCTGTCCTGTGCGATTCTTTCCGGCTCTTCCCAGTTGTTATTCATCCTTTTCATATCTGCTTCTATTTCTCGATGTAATGTGTTCTTTGGCTTTCCTCTTTTCCGCTTCCCTTCAGGAATCCAAGTTAGGGCTTGCCTCGTGATGAAGTTTGGTGATTTGCGTAATTTATGTTCTGTCTATTTCAATCGTCTTTTACTAATTTCCTCTTCAGATGGAAGCTGGTTTGTTCTCTCCAGAGAAGGCTGTTGCTGTTGGTATCCGGCCAATGGATGTTGAGTATCTTGCGTAGACAACTATTTATAAACACTTGCACCTTCTTGGTCATGGTAGTTCTCCAAGTTTCAGCTTCTTACAGTGAAACTGTTTTGATGTTCGCATTTAAGATTGTGATTTTGATGTTGTCTTGCAGACAGTTGTTTTGAATCGCATATGTTCTTCGGTTGTGGTAATGCGACCCTTGCTTTTCCAACCCTTGCCTGTACATCTGCATCAGATCGTCCTTGTTCATCGATGATGCTGACCAGGTATGTGAGGGATTCCACCTGTTCCAGAGTTTCTCCATAAATTATGATTGGATTAGTTGGTGTTTTCCGTGTTGTATTTAAGTATCTTGCTTTTCCCTTTGTGTATGTCAAGGCTTACTAATGCAGAAGCTGCTGCTAAACTAGTTGTCTTCATATGGATTTGTTCATGTGTATGAGATAGGAGGACTAGGTCATCTGCGAAGTCCAAATCGTCTAATTGGTTCTGAGCTGTCCATTGTATTCCGTGTTTCACTTCAGTTATCGGGATCATCATAATCCACTCAACCACCAGAAGAAAGAGGAAGGGGATCAAATCAGATCTGCACACATATACGTGTATTCCTTCTCATTCCACAGTTTCTTTACATTTCAAATGACTTATTATCACACACTGACAGATTACAAATTCATCATCTTAACATAATTCAGTGATCGTATAGAACATAATTGTTTTGTGAATCCTATTAACATGTAGTAATTTAAATGTTTATTTACTTCGTTGATAAATCTTGGATCCAATTAAGAATTATTCATTGTTTCAATCGCTGATAATAATATTTATGTATATAATTTACTTTTTGTAAAACACATCGTTGACTACTTTTAAAAATCAATAATTTCAATAGTAAATTATCATCATAATAATTTCAAAATGATTTATCAAAGTAATCAACATCAGATCTAACTCTATTTGACAGTCATTCCATACCTCAGTCAGTCAGCTACAACGGTCCAAGTCGCCATACCTCATTAACGCAACAAGATGAGCACCGAGCTCTTAGGAGTGGTTATGTCAATGGTGGTAATATATAAAAGAAAGATTGTATATAAGGATACAGTAGAGGAAGAAAGAATTAGTTCTTAGAAAGAAAGATATGAAGTGATTTTAATCTCTTAGTTTAAGGGAAGACAGAGAGTGTATACACCCGACCGTTGTTTTTTACCTTGACGTGGTGGTCTAGCTTGTCTATCGTGATGAAGCAACCGAGCTATACTGGCTGGACCCTAAAAATGCACACCTCGCATTATCCCACAGATATCCGTCTCCGGCGGTAAGGTCTCAACAAGTACGGAGCTAACACAAAACTTACTCATAAAAATGGTCGTGTGTGACCGACTTCAAGCAGTTGTCCGTTGGGCACTGCGGTCATGCTCTCAGGTCACTAAGACCACTTCGTAATCCAATTTCTTTTTCAGGTACCTCCATTCCATACCTAATCATAACACTATTATTACAGATAAATATACTTCATAAATTATTGTAGAATGTTGAAAAAGAAAGAAAATAAAAGAGAGAAAATTTGTTATCTTACCTGACTTTCCAGAACCATTCATACCAATGATAGATATATTAATTGTATTAACATTTGCAACTGATTTAGCATATAATCTTTGCATTGTTTTTCCCAAAAGAGGTTTCTTCAAAAACTATGTATATATATATATATATATATATCCGAAATGTTCAAATCTATTCAATGACTTGATTACTTTTTGTTCATAAAATATATAGAATGTATATGTTGCTAACTACAAAATTAATCCATTTCCTAAAACTGACCAATTTAACTATTTATTAAAGTATTCAATATCTTATCTGTATTTAATATATATGTAGATAGATATATAGATATGTGTATATAATTATGTCTGAATTTTTACTAGTCGCTTTAAAACTTATCGATTAATTCTAAGTGAAAATTTTATCCCATTCACGTGTAGTTTGTGTGACTTTTAACCAATCAACATTGTGGAATAGTTTGTGTTCCAATGGATAAATAAAATAGATTTATGCCTATTTGATGTATGCACGCATGCATAGTAATAATAATAATAATAATAATAATAATAATAATAATAATAATAATAGTAATAATGTAAACGGTTATTATCAATTCTTATATTGTACAAATGTACACTAGTCAAATGTTAAACTAACAAAGTATTCGATGTATAAAGTAATATGTAAAAGAAAGGATAGTATTCAATAGAAGAAAAAAAATGAAAGAAACAAACAAGAAATATAAAACAAAAAATTTTTTTTCTTCTTCTTTTTATTATCAAAAATATTGATAGGTATAGAAAAAAAATACAAATAGAACATTTGTAATCAATTTTCAATCAGGTCCAATAATTAGTAACATTCCTTTTAAGAGAATTTTGTGTGTGTGTGTGTGCGTACATTTTTCGGTGTGTGTTGTGTGTGTGTGCATGTATGTATGCATATAGATATATATATATGAAAATAAAGATTTTGTGCTATTCAACAACTACAAACACACCACATGTTTACATATGATATAATCAGTGGAACATATCTGTATTCCCCCATAAACACATATACGTATGGTATACACGTAGATACAAAAATGGATTTATGTACCTGTAGAAAATTCAGGAATGTTGAATATTTTATATTCATATTAAAGAAGAATTTAAAAAAAAAGGAAAAAAACAATGATGATGGCTTGATTTATTAAAAATTCCGAAAATTTGGTTAAAATCAATCTGTGTACATTTTTTTGTTGTTCGTGTTGTCTTGAGAACTAAGTGTAAATTGTGAAAATAGTTTTTCAGTGATTTATAGTATATGTCTATGAGTAGTATTGTGATGCGTGCTACTTATATTGATATAAGTAGTAGTATATGACGCGAGTCAGGAATGTAATGTCTGGTGGCAGAAGATGGGGAAGATCAAAAAAGGAAGAGCGAGAATAGAAAGCAATAAGTATGGAAATGCACGAACAATGAAGTTCGAGACAATTATTGAACATTTTGCAAATTAAGTATTATAGTATAGTTTTTTTATTTTACCAACTCTGTAATTTTGTGCTACATATAATTCGATTGTCCGCACTCGTGTTTGTTCACTACAGTATGAGTAGTATGTATCGATTATGTTTATTTTGGACAAATTATTAACACGAAAGACAAAGGCATTAATTATGTTTACATTTTAAAGTTATGTGATATATTTGTTCATTTCATGAGAAAATACAAATTGTATTTTTATGTTCTATAGATCAACTGTTCATTTTATGATGGATAATATGAATGGATTTTGATGGAGTTTTGCTCTCTGAGCTGGATGGTTTGGTCGTGGAGATTTCATTGTTCTTCTGAACGACATCATCAGCACAAACTTCAGATAGAAGTGAAGTGTTCGAATTTCTTCATATGCGTTTCACAGATTATTCTGTACACCTTGACGTTGATTGGTTCTTTTTGACCTCAAATTTGTCATTGTTTACTCCTTTGTTTTGGTTGTGTCTCCCATTGGTGATGAAAGCTCCACGAGTAAACCATCCATCTCAGAAAACAAAACACCATCAAAATCATCCACCTGAGCTACAAATCTTCTCCACCGTCTCAATATGAGTGGGTCGATGTTTGAACAACATTGAAAACTTGGAAGTATCGTACAGTTGTTTCGTCATAATATGGGACTCCTCAGCAGTGTACACGTACGATCCCTCATGTGGGACTCGGACTTAACAAACTTCACAACCTTCTTCTGTTAATATGATTTCGTTTAGTTTTTAATAATGATGAAATTCCAATAGTCAAACTGTAATGCATCGAGTAATCTTAATGATTCATTTCTGATTAATGTAAAGTACATTTCAACTATCTAACTGATACATGTTATCTGAAAAATAAGATTTTTTAAGCTTCAGTTTAAGCCAATGGACTTATCAAATTCTTCTTTTTAACGGAAAAGGATGTATATATCCCTGTTAAAAATGAAGATTAATTCTGATGAAGTGTTTTGAAGGAATAAAACTAGAAATTCAAATCATACAAAAAATAATAACGAGATGGCCAGTGAATAAATAATTTAAACATTCTCAACACTAATCTATAATCTGATCATTATCAATGTAGTCAGCTTTTCAGTTTCAGTTTGGAAAGGAGAAGAGGCTTGATGGCCTGTGTTAGTCATGGCAATGGTGGTCTCTCAGTTGTTCCAACTATCTTTTGAAAGAGTCGTCGAATGGAGTCTCAACCACGTGCTGTAAGTCAAAAATGATGCTTTTAGTATTCAGTTTAATGTCATTTTTTTATCTAAACTAAATTAATATTTTCTTTCAATTTAAGAAAAAATATAAAACAGTTGAGTTATTTCTCTTACCACTGAACTCAGAAAGCTATAAATGTCCTAATGGTTACTGACGGAACAGTTTTTATTTAAAGAAATAACTGACATCAAGCTAAATTCAGTACATCTATTTATCTAAAATAATAACCATAAATTCATGAAATTCACTTGGTATTGTTTTACTTGAATCTTACCATTGATGTTTAGGACTGCAATTGATCAGTCTTTTATTGGTATATGTACATACTGTGCAAGTGGCTATCAGGACTAAGTAGCTAATTGGATAACGCGATTACATTTGAAGCGGACGGTATTGGGTTTGAGTTTTAAAGTGAACATCAACTCTGAGATGCAGGTATATCATGCTAACGTGTTTCAAGTAGGACGAAACGCGCGTTTTGGATTCAATTGCTAGCCACTATCCATCTTTGCATATATTTATTATTTATCGGTTTCAAGGCTGATTTAGCAAAGTTCAACTAGAAAACTAAAAATTAATAATAACACAGATGTCAAGTAATAAAAAACTGCACACTGACGAAAGTATTAATTGAAACTTAATGACTCGATAATGTCATATCCTTCAAAGAATTTAAACGCTTTATATCGAGAATGAACACTAACCAGAAATTCCAAGTTCAAATGAAACAACTGTTCATTATTTTCTGATTTTCATAGGTTTGTAGGAGCCTTGTTTCATTTACCCTTGAACATTTAGCTGATATTTTAAAAAAATCTGACGTCGTTTACATTGATTTTCAGGTTTCATATGGTATGTTGTTACATTGATCTGGTTGTCTTCTCCAGTTCGTGTGATGAATTTTACTTTTCTATAGATCGTCTTTTACTCTTCGTTGCATGGTAACTAACGAAAGGTCAATCAACAGTGTTTAGGTCACTAAGCATTGGGGCATAATAATGAAAGACAATTTCTTTTTGGAGTCAAATCAATTCTAAGAGATTTATCTAATTTTAATTTGTTATGAGAATTATGTTGTTAATAGATTTAGTTCAAAGTTCCGTTTTTCTGAAATCTATAAAAAATAGGAACATATATCAGGAAGCGGTTTTGTGGAGAGTTTAGCAATTTAATAATTAGATTCATGAGTCAATTCAATAAAAGCCACCATGGAAAACCTGGAAGCACTGGACGGCTGTTAGATGCTGGCTCAGTGGTCTAGAGGTTAAGCGTTCGCGCGCGAGACTGATAGGTCCTGGATTCGCTTCCCGCGGGACGATATTGTGGATGCGCGCTGATGAGGAGTCTCACAATAAAACGAAACGGCTTTCCAGTGCATCCAAGTTTTCCATGGTAGTCTAGCTTCAATTGACTCATGATCTCAACTATTGAAATTACTAAAATCTTCACTAAACCTCCTTCTGATAATAATCATCATCTGCTCATTAGTGACTTCAAGAGGTATTTCCTAGAGTTTTAGTGAGAAATCCTGATCAGTGGAGTTTCCCCAGGTCTGTTTTGAGATAATAACTCACCGACGACAATGGTGGACTGTGGTGCAATTATGTGGATAGGAACATATACATCCAAAAAAAGGAAAAAGAAACGATTCATTTGTGTAAAATGCTCCCATATGTTCTATTATTATTTATTGGTAATTAGAATTTTAAAAAAACTTCTGTATTTCTAATGTAATAAATCACTTCGAAATTAATTTGTGATGAATACAACTGTGACATGAACAAATCGGCAACAACAAAAATGTTCTGATTTCACTTTTACACATATCAGCTGATCTAATGTAAATATTAACAAAGAAAAAACAAACATAGTTTACAATCTTTTGGTGCATACTTCTCTAAACTTTTGATTTAACAACTAGTAATAACAATAAGTAAATCCTTGTTTTATTCTTATAGAAAGTATAAACAATAAACCGTAAAATCATGTAGTGTAACTTATATAAATCACAAGTATTAGTTATAATCAATAGTGTTATCTAGAATATTGACAACTAGATTTATTACAAATGGATTTGTTAGAAAAAGAAAATCGATTACAATCATCTTATGCACTTTAACAAAGTACTACTACTTCATTTGTAAGTGGTATTCGTCACAGATTGATCTCATTTTTGATACTATTAAGAACTAGGGAGTGTCAGAATGTTGGTTTGTCTTAGAATATGAGTCCTCAGGATTAGACAAACATTAATCCACAGGGATACTGTGAAGTTGAGCGTTTAGTCATTAGAATCAATCGGTTGTCACCCGATGATACTGATGGTATATAGTGTTATTGTTATCAAATAACATTGATGTCAATTGTTTCAATGTACGTTAACTCCATCATCCACAATTTCTCACAAGAAATTTAAAAAGATCCTGAAGTAAATGATTTGTAAACTAAATACGTTAGTTTAGTTGAAGGGGTTTTGTGGAGATTGGTTTAGTTTGTATATTGCATTGACTATAATTTAATTTGATGATAGTTTCTGTCACTGGATCACTGCTTATCCTTGGCTTGAAATATTTAGAAACGGTGATGAATCTTAGACTCCTTGTAGTGACTTACTTTTATCACGAGAACACGATTGGTTTAATGAAAACAATTTTTATTATAACCAATTGTACCAGTGACTGTTTTACTGTGCTCGTTTGTTTAACTGTGCAAATGACAGATATTTTGTGCTTTAATCAACACTTCCGTGGATTGTGACCTCGTACGTTCGTACGCTCGCCGGCTCATTCCACTTGTACTTCTTTTGGCACGATCTTGGTGTTCGTTCGAAGCCACGAGATCGCCAACGAATAAATCTGGTTACATTCAATCTTCGCCTTCTGATTTGTTTGGTACGCGTCTCCTTGTAGTGGTGTTCATAGTCAATCTCGAATCGACTCCACGCTACATCCTCATGAGAATGATATAAAAGTTTACAAATCCCATTGATGTGTTCAAATCACTAAGTATCAAACGAACGGTTCATATTTTTAACTTTCCATATAACATCTCTAATGTTAAAATTTCAGATTTAAATATTCTTCAGTTCAATCTCATTCGAATTCAAATGAAATAATTAGGGAAAATCAATCAGTCTAGAATACATTATGCATCATCTGCAACAATAAAGACTATCTTCTAACAAAACACATCACTCATGTCCATGAAAGTTATCCAGAGAATATGTAACGAGTTTCGCTTATTTGGAACTAAAAAAACATGTTTTTGTCCAAGCTTGTGCCCAAGAGAAGTAATTTTTTATTCATGCTCTAGATCTAAGTATATTGGTGATGCATACTTTCTACAATACGACCACTGAGTTTCTAAATCATATTATTACCTTTTAACCAAAAAGCTAAATTTTGTCGGGCTAATCTTTATGGGTTTTAGGGTTATTAGAAGCAAGACAACTTTGAAACGCTTGAGTGATTTCCTTTTCGAGTGTTCAATAAACAACGATAATTTACATCCTGATTTTAAAACTTTAGTGAAATCAGCATATATTCTGAATAAAACAGATCCTATTCCTATTTGACGATAATGCAAACACAGTTTGTGAAGATGACTAACTTCTAAAATATCTGGCCTGATGAACATTGTACATTAACCTTGTTAACTTTAATCAACACTTCCTGGTATTGATGAATTAAGTTTATTTTCTTGCACAACCCACTTGCGGAACTTCTCTAATCAGTAAGACTAGTGATCAGACCTTTAGGTAGAAGACTCCGGGTGTGGCCCCTCAAGAAAACCACCTGCTTCGGTTCGGGCACCCGGGCGGTATCACAGCTCACATATAAATCAAGTGACTCGCGTGGCACATATGTTTTCGGCGCCACTTTGAACTAATATTTATGTGTTCAAATAAATAATCTTGCTTTCTCAGTTGTGTATGTTGAGGCCTGCTGATGCCACACTGTCTATCTTCAGCCGTATTTGTTCTCGTTTGTCGAGTACAAGGGTCAGCTCATTTTCAAAGTCTAAGTCGTCTAGTTGTATCCAAGCTGTTAATTGTACTCCGTGCTTTTCCTCAGATGTCGGGTTCTTCATAATTCAGTCAACGACCAGAAGAGAGAGAAAAGATGAGAGTAAACAACCTTGTCTGATACCAGTCCTCACTTGGAATGCATCTGTCAGCTTCACTCCATTCACGATTTTGCAATATAGTCCGTCGTATGAATTCTGGATGATGTTGACTATATCCTCAGTTACTCACACCAGTGTCGAAGAAGGTTTCATATTGTTCACCTATCCACATTGTCAAATGCGTTCTCATAGTCTAGGAAGTTGATATGTAGTGACGAGTTCCACACAGTTGATTGTTCAACGATGATCCGCAGTGTCGCGACTTGGTCTGTTCACAACCGTTCTTTACAGAATCCGATCTGTTGATCTGGAAGTTTAGTGTCTTCTGAATTTTTCATCCGGTTAAGAAACACTTTTCCAAAAACTTCTTCTGGTGTTGACAGTTGTTTGATGCCTCTTTAGTTCTCACATTCGCTGAGATGTCCTCCTTTTGGTATCTTGATGAGGTGACTTTCCTCCCAGTCTATCAGTGGCATTTGTCACTCCTCCTAAATTTTTCTGCATAAAACGTGGTGCATGTTTGCATTTACTTCTATTTGTGGCTTCAGTGCTTCACGTGGTTTGTTTTCAGGTCCTGCTGCTTTCCCAGTCTTGATCTGTCTGGTGACCACCCTGAGTTCTATCGTTGATGTAGTGACCGTTGTAGAAAGGTCTGTTTAGTGCACCGATGTTCGGTGGGTCCGTTGTGCTTGTCTATTCAAGAGTTCTATAAATCATCCTGCACACCTGTTTCGTATTCTTGAATCGCAGGGATTGATTTGCTTCCTTTGCTCTTGACTGATCATCCAGCTTTAAAACATTTCCTTGTCGTTGCCTTCGTTGTATCATAAAGATATTTCACTCTTCCTTCTCTTGCAGCTTTATTGGCCGTTATTGCTGATATGATGGAAAGAAAAGTCAATTTTTGATTGAATTACTCATTATGAGTTTTATTCAACATTACATCCGTTTTGATCCAACGTGAGGATCACTCAGTGTAGTATTTGATTTGTCTTTCCAGTATGATATTTTCTTCTGTTTAATATACGATATTCTTGTATTCAGTTGACATGAACTATGCTCAGTAAGTGATTTGTTATAACTGAGTATGTGATCTAATCCTAATTATTAATCAAAATGGGTGTACTTTCGATATATAAACCAGTGTATTTTAAACTATTTTTTATTTGTAATCGTCATAGTGTTTTGGGGCTAATAAATCTTCACTTATACCAGTCTTGTGTTCTTACTTTTGCATCATGGGGATTGCCGTGGTCCCTCATTCCGAGTATAAGTGATCAGCGTTTTTCCGGCACAGCAATCAGTGACGACAAAATATAGCAGTTGCTAGGTTGTTCACATACTTCCACTTATCAGCATGTTGAAGTTATTGAGTGCTTAACTACTTTCCAGTCGTTCGTCGTGGTAGGATCCTCTTCTTTGAGCAAGTGTTGAAAGGCGCGGAAACTATTGCTGAGATTTATCTTGAATTCTCTGAATTCGCCAACATTGCTAAGAAAAGCTGTATTCAACCTTTGTAATCCTGTTTATCCAGTTGTCCAGTGCTTCTTTAGCCACACTTTCGTCCTGGCCACAACCAGGGGGTGACCTGAAGTCATATCAGCTACTTTCATGGTTCCTAAGTCTTCCATTGACCTTATGAATATTTTAGTGATGTAAATACGATCGATCTGGCACTCCGTGGTGTGGTCCAGTGAGATGCATGTAGCTTTGTGTATTCATTTATGTGGAAATATTGTACCGCCTATAACCACTTTGTTGAGTGCACATAGATTTGCGAATCTCTTTTTTCATTTTAGATTCTCTCTCCCGATCCCTTTCATCCCATGATATCTTGGTACCCGGTGTTGTCCATTTTGGCGTTTAGTTTTACCATGAAGATCGTTTCCTGGATACTTCGCTTCAACCGAATACAACCTCTGGTAAAACTGATCTTTATTGTCGTTATTGCTATCATTAGTGTGTGCTGAAAATCGGATAAAATTCATTGTGATGATTCTGGGTCCATGAGATTCCCGTCCTATGAGTGCTATTCAGGCTATTTTGGACAACATCCGAAAATTTCTCTCAGTGTGTGGAGTATTTTCTTCTCTATGACTTGAGTACAACAGTATCTCTCCCGAATCTAACCTTTGTTGTTCAGCTTGGGTCAAATGGGTTTCTCATTCCGATCACGACCAAGTTGTATGTTCTCATTTCTATAGCTGCTTGACTGGTCGTCCCGACCTTCCACAATGTCCGGAAACTTCATGTGCCTATATTAACTATTGTTGCGGTTGTCAAAAGTGGCATATGCCTCAGGACTTCTGAAGAATCTCGGCACTCACTATGAAGCATCACATTTCTTGTAAATGGTGATTCCTTAACCCTGAGATTTGCTGTGGTAGAAAAACTTTGCCACGCCTCTCTAAGTGCATAAAACATGAAATTCAGTGCTCATCAAGCTAGCTGGCGGCTTGAGTTCGCTGCTTTATACATCAAAAACCGAAACACTCTTCTTTGTGCACACATAGACTACCGTTGGCCTGCGCCTTATGAATCATGGTAACGTATTCATGTCGGCTCCTATGGCCATTTTTTAATTTGTTACGTTATAAAGTTATTATTGATCTATATTCTAAATAGCCAGAGACTGTACCCACGAAAAGGTTAAGCAAATACGTCATAATTAAGAACACTCTAGAACGCACCATAATCCAGCTAAACACCTTAATTCTCACATATTTCGAATTCATTTAACGAATAAAACACCATCAGAAGTAATGACTTACAACTGTTTACGGATATTAAAAGAAATCGCCGGTTAATGAAGTGGGTGATTCCAATTATAATTCTGATTATTCTTTAAATAATCCTGCATCTATAGAGAATTCTGAACTATAGATAGATATTCCCAGTTTTAATTCTTACGATTCATATATTATTAATGACTTTAGACAACCGTGAATTTCACAGAGATCAAGAGATTTAAAATCAGAATGTTGAGCGATTGAAATGTTACAGAATCCTAAATGAATAAAGACAACATTAATGACACTGTCATAAAGCCAATGGGTGGTATGTGTATTAAAAACACGCTAAATGCCCTTCCACAGCATATTATTAGACAGTATTGCCATTCTTTGTTTCTCCTCCCTGTCTTGTATTTGAGCCTCTGTCCAAGTCTTTTCAACCAAACTTTATGTTCTTCGTCTCCCTTATCGTGGCTTTTGCTACTTGATTTTGGTTCAAGATTTACGTTTTATTACTTAACCTACTGTTCCACGTTGCTGGACCACTGACAATAAGGTCGCAGTTGACTAAACTCAAATCAGTGTATGACCGTTAAACTTTTTTTGCTTGTAAAGGTTGCTGGAATCCATGCAGATTTACATCTGATCATATAATGCTGGAGATATTTTTATGGATTCGCAGTTATTGAATCCTTGTTTATTAACTATTCCTTTTCTTGATTAGCATGTTAGTTTGTGCTCACCAAGCCCTCGACTTTGTAGGACAGACTCTACCGTCTGAGGTCTTCGTTGCTTTTTATATAACTTATTCTCGTTTTTAAATTACATCTGTTTAAATTTAACACAGAGTTTGGGTTTTGATTTAAGACCAGTCGCTCAAAAACGCTTTAGACACATTGCAGAAGAAAATAGTTTGACCTAATTTGCTTTGGTTCGTTAGTTCTGCGTTCAAAATGAATTTTGGTATTTCGGTCGTTACAGTTGGTGTGATGTACAGCCGATACATTTACAGTACAATTAAAAATTTTGCTGTATCTAAGCCTGCCATAACAGCTGCGACACAATTTGGTACTCTGTACTTCTAATTCGCGTCCCCGCCTGTGTCTTCTCAGTGGGCTAGGCCAATTCGAACTAAGTGTCCTGTTTGACATTTTGAAGTTTACTATAGTATTGATGAGGTCTGTTATCGAAATAAGCTTACTCATCTCGTTAGAAAAGATATCTCGTCTTCATAAACGTGATAAACTCTCACAGATCTTAAGCATACAAATCACCGAAACCGATAATAAAGTTAAAAACTACCTATAATTATATCCCTAAAGCAAATACCTCGAAGGGAATGTTGTTGCTTCTTCAAACCAGTTGAGTTTCTTTCGGATGAAAAAAGTCAGGAAATAACCCATTGGTAACATTTTATTTGAACTAAAAAGTCTTTACTATGGAATTTAGCACAAATGAATGGGAAAGCTCACCTGCAACCAACCGATCATCTCGATTGTCGTTTGATATGGTGTTTACTTGTAAACTAGGACTGCCCAAATAAAGTGGTAAATGCAGATAAACCCTAAATAGATGGTTAAACCCATACTGTTTTTTTCCTCATACCCTATCTTGAGTGACTTCTGAGGAACGCGTCACCAAGACCAATTCCAGTTAACCTGGTTGATCTTAGACACAAAGGATTATCAATCAACAGAGCTTTTTTATTAGTCAAAATAAAGCACTTACATGTTGGGTGACGTTCGAAGGACAGTGTCGTCGCATGATTTAATCACCGGTCTCAGGAAACGCATAAAAATCGACAATAAAATTTACTACGATGGTATTAGAACTATCTTTGAAAGGCATTGTGACCTAGTGAATATGACTCCATTCAAGTGAATGGAAAACAGAGTATATATAAAGGCCCTTCTGAAGAGAAAAGTTTACAATCCTATCGGTATTCAAAGAGATGATAGGTTGATCATTCCAACTTTTAATGCGTAAGAGAATCCACTAAAAGGAGAGAAGATATTTTATTCATCAAAATCTGTGGAGTTCCATATCATAGTCGATAGTAAAGTTAACCTTTGTAAGTCCTTTCAAAGTAAGGTCTGACAATGAGGTTGATGCAAGAAGTACATAAGTAAAACACTCTGGGTGCTATCTCACAGTAATTTATAGTAGACTTTATTTTAATGCTTTCATCCTCCTTAGGGGCTACGAAGGAATTATATTCCTCACTATTTAAGACTCCTCTTTCTCTTCTCAGTGAAATAAAAGGGGCTATCAATCACTTATGTTTTTAGGGATGTTTAAAAATCCTCAATAACTACTCATTAGATCGATGAGCTAATGATTACCAATGTGGTCAGGCGTATCTTCGTGAATATAGGACTCGCGACTGTAAATAACTGCAGCGCTAGAGCTGCGTTAGCCCATCTTGTCTTACCTCATATTTATCTTGCGGCAGTAGCGCGATAAAACTGTTCGGTTTCAGATGAATGGATCAAAAACTTGTGCGTACTAAGACGATTATTATTACAACCTCGGAATGAATACGCTAATCAAAATACACACAGCCCCAGTGGGATATAAAATTAGGCCACAAAATCCTGTTTTCAATGATGGCATGGATACCTCGAGAAGGGCATAGGGGACTGGTCCCTGTGCAATTTTAGAGTTCTGTGCCCTGCTATCTATAATGCGGTTCAAGAAATAAGACCTCCTTACTCTGTTTTCCCTCAGACTGAGAAGTGATCCAATTTGGTTTTGGACCTCACATTAGGCTCATAACAGTTTGTAGTACATGAAAAATGTTTTTTAAGATTTAAAGGGAACCAAAAGAGCTCAATAGAAAGGAAACAACATAGACTGTTCATCTTCCATCTTTGATACATAAATATGAATCGGAAACTTGGTACATGTCTGAGAGGGAATCGTAACAGTTCCACATAAGAAGACTTGAAACAAACAGATAAAGTGAGATGACTATTACGTCACACACTCTCAACCATGCTGATATTAAACGGCTTGTTGAATATAACCATTGTTTAAGTACAATATTAAGACTATAAACTTTCGACCTTCAGCCAGCGGGCTTATTCTCGGATAGTCGGTACTACGATTTATGGACGGACCAATGGAATGAAGTATAGCGTGTCTTGGACTTAGGCGCGAATTTTAGTCAGCCGTATAATTAAATAACATTTTGAAACTATAGCTGATGTCAGTTCTTGATGAAAATCTTCAGTTTTATTCATAACCTTGAATTATGGTTCTGTTTCTTCATAATAATATGTAACCCTCTTTCGATCATAAGTATGCTTATTTTCTCAAGGTCACTAGCGTCTCTAAAAGGTTTATAAATTACAGTCCCATCATCAGTATGACAAAGAATGGAGAATCCTCACCATTTTTTCACGGTAGGCCTCAAAGTCGACTTCTAGCGCGCTCCCACACCTTGGTTTGCTTGGGTTTTTAGTCAATGAACTGACATTGTTTAGTTGCTACTGATAGACAGTTTCTTAGTGAATAGCGAACGTACGTATGCATTACTAGGATTTTCGTCGTGAACTAACAGCTTGTTTGGTTCGTCCAGATACTTCATATTTAGCTTATAGTATACTGGCTTTCCATATATATATACTCCTAGTACCACACGATAATTTGATAGGTTGTGTATCTACGTTCATTCGAGGTCTTTGTAGCGATGATAATGACTTCCCTGGCTTTTTTAAAGCCGGTTTTTGCTGGTCCTGGTTTTATATTCTTGTAATGAGTTTTAGAAACTTCGAACATAAACTCCTTGAAATTACGAATCGAAGTGACCTCAACATTCAACTTCTTAGCTGCAGCATAGTAGTGTATATTTGTTTCCAGGTCATGCATTAGTTATTCACGAGTATTACAGTTCGACATCATGATAATACTTCACTAACGATGAACTGCTGTTCGTTGTGCATTACCGAAATGCGGATATGATTATTTTAATCTGTCAACTATTGGTCTATCCATTCATCTAAATCACCTTAAAGTTCGAACTCACTTGGATCGCCATTTATTTTAAAAAACCTTTACATTACCTAGGAACACGAATGTAGACTCAATAAATTTATTAATTCGTGGACATAGAGTGAAATTAATAGATCTAAAGTCGCACCTTACGGTACATCAAATTTCACAGACTTCCATCCAAACTCCCCGCCTACTTTTTGTTTTTTGACCACTTAAATTTCATTATGCCTGTGGAATGTCTTTTATATCGAAGCAAAAGTGTTTGGGTCTAATTTTAGTGATGCTATGCAAGTAGTCAGAACTTTAGTGTACATTTTGACAAAATAATTCATTAAACTCTTCGCTTTTGGTTTATCCTGACGAAATTATATACTTCACGTTTTTCCAGTTAATTTACGTTTATTTTGTAATTGGAGCTGTTAATATGTACCTTCATGTTTTCAAACACCGGAAAGATAGTTTAAATTCTCTTGCTTTTCAGATATCGTATCACTATGTCAATCTTAGCAACTGGATCGCTCATAGTTTTCGGACTGTTTTTTATATTTAAAGGCTTGCGCAGGCACTTTCGTTTCGAAGTAAGTTTTTTTTGTTGGTAGCAATTTTTTATTGATAGATCGATAAAAGCTCAGGACACTATGGGGGCGAGCTGGTTGCAGATGTCCTGAAGGTAACATAACACTATTGATATATTTGTAGGCGCATAATGTACCATTTATTTTTACGCTTACTGGAGGCCACATATCACCGATATTGGTTGCTTCAGAAAAAGAAAATATACGTGTGATAGATGTAAGAAACGAAGCTTCTGCTGTCTTTGCTGCTGATGCTGTTTCAAGACTTTCTGGTTCCGTTGGTGTGGCTGTTGTTACAGCAGGTAAATTTTCCTTCAAATGTCATTTCCTTTCACTTTGTTACTGCTTAGAACAGCACTCGGATTACACTAACATGCAGCGATCTGACAGCACATATCTCTTTACACTTGAGTTTTGTGTTTTTTAGAAATTACCTAAATAAGTACGGAAAATAGCTCTAATAAATTTGCACATAATTTTCAAAGCCGCAGTAGGCAGTCGAAATTATTACTTATAATCTGTTTGAGGCAGACATACTTGCAGCGAGCTGAGGAAAAACAAAACTTACTCTACTTATTCTGAAATTTAACCAGTCACTAACCCACTCAACTCAGGGAGACTATAAATATAAGTGATATCGTCAACGTGTCTGACTAGCTAACCCTTCATTGTAAGGCTGCACTCATGAAAAACAGCCTTTAAACAACGTTTGACGCTTGTAAAAAGAAAATTCCGTCCCGGACTTCGTCATCATCGAATTTTTTTAGTGAATTCACCAAACACAACTATTTTATCTGTAAAGTTTATATGAGAAATGAGTATCATGATCGATTAATCACCAATAACTCAAAGCTATCTTTGACAAGACTGATTCCAATTGCACTTTCCCATTAGCTGTCATTTGATCACTTGTGTTTAAGTAAGAAGCCTCAAGCTAGTTGAAATAATTCCTTGATACAAGAGTTAATGATTATTATAAAATGTCTTTTAGTTCAGGAAGTATTTGATTTATATTTTCTCGGTGCGGTTTTAAGTATGCCTGGTTTTATCAGATTTTCTATTTCCGAGCAGCAAATGACTACAGAAGCTAATAGATTTCGCTATCCTGGTCATACTGATCAATTTGCGGTTATCACAAGTGAATGTACTTTCTCTACACTGGGACGATCAGCTACCTCAATCAACCACCATCAGCAATCTTTAAAAATTCCCTCAATTAAATCAACTGAACGTTCTGGTAAAAAAACTTTTATAGCTAGTGTTTGTCATTGGCCTTTTGCAAGGTGCCCAATGTACTTGGAGATGTAGGGTATGAGGTGTAAATTGTTTACTCCAATCACCAAACTATTCAGTATGTTGCTCAGTAGTTTAGGTTTTCACTTATTTTGTCAGTGTCTACTCCAGTTTAGTTTTCTCAATCTTAGTTCATCAGCAACCTTAATACCATAAGTATGATTTTTAGTCCGAATGTGTAAAGTGGCTAACATTTGTGCTATCACAGTTATAGAAAATTGATGACCTAACAGGTTCATGTTAATTAATCAATGATCTGACCTCTTGGATCTCATTGATTATTTCACAAACTATAACTTCGTTCCATCTACATTACTTTTGAGAGTTTAGTAATGTCTCCAACTCTTACACAGTATTTGTGGCCCCAAGCCAAGTACACAAGTCTGCAATCGATTACCTAGTTACAAGTCTTTTAAGCAGTAGGATAGCTTTGTATAAATTTTGAGTATAGAAAGTGTGTTCTATGCAGTTTCGCTTCCATATCTAGCACCAACAAAGAAGTACTTTTAGATTTGAAGTCACCAAGTCATACATTTGTGATTCTCTTTGTAGTAAAGTTGGTCTAGTAAAATGTTCAACTTTTTCCTCATCTAACTCATAGGTCCTGGTCTTACTAATACGGTGACAGCAGTAAAGAATGCTCAGATGGCTGAATCTCCTGTAGTCCTTCTAGCTGGAGCTGCTTCTGGACTTTTACGTGGTCGTGGATCACTTCAAGATATCGACCAGCTTGCTGTGTTCCGCCCAATTTGTAAATGGTGCAGACGTATAGATTACGTCAGAGAGATTATCCCTGTTCTTTGTGAAGCATTTTATATTGCACAATCGGATACTCCCGGTAAATTTATCAATTCCCAGTGGTTAATATATTTAGTAACATAATTACTGTAGATGACGGAAGATTATTTTTCTATTGCATCTGTTATGATTGTCGGTCCAATTCTATTGAATTAGAAAAGGTTCTTTGGTTTTCCTGGAACTAATTAAACTTGATGCTGTATATAAAGTCTCAGGCAGTAAGATTATTGCTAGATATAAAACTAAGTTGGGAGTTAAATTACAGGATGATTCACAAGTTACCCATTATGGTCACTATTATAATCCAGTAGGATATAAATCTACATATACGTATTGCTTGTCAGATAACTTAATTAGATTTCATTTTGAGGAGATACCAGGCTTTTTTGGTGCTATTATATTGAACACTTTTCAACTTTATCATCTAAGTCTTATGATGCAGCTACTTTCATACCCAATCAGAAAAAGTTGTTCTGATTGCAACACTAAGCACCGGTATTTCTGTGACTAAACAGATGTCTTTAAGGTATGGTGCTGATTGGCACAAGCTTCTCTTGCTCCCGCTAAACGTACAATGATCTTATTTGCCTGACTATTATCAGCACCCACGTCTACCCAGGTATACTAACGTCTCTATTTTTTCTCGTCACTTTGAGCCCTAGCTACTATGAAATTGCACTTTCTGACGTTGCTTCACTGTTTTAAGGGTCAAACTTCCAAGTTAATGATTAAAGGGTAGTTTCCTGAGATTACTTGTTTTGATTTAACCTCCGAACAGTATTTTACCTTTCATACAGGGTATTATTGGAAGAGATTGCTTTACAGGCTATAAAATCCATAACTATTTTATCATAAATAAATTGATTTTATATCAACTTAAATCTGCAAAAAATATATGTACATGATACCAGTTAAAATCACACCGACATTTACATTTCTAGTCGCCTTATAGTGATTTAAGGTTTATGATTTTCAAAACGATCATTCAAATTACTTGTAAAGTCTCTGAAAGCTGCTCAGTCAGTCAGTCAGCTACAACGTAGGACCAGGCACATATATGGACCGGTTGCCATACCTCATTAACACAACAAGATGGACACCGGATTCATAAAAGTAGTTAATTCAGAGGTGGTAATATATTAAAGAAAGATTGCAATAAGGATATAGCACAGAAAGGAAGATATGAAGTGGTTTTAATCTCTTAGTTTAAGGGAAGACAGAGTGTATACACCGACGCCATTGTGATCGGTTCTGAGCCATGTCACCAAGAGTCTCCAACCATTGGTTACGATAGTCACGCGGACCCCAACCAAGTAGTCTGCATCTTCCAACATGGCTCAGACTAGAAGTTAGTGACTTCAAGTACTGATGCCAAGTTTTGGTTTGGACGCCCCTACATTTCTTTCAACCATCCCGAACACCGGTTAGCATCGCACGTCGTGGTAATCGGTGTTCAGGCATACGTAACACGTGGCCCAACCATCTCAGTCGATGAAGATTCACAACCTCATCAACTGATTTACCATCATTTCCTAATAACTTGAGTCTAACCTCACCATTACTTACCCAGTGACCCAGCAGACGCCAGCAATATTTTTTGAGGCATCTGTGGTCAAATACTAGTAGCTTACGAGTATCTTCTACTCTTGATGGCCATGTTTCGCTGCCGTAAATTAAAACAGAACGGACTGCCGCGCAGTATACTCATCCTTTTGTTGATAGACGGATATCTCACCTGCTCAGCTTGAATTACATTACAATTTTAACTTTCAAACTGCTTTTTTACTGGTAGACCATTCATGCCTTAATTTTAAGGTCTGTTATTAAGTTTCGAATTCACGAAAATGTATTAGCTACTATGCATATATGTAGTGGGGGCGACTACATTAAATTAATCATATATTCTTCAGACTATATCGTATTTGTTTTTGCTTAAATCTGCCTTATGAACTAATCGCATGGAATTTCTTACTAATTTCCGAGATATATTTTTGATAATAGTATCTTTTTTTTCAAATTATTAAGGACCAGTTTTAGTTGAGTTTCCGATCGATCTGTTATATCCATATAAATTGGTTGAACAGCATACTAAATTGTCTGACAAAACAAATTCTTTAAGGCAGAAGATTGTAAATTGGTAAGTAGATTTAATTACACTTTTTCTGCATAGTTCGAGTGTGTTTATTTGTCTAGATTAGTAATATTCTCATACTCAGCAGACTTACAACTTTTGCTTTCTGTGCATTCAGTTAATCCACTGCATGATTTTAAATAAAGCAAGAACGAAATTACTTGAGAAATATATACATGTAGGGATTTAGTAGACATTCTTTTAGAGTTGTGGCTGTTATTCGTCATGGATTGATCTCAATCGGCGTACGACTTGAAGCGTGTTTCGTTCTTAGATGGAAGTCAGTTAAGTACCCCCCCCAGAAGATCAAACAGTGGATTTTGTTACATATGCTCGAGTTACATACTAGCTACTTAAGAAATACTTTGGGAAGAAATCTATACTCATCACAGTTAAAAAAATGAAATGTCCAAAAAAGTAATTGAAAGTTGGTATTATAATGTGATGATAAGCAACATTTTAAAATAGTTTCGTTATGTATTGAAACGAAGGAAGATTGATACTTAGTGCCACCGATCGAATGCTGTGGCGCAATCAACTCCCCAGTTATCAGTTTCAACTGCTTAATAAACCAAGTTCTCAGCTTCAACCATAAACTCTGTCAATATATGCCACTCCAAGTAGATATAGGATCTTTGACATTGTTAGTGCTCAGTAAATATTCCCACTGAGACACTAAAAAGACAAGTTGAGCGAAGGAATAATTTTTTTCAATTATTTCTCCATCAACCCTCTACAATAATATACATGCTTTATAAATGAGTAGAAAGTCGAGACCAATTAGATAGGGATGAGTCAATTTAACAAAATAATAATCAGTTAGTCACATAACGTTTGGAAAACTAAGATTCATATTAAAACTAAAGTGAACTCTCATTGTCAGTTAATTACTACAAATAGTTACATAATGAAAGGTGGATGTTATCGATGAAACTGATGATAAATAATTAGGATGGGTGCAGTGAAAATTGTTGGTGCTTACTCCTAATGATTTCCGATAGTTAAGAATAAAAATATCTCCATTTATTCCTTAGTACCTATCAACAATGTCGTGTGCTGTAACTAAGATACTTTTTTTGAGAATTGATGAAGAAAGTTTGCAGCTCACGTGAGTAGTTTTTGGTGTTGTTGTGCTCTCTGAAGTATATAGCTTAGTTGTGAAGCTTTCATTGTTATTCTGGACAGCATCACCAAGTCTTAATTCTACATAAATTAAACACTGATGATCTCTAGAACAACAGTAAAAGCTTCGCAACTAAGTCATGTAGTTCAAAGAGCTTAAAAACATCAAAGTACTTTTCTTCAAGACTGGCTAACCTGTCCATAGTCAATTAACTATTGCTTTGTATCTAGTATAGGCTACAACAGTAATTGATGCGGAAGAGATAGCTCATAAAGATAAATATATGGAAAATACGATGAAATAACAGGGTGATAACCACTCATTAATGTATTCAATTTAATTTACTAAAAAATAAGTACCCTATTTTCTTTTTAATCTTTCTGCACCTATTTCTAAAAGATCTAGTGCTACACAGCTTACACTTGTCTGTCACTCTTTTTTATACCATTCCGTTCTTTTCAGGTATCTACGTTTCTATCTTTTCAATTTATTCGCCAATGGTTTCTCATCGAAATCACATCCATCCAAAACAAACGGTTTAGATGGAATTGTTGTCAAATCACCGAAAATTCCGCTTCCATCTAAAAGACAAGTGAAGAAATTAGTTCAGCTGATAAAACTTTCTGAAAAGCCAATCTTACTTATCAGTAGTCAAGCTGTTTTACCTCCGATTTCAGCTAAAGAGACAGCCGTTCACGTTCAAGTAAATTTATCTAAATTCAGCATTTGCTTATTTTAAGTTTATGTATAAGTTTTAAACACCCTTTTTCGAATACCATATTGTACACACCGTAGCCGGTATTTGGATATCTTAACGAACAGTAGGTTCCTGAGGGTTGTTGATGTTTTCGTATTGTAATGGCTATGGCATGTTTTGTTTTCTGTCAACCGAATCTTCCTCTCATTCTTGGAAACTTAACTATGGTAGATGCTAAATCAAAGAACCTTCAAAAAATTCATACCACACCATAAACATGCTTAACTAGACTGTTTGATGTGCTGACTTCATCCGTTTATGCTTCTTCAATGGAGTCACTTTGGCAATATCAGTCATTAATTAAGACTTTAAATATCATAGTCTTTACACTTCATTAAGACTAACCAATCTTTAACAAAAAATTATAAGTTTTGTTTTGTGGAATGGGGGGGGTTAAGCAGTAATGCACTTAGCTTTCAACGTTTAGGTTGTCGATTTCCAATCCCTCTTCATTCACTCTAGCTTAGGAAATTGATTACTATTACCAGCTTTCGAACAACAAGCGTGGCTCCTTTGCTGTTTGGCACATGTCTCATCTTTGGAGTTGGTTCTGTCATCCGCCACGTGTATACAGTGAGTAGGGCTTCCCTAACAGGGGCCATCAATCTAAGTACTTGCTCATCAATGATTGCAGTTACTCAAATGACTTAATTATAGTATCACAAATACTGTAAAGAAGAAATACGTATTTCTGTGTGTAGATTTTGTATACCTTACTTTGTCAATTCTTTTATTAACTTCTTAATCTCACTAATTTAACTGCTTTGGTGATTTCTACCTTAAACACCGTTATGGTCATAAGTGAATTGATTCTTAAGAATCTAATCATTGTTTACATGTTCAGGTCATAACACGTTATTGTCATGTAACTAATACACAGTAGCGAAAATTCTGAGATCGAAATTAATGTTTTTTGTGATTGTTTCTATTCATTACTTCGTCCATTTTTTTCTACCTTTCAGTTGTATTTGACATTCAAAAATAAAAGTTATCAATAACACATTTGTGTTTGAAGGGATAGGCATTGGGTTCGAGTCTGGGTATGTGAGCATCAACACTGAGATGCAGGTATATATCTACCTGACGAGTTTCAAATAAATTGAAACGTGCTTTATGGATTTCACTACTTGTTATAATTCAACTTTACTAAAACTAGTGACGGAATAACAATAACGAGGCAATCTGGTCAGGGTAGACTTTACCAATAACCCCCTTAAATATGAACGATTTTGTTTGTTCGTAGCCCCAATTACACTGAAAGATGCTTTATCTGCTCTTATATAATCTATGTATCTTATCTAATATGATTAGTGCAATTTGTTACCATCTTTGTGTGACTACGTACGTTTTTTTCATTCCGTGTAATTTTTATCGACAAATTCATCAGCACGATGTTTCTCAACCTTAGTCGTTTCTTTTTAGACCTTGGGGATACCTACTTACATGTCAGGTATGGCTCGTGGTCTTCTTGGTCGAGATCACCAACTTGGATTTCGTCATGCCCGTCGTACTGCACTTCGTGAAGCTGATCTAATTATTCTCGCAGGTATTTATTGTTATGAATTTTGATATTATCACTAATCTACATTTTTTGTATTCATTGTTTGGGATTAATTATTGAATTGAGTTACTATGAATGTTTGTTTATTGGTTGTTTCGTGGATATCTTATGTTATGTTGTCGAATTAATTACCTTGGAACAAGGATGATAGGATCGTTTGTATGACGTATAGTTCTCAGTGACTTTCTAAATGGTAGGCAGGGTGCGTCTAGATATATTACGTTCTTTTAATCAAATACCATCTCAAATTCAAATAGTAGGTGGTGATAAACTGTAATCGAGAAATCCGACGATGCTCCTAGTCATAACTTTGGCTTACATGTCTTTCACCGGCTAGAAGAACAAATGTATGTATACCAATGATTTGTGTACCTATTTATTTGTTTGGTCAATTAAATCTCCCTAATGGTTTCTCAATCGGTAGCTAAACAAGCGTGTGCGAAGCATTTTTATCTGAATTGAACGTCGCAGAATGCAATATTGAATTGATTCTACTCCCGGTATTCCTATTGATTCATATATTTTAACGTGCATTGAATATATATATATGACCGTAGAATAGTCCTCAATGTTCCACATCGTATTTAACAAGTTTGGATAGTCGAGTTAGTAATTACACTAGCCCTCACACGAAAATGTAACTTAACATTAACTACAAAAACTGATACACTTGTTAATTTATTCATCTGATTAGCTTTCTAAATTTAAATGCTACTGTTCCCAATGGTAAACGATTTCTCTTTTAATTGTTCTATCAAATATCTGCCTTCATCATATACATTTTCTTGTTAAGTTTCTTCTAACTTTATAAAGTATTCTATCCATTTCTTCTTTTCAATCTATTATGTGTTTTCTTTTTGTTGTTTGTTTCAAAGGTGCCATTTGTGATTTTCGTTTAGATTATGGTCGTGTGTTAAATCGAAAAGCGAAGATTGTTGTAATTAATCGAAATAAGAAGAACTTATATCTTGTAAATTTATTGTTTCTTTTTTTTGGTAATATTTTTGACAATAAAGTTATATTTCTTTTATTATAACACAGTAATGTTTGAAATCCTTTACAATTTTATCTACACTGCTCATTTCCTGACTTTTCGAATAGTGTAATAATCCTTTTCCTAAATCATTGGTAATAGTGAGTTTGAATTATTCAACAAAGATTGGTCAAAATTCAAACCCCTTACTATTAATAATAGAAGTACCATACCAATCAAACACGTTTGTGTAGCTATCTGAACCCATTGGATTACAATAAGTAATACGTTGGGTATTCGAAACAAAACCTATTGTGTCTAAGTTTCTATGTAAACATCAACACACTTGGATGAAGGTACATTCAGTTGAAGAACCTTGGATTCCACTGATAACCATTTTTCATCTATCATGGAGAAATTCCTACTGTAGATCTATTCTAAATACAGCTATTAATGTCTGTTAAGTGCCTTATGCAAAGCCTGCTACCCGTCATTATGTTAAGTAACGTTAACGAAAACACTATATTGGTTAGTGTCACTATTTCTTAACAAAACAAGGTATCATTAAACACTTTAAAATACTATTGTGTACCGTCTATTGATTCAAAAATGTGGTGTATATGGGCACAACTGACCCTAAAGGTTTTCAGTTGAAGATAAATGTCTATTAGAAGCATTACTGATCTTTTCGATATAACTTCACATGATTCGTTGCAATAATTTCATCCATGAAACTTCCTACTTCATGAAATATTAGCTCTTATCAGTCTTTCGTACATGAACTAGGAAATTTCCGCTTATCTCGATCATGATTCCTTTAAAAAGTTTTATAGGACAGTGTTTGATAGTAACTAATTAATTGTACAAGTTGTTAATTTATAGTCTAATGAATACTCACTTAACAGGTAGAAATTCGTGTACATGGCTTCAAACTACAGTATAAGTGTACGAGATACTACTCAGTCCTCTAAACTGAAGTAAATTTAAGGAGTTCAAATGTACGACTTATTGATAGAAAGTCAAACACTTTAATCATTAAGCCTCCGTTCCACACTTCAATACTAGTGTCTAAACCATGTTAGCATTATGTGTTGGCAGCAGGTAAAACGACATAAATAAATAATTCTTTTTTCTCTTATCCATTTAATATTTGTCTTTATTTTTTAATATTTAAATATAGAATGCTGACTATTTTTGGAGACCATATCTAACAATTCAAGCTGATGTTGGTACAACCCTAAGAGATTTATCACTTGAACTACAAAATTCTACTAATGAACTAAATTGTTCCACTGAATGGTTAAATATTTTAAAATCACGTGAAATAAAACAAGATGAAGAGATTAAGTAGGTTATTCTCATTGTTTATTCTTGTAAAAATGTATGGTTAATTCAACTAATGAGTTTTCATCCTTTAATTAATGTAGATTAACAATATTTATAGATTAACCCTAATCTTGAGGAATTAAGAAGGGTTTGAACTGTATGGCTTCTTTTCTGATCACTTAACACTGTTAATTCTAAAAATTCATCACAATAATTTTCTTGGTTATGATAGCAGGATGACGAGATGTTTGTAGATAATAATTGTTCACTCAGCAGTATTAACGAACATTGTTTCTCTTTAAATCCTTCAGTTCTGATTGAATTCTGTCTGTCAAACTCTGACATAAATTAGCAAGAACCATAAGTTCAGAGTGCCTTATCAACTGCTTTCAATCATCTAACACAAGCAACTTTTAAAGATCCATCTAAAAGATCTCCGGTCTTTATAAGTAGTTTTGGTTAAAAGAAATTCTGAAGGGTATAGAACATTCATTTGCTTTGCAATAAAAGTATTCTGCCTACCCTGTTAATTTTAGCCGATGAATTATAAAGTTTATTATTTTTAATCAATGGAAACTATCCAGATCAACTTTTACATATTTAAAATTTTAAATGGAGGTGATTTATATTACTTTTGTCATTAGAGTTGCATTACACATTTTGTAGTGTCCGTTGATATGTTCAGCCCATACAGCTTATTCTACCTCCTGGACAGGCCGATCTATTCGTTCTTCTTGAGTCACGTTTTGACCTTATTAATTATTCACTTAACAAACCTGATTGTTTTTATATGATCGCGTGTGTACAGCTTATAGTACTCATCACACGTCTGTAGCGTATTTTTGCGTCACTATAAATATCGATTAACGCTTGGTTGATGAGAGTTGGTTCACATGCCTTCTCCACTGCGCATCATTTCGTTTCGCTTCGTCCTTTTGATCGTCTGCCTGGATCAATGATTGTACAATATATACGTATTCGAAATCCGTTCTCGTATCTGACATATTTTAATTCCGTTATTCACTAACATGAGTTAAGTCGATAATTATATGCGAGGATAGGCGATATATATATTTCGATAGCGATCAACATATGATCTAATTGGAGTCAGATATCGGGCCACTAATGTGGTGAGCCTGTCGATAACATTGTCCGATCTTATCGACGTCTAAATAATGGACCACAACTTTTTTGGCTTTCGTACTTCCATAAGTTCATATTCTTAATCGGTTCATGAAAAAAATCCAATTGTTGAAGTTTATTAATCAAGTTAGCTGATCATATTTTCGTGTCCATCAGGTTTAATACATTTGAAAAAATCTCGAAAATTCGTATATTCCAGTCTAAAATCCCGTCATTTAGAAAAAAACTTCAGTCATATTGTTGGTTTGAATGGTTTTAACATTCTGTTTGTTGGTTCTAAACTTCAAGATAATCAATGGTAATCTCAGTATTCATCATATCTTTTATGTTTTCCTTTCAGACTAAGCTGTCAAGTAGAAGGTATTGAGCATAACAATCCACTTTCCGTTCTCTGGAAGTTGGAACATTATGGTCTACCAACTGATTCTTCCGAAGATAGTATTATTATTGCTGATGGTGGAGATTTTGTAGGATCGGCAGCATATATTGTACGTCCAAGACAACCGTTATCTTGGTTAGATCCAGGACCATTTGGAACGTTAGGTGTTGGTGGAGGATTCGCATTAGGTGCTAAACTATGCCGCCCAAATGTAAGTTTCTACAAATTATTTATTAGGGATTATATATAAATGAAACAAATTAGGTAATTTGGGTTTAAACATATGACAGCTGCATTTCTCCTATATTCCAAACACATTTTTAGAGTTTTACTGAGTTATAAGATTATTTCTTTTAGCTTCAGAATAAAATTCAGTTTTTTATTGGTTTTATTCTTACGGATTTTGTTTCTCATATTAACGGGTAAGTTCAGCATATTGTAGAGATTTTAATTAACCAACTAAAATGCTCATCTTTAAAATGAATATTTATACTTCCTCTTGAAGGACTATTTCTAGAAGTTTCAATAGAAGTCGCAGATATTCCATACAACTTTCAACGATAAATCCATTTCTTCTTGTTGATGATGTTGGTTTCTTTATTCTTCTTTTCTTCGTTTTTCTGTTAAGTATTTCAGTTGTACAGTATGACGACTTAAAATTTCTGACGTTTAACTGTCAACTACTTGAGTTAATGTGCTTGTAACAAGATGATCATTATGATTATAAACATTTGAAAATATTTTATATACGACAGAATCGGAAAATTCCTGTAATCATATGCCTCGATAACTATATCCCGAACACAAACAAAGAAAAAGACGATAATGATTGGAAGCGAAATTCCGCTTTAACGTAAACTGATGTACAAAAGTGAGATGTTTATGCTGATTATCTACCAGAAGGGAAATTGTGTTAATTATGACTAACTGATTCACCGTGCAAGAATATAGCAACGATTCTTGATGGAATGTCTACAACTAATGGTGTCTGTTACCGTAGTATCCTTCAATAAAAGCGGAGTCAAAAATGAGCTTGTCAATGGGTCCATATTTATAAAAACAGGCATTAATGTAGGCGAGTCTAATAAGAAGAGGCATTAAAATGGCTCTTCAATAATATAATAAAATTAACTCTTAATACATTAACTGAAAAAATATAACAACTCAAGAACAAGTTTCAAAATGTTCTGTTATGACGTCGTATAGATGTAAATCTAATTTTATAATAGTTTGATATAGCTTAGTGTACGAGCTTAAACTATGTGGTATTCCGCGTTAATAGTCTAGTATATGTATGTTTCTACAGTGTACAATTAGTTTGGTGCGCATTTCCACCTTTCTGTATTTCCTTTTTCCATATTGCTTCTGAATTCCTGAAACATCACTTTATTTTTAGTTCATCATGACTGTTCTTTTTTAGAGCATCAATGAATTTTCATGTGCACAGATGAGCGGCACTAACGAATGAGTTGAGTGAAGACTCTCTCCCACCTCCCCATCCCATAGATCTTTTCAAGTAAATCTTCTACAACGAAATCTACCACAGCAAAAATTAGAAAATGCTACAAAACAAGCTGAAATATGATTTATTATATCCTTGTTTCATAACCTAAGGACTCACCAATCACTTTATAATTATGCCCATCTTCATTTTTCCATGTCTATGTTGCAATAATAACTCAACAGTTTGTAATTCGGTTTTTAATAGTTGTTCATTGTCAAAAACTTTTGTTTACTTTTTTCCCATATAGGCTACTGTCTGGGTTATTTATGGTGATGGTTCAGCAGGATATAGTTTAGTTGAATGGGATTCTTTAGCACGTCATCATGCTCCTGCAATTGCTGTTATTGGTAATGACGCTTGTTGGTCACAGATTGCACGTGACCAAGTTACGTTTTTCCGATCCAAAGTTGGATGCCAGTTAAACTACACACCATATGAAGTAATTGGATCAGCTTACTGTAGAAGTGTTGCTCCTGTATCAGATAATTTCATAACTAATAATAGCAATCCGGTTAATGGTTTCTTAGTTGACAAACCTCAGTTGGAACAAATAGTTCATATATTTGATGAGGCTAAACGACTTTCAAATAAAGGGATACCATCTGTTGTAAATTGTCTTATCTCCGCAAGTAGCTTTCGAGAAGGCAGTTTGTCTGTTTAACACACTGTACCTAGTATTTGTTTTTTTGTATATGAATTTCACGTTCATTTCTGACCATGTAAATTTTGCCTTACCATTATATCTATTTACTAATAAATATTTTTCAATAAACATATATCTTCACTAAATAATCTTCCTGTTCAACACTCTGTAACTGAATAATCTGCGGTATTTTTACTCCAATATGTCATTACAATAAACTACAATAGGCTTTCACTACTCTCGTTACCAAATCTTTTGGAATTATTGGAGGCTAATGCTTAGTTAATGTTGGATTACGATGTATATTTGAAACTACTCCCCAGTGTTTACACTTTCAGCAATTTACTGTGTGTATCAGGACTCCTCTGTAACAGCAATGATTTTCATGTACTGAGCTGTCGAGACGATAATTATATTGAGGGATCACTTGACATTATCTGTTTTGTATTAGTGGTCCAGACATACCTGACCCGACGTTTGTCATAAGGTGTGAAGTCTTCAGTCCATCAAGAATGTCTTCGACATTGATGTTTAAACCGTTAGTCTCACTGAATGCTCCCAGTCAAGGGTCCGCACTAGGTCACATCTAGATTCTCTGTGCTGCGAATCTCCCAAAGCAAATAGTCACCTTAGCCTATATACTTCTTGATACATCAACTATCTCCTAAACATATCTTCACATTCCATTTCTGACTCCTGATATGACTGCGTTCGGCAATCGGGAAGCCGGTCGCTTATTAAGGTTAAAAGTATGTCTGCCTTAACGTGGGTTTACGCAAACCCAGTGCAAATCATTAGCGTAAAACACCATAACCTACTATTTGACTCAAGCAAACAGAGGTTAGTTGGAAGACATACTAAATTATCGAGGATAGAATTCCTATCTGGTCAGTGAAATAGTGGTAAACCGGTGACGGAAAGTTCATTTTCTCAACATCCCAAACTCAGAGGACTGATCACAAGGGACTGAATAGTTATTGATAAATGAAGACCAACACGGACTGATGAATATTCAGGCGACCCTACACATTCGTCTACATGATACTGCTCTGTGCTTCATGTGAAGCTAGAGGAAGCAAACCTAATTGACCGCTGAACGTGTGGTGCCTCTGTAGTTCTCATCCGCTCAAATGTCTTTTCTTTGATATCTTGGTGAGATATCCTTATTTCCAGTCTATTATTGACACTTCATTCCTAAATCTTTCTGAATAGAACGTAGAACATGTTTGCAATCACTTATATGTGTGACTCAGTGCTGCGGCCGTTACATTGTCAGGTCATACTGATTTACCACTCTTGGTTTATCTGATGACTATGCTGATTCCCTCGATCGTTATTGGAAAAATAAACATGGGACGTACAAACGAATATTGTAAATAAATTCTCACTACGCAGCCCGTATTTCGATTCTTATAACCGCCGTCACGCGGTTGTTCCTTCTATCCTGAACAGTATAAG
Organism: Schistosoma mattheei; assembly: GCA_944470405.2. Taxonomy (NCBI): domain Eukaryota; kingdom Metazoa; phylum Platyhelminthes; class Trematoda; order Strigeidida; family Schistosomatidae; genus Schistosoma; species Schistosoma mattheei. The sequence continues at coordinate 83,142,640 of OX103947.1, forward strand.
ATTTGATACCTGATGCTATTAATAGGTTTTACCTTTTAGTCGGAGTTCACTGATGTTACATTGCTATGGATTTGTAGAAGAAAGCGATTCCATTCAAAACGTAGATAGGTAAAAGAACACAAGTGAACATTAAACGTTTCAACATGCTTACGAGTTCAGAGTATACAAAATTCAGGAAAAACTCAAAACACTGTATTATTTATTGTCAAAGAAGGAGCATCACGTTTAAGATCTTTTCCGGTTAATTCTCGAAGCACGACTGATTGACATACTCTCAACATATGACTCAAGTAGCAAGAAAGCCAAATTTCGACTATGATATCAGACATTTGTTAGTAAATTACGAGCTGTCAATCCAGATGTTCTGTTCAACAATAATCATAACAAATTTCAAAAGAAGTTTCAAATTTTAGGTTTCTGGGGCAAAATTTTCGTAATGCCAAATAAGAACTTTGTGAGACTGAAAATGTTCAGGGTATAAGTAATAAACAAACAAGAAAAAGGTCTGAGTAAAAACGAACTTATTCGAAATCTAGCTAAAATTATCATATTCACAACAATGATTAACAGTCAATTACATATGTTGGATTCTTCTTGGAATAAAGTGACATATCGAGTATCGTGTAAAATTACGCCTACATTCTCTTCTGTGGCGATAAGTGTAATACTTAAATCACTTAGAAAGTACATGATGAATGCTTCAATAAAATTCCCCATTAGCATCCTCTATTTTCTGGTACCGAGAAGTAGGTGTTTTGTGATACTGCAATCCTATATTATATTCACATTTTTGTGCGATCCCACGATAAGGACTGGTATCTTGTAACTCCAAATTTTGGAATCATTCTGTATAATGGTGTTCAGGAACATGTGGCACAAAGTGGTTGTTCACCATGCAGCAATAAGTTCTGTGACCAGTAAATGGGTCATCTAGCATTTCAGGCATATCAAACAAAACAAAGCAAGAAGGCAGTCATTCAAGATATTCTGAGATAGACGTAATTAAACTGAAATTTCTTAACTGTGAAGATGCCACAGGTATTCGGAGTTTGATCAACAACGTAATTCATAGCTGTGTAGCGGTAAATAAATCCCGAAATAAATAGCTCTGTAAGTGTTCGACATCGAATGCTGACCATATGTTTTAATGAATTCACCTAGCTGAAGGCGCTCGGTCAGGCATCCGCACCAGATCACGTGTAGGAACACCGTGCTCAACAACCCGTGCAATCGCTAGCCAGATTAGATCAGACGATCCTCGATATATTGATAGCCTATCAAATCATAAAATCTTCTACTACCGAGGTTTTTTCAGTCAAAGAAAGGCCTCAAACGTCCCACGTAGAAGTACTTCACGTAAGCGATCTGTCTCTAGACCATGCGAGACGGATAACCCCGACTGATGCTGGTATCATAACCAGTATGGAAAGTCTTCCAGAAATTGCAGAAAACCCTGCAATTTTCCCAACACAAAACCGAGTGACTCGAAAAACAACTCGGGAAACTTACAAGCCGGCACGCGTTAACGGCAACCGTAGCCGGCGAACATAGCCGTCTGCTATTCGTCACAAATGTAACAAAGAGAGTCCGCTACCTCGTCGACACAGGCGTAGAAGTTAGCGTTCTCCCAGCGAATCTTAACGACCGGCTTCACGAATCGGCTTTACACTTACAGGCGGCAAAAGGAAAACCGATTGCTACGTATGGCAAAAGGTACGTTTACCTTAACGTGGGTTTACGCAAACCCATTCACTGGATCCTCGTTGTTGCAGATGTTTCTATGCCAATCATTGGTATGGACCTTCTACAACACCATATTCTAATCATCGATACGCGCAAACGGAGGCTAGTAGACGGAAACACTAATTTATCCTTTTGCATAACTTCCTTTTCTGGTTGCAGATTATCCCCAGTCACAATTAGACATACGATAGACCCTCTTTATCAACCACTACTCGATAAGTACATTGGGATACAACAAACTCAACCGAAACTACTGTGTGTAGCCAGCAACGTTACACATCACACCACGACTACAGGACTTCCTGTATTCTCTCAAGCACGACGACTAGCCCTTGAAAAGATAAGGTTGGCGAAAAACGAGTTCAACGACATGATAGACTTAAGAATCATACGACCGTTAAACAGCCCATGGGCATGTCTGTCGCACATGGTCCCTAAAAAGGATAGCAACGATTGGTGTCCAACTGGCCACTATCGGTGACTGAATGCGAAAACCATTCCCGATCGTTACCCGTTGCCTCACATTCACGATTTGACAGCTACCTTGAAAGGTACAACTGTCTTTTCGAAAATCGACTTGGTTAAAGCGTGTAACCAAATTCCCATGGCCACTGACGACATTCCGAAAACAGCTATCATAACTCCTTTCGGACTTTACGAATTTTTGCGAATGCCTTTCGGTTTAAGAAACGCTGCTCAAACATTCCAAAGGTTTATAGACGACGTTTTCGAGGTCTCAACTTCGTATATGCGTATGTTGACGACTGCCTGATCGCAAGTCCGGACAGAGAAACACATCTCAAGCATCTGGATCTTGTTTTCGAACGACTACAAAAACATGGCATCACTGTAAACACTCAGAAATGACAAGTCGAAACTGACTCATTAAACTTCCTAGGACACACTACAGATGCACAAGGCATCCGACCCCTTAGAACCAAAGTGGCGGCAATTCTGGACTACCCAGAACCGACCACGATCAAGCAGTTTCAAACGTTTAACAGCCTCGTAAATTTGTATAGACGATTCACACCTAAATGCGCGTTACTCATGAAACTTCTTACCGACCAACTTCGTGGAAATGCGAAATCCATCAATCTGGAAGACACCGCACAAAAAGCATTGTCCACAGTAAAGGAACTTATGGCTCAAGCAACAATGCTTGCTCATCAGACACTGAAGCACCCATTAGTATCACCGTAGACGCATCCGACTCAGCAATCAGAGGAGTCTTACAACAATGGGTTAAGAACTTCTAGCAACCATTGGCATTTTTCTCTAGATTGCTAGACACCGAATCGAGGTACAGCACATTCTGTAAGGAACTCCTAGCTATGTATTGTGCTGTACGCCATTTTCAACATTATATCGAAGGTCGCGAATTCACTCTTTTCACTGACCATAAACTGCTCACCTTCTCTTTAAGCTCTTCTTCAGACAAGTACTCTCCCCGTGAGTCCCAACAACTGAACTACATTGCGCAGTTTACTTCAGATATTCACACATTTCTGGAGCAAGCAATGCAGTGGCAGACGCCTTGTCTCAAATAACTTCCTTGAACAGTTTCCAAGGAATCGACCTTCTTAAACTCGCCCAGCTTCAAAATTAAGGCACCGATCTTCAGCACGAGTTATCGTCTACAACTCTTAAACTACGCATCAAACAGATGGGAACAGGTAAGGAAACCTTACTTTGTGACACATCTACAGGTAGGGATCGCCCAATCGTGCCGAAACATTATCGACGCAATGTCTTCAATACATTGCACAAACTTTCTCATCCAGGTGTTCGTGCAACCATCAAGCTTATAGCAGAACGATTTTGCTGGCCTGGCATGAATAAAGACGTGAGGGAGTGGGCACGCTCCTGTGTAAGCTGCCAAAAATCTAAGGTTATCAGACACAATAAATGTCCCTTAGGCTCGTTTAAAACTCCCGATGCTCGTTTCGACCATGTTCATCTGGATTTGGTAGGACCTTTACCAGATTCAAATGGATACTCTTACCTCTTAACCTGCGTAGACCGTTTCACTCGATGGCCAGAAGCAGTACCTATCAAGGACATCACTGCTGAAACAGTGGCCCGCACATTCGTCGAACGATGGGTAGCAAACTTCGGCTGCCCTTCAACCATCACTACAGACCGCGGACGTCAGTTTGAATCTGATCTTTTCCGTCGTCTGAAGCACTCGCTTCCGAACGACCGCCTACCACCCACAAGCAAACGGGTTGGTAGAACGTTTTCACCGACAACTGAAAGCTTCACTATCAGCTGCAAACGTTTCACAGTGGACCGACGCTCTTCCACTCGTCTTACTAGGTATCCGCAATGCAGTGAAAGCTGACATTGGATACACTGCGGCTCAACTCGTTTATGGAACGACACTTCGACTTCCAGGAGAATTCGTGGATCCTTCGTGCTCTTCGATGAACATGGATCTAACCTCCTACACGAACAGGCTTACAAACGCAATGCGTTCAGTTAAACCTGCTTCCACTCGACCTCAATCAACTGATGTTTTCGTTCAACCTGACTTACGATATAGTACACACGTTTTCGTTCGTCGAGACTCGCATCGACGACCATTCGAATCAGCATACGAAGGACCTTTCAAAGTTCTTCAACGCGAACCGAAGTACTATATAATCGATAAGAACGGAACCAACGATAGCATCAGCATCGATCGCTTCAAAGCAGCGTATTTAGAAGGAAATCCTATCTACGTCGATTTTCCTTCGGTACAATCGAACGACACGACTCCACTCATAATTCCTCAACCGACAACCAACACTGCGATGATACTCCCAATGTATCTGAAAACAAACTTAAAACGACGCGTTCTGGAAGAGCTAGATTTCCAGAGCATTTAAACGACCATTGCACGTAAGGCACTACTAGACATTTAATATTATCTCGATCTTTCTTTTTACGATATATATTTTTAAAAAAAATACAATTTTAATATGCTTATATATTTTTATTTTTATTCCAAAATAAAACAAAAAAAACAATTTTTTAACGATATTACGTGTAAATTAGTTTAGATTCCAATTTTTTCGACGACATTGTGTTTTTACGCACATACGAGTGTATTTCGACATGCACTTACATTTTCTTTTTTCTTTTCCAGGCCGGCTGGAAAAGAACGATGACGTTTATGAGGAACTGAAATTTTCATTGTACATTTTCTTTTTTTACTATGTTGTACCTCGGTCCTTGATAGTAAGGAAAAACGACCAGACGCTGCTAATCCTAGCAAGCTATCAGAAGAGTGTTTACCAACGACAAACTCGCTGGGTTTAAGCTTCTGGCTGGTCACGTCTTAGGTTTATCACCACCCCACTGAGAGGAGTGATCTGTAGCGGTAAATAAATCCCCAAAATAAATAGCTCTGTAAGTTTTCGACATCGAATGCTGACCATATGTTTTAATGGACTCACCCAGCTGGAGGCGCTCGGTCAGGCATCCGCACCAGATCACAAGTAGGAACACCGTGCTCAACAACCCGTGCAATCGCTAGCCAGATTAGATCAGACGATCCTCGATATATTGATAGTCTAACAAATATATCTTCCGATTTCCTCGCTTCTGTCTTCTGAATTCCACTTGATGGGTACGCTTTATAATAGAAGGTGTTACTGGTTAAAGCGTTGTTAAGCTTTAAACACCTGTGGCATCTTCACTCTGCCCTCCGAATCGAAGAATCTTTATTCAAAAGAATTATGACGCCTCATGATGAAAGTCAAGATTCTTCCCTTTTAACAACCACAGCAACAATTTTTATAGATACGTGGAGTGTACTGATATAAGCTCAGTCCAAATACACACGCAAAGGCAATATCCAGAAGCTAGAGATAAAGTGCAGTAGAACGGGCTATAGGTAAAAGTTCTCAACTCAACGAGTAGTCAAATGAAAGTATTTACCTAGGAGTCTTTCACGAACAAACTTGACATACTTGAAAGGGCTCAGAATGTTGTCGCATTATAACTCACTAATATTTTTCTCTACAACTTCTAAAATACCCAGGTTCCAACCTGGAGGAATCGGTGATCCTCTGCTACTAGATATGGAGGCCCATTAAATGAAGGTTTCTCCTATTCATTCCATAAATATTTAAGACCTAAAACAACTGATACGGGAGTAAATCAAATAATCCTGGGGCTATAAAAATATTTTTTTATTTTGAAATCGACCTGGACTTGCATAACTGAGTTATCTAATGTACAATAACTATTGTTTAATTCCGCAAACTGACAAATTGTTGTAGGTTGGTTCATTACAAATTTCTTACTTGTTCACGTTATTACGTAAGATATACATATGTCACTTTTATATTGGCTATATCTAACTTTTTAAATCTTGATAAATACAACGACTTGATTGTTTATAAATTGTGACGTGTAGTGCAATCATATTCTTGCCATGAATGATCCTAGCAACGCACTCAACTGTACTCAAGAAAAATGAGCTCTTAATCAACTATTAATTCAACTTAGATTAGTGTAGGGGAGTAGCTGATCTGCCTACCTTAGTTGACAGCGAAGTTTTGGAATCGTATCATAGCGTCAGCGTGCGAGGGCAAAGGAATCAATCGAATATTAGCTTGTCACAAAGATTGGATACTCGTCGCATATATTTTACTCACCAGTGTCCTATGGAAAGTGTTTTGTAAAAAGCTCCACGGTTCCTTTGTTAATTAATCGTATTCTGGTATTTTTGAGTATTTTAAAATCACCAGCAGTTACGTTCTCAAATATAAATGTTCCAGGTGTATATAAGGGTTTTAAATAAACTTGTAGGACTTGTCGTTTCACGACTCAGAAATATGAGCGTTCGACTGGACATATTAGTTTTCCTCAGTCCAATGCTGCATCATTCAAACTTTACCGATCTGAGTGATTACTATGAATGATCTTATTGTCTAAATCTTGAATAGCCTGATTCATTAGTTCGAAAACACATTTGCCATCCGGTGTTTTATATGAGGCTTTGAAAATACAGGAGCTATTTCATGATATCATCTTAATTACTGTTAATTTAAGTTTTCTGTCTAAATAACAGTAAATATCCATTAATAATGATAAAGTTGAACTTGCTTGAGACACTTTGCTTGTTGGTGTTTTGATTTTGTGGTTCATCTGAATGCTATTTTTCCTTTGCTTGTGCTTTCCATAATCCAGTCCTTTATTGTTCACCTAACTCTAGACACGAAACTTTAAATAAATGAATAGTTAAGCGTAAATGAACCTCAAATATAAAATGTTATAACTGTGGTTAACCACTAATTTTGCTGGTAAATTTGAATTCGTGTTTACATGGGGACGTGAGCACAATACGTCGTATGACCTCCTTATGCCTCCGAACTATCAAATGTTTTGTGGATGTACTTCTGACTCATTGCTTTCCTTATATCAGCTAACGTTTTTAGACCATAAGTTGGTTACTGAGAGAATTGTCAGAAGATTACACACTTTAACCCTGCTAACGTTTATCTGTGTGGTTTCACTTGGTAGATGTAACTGGTCGTAACAACTAAGTAATCAAACACTACTTACCTGTTCGGGAAATTTTTGCAGATATAGTAGGTTATAGGGAAGATAGTGGAGACCAAACCAAAATGCTGCATCAGCACATGAAGTGACTGTTTGTCTATATATGTTATTTGAATATATACAGTTTACCTATTTGGGATCAGCAGCTGAAGATAATAGGTAGAATGACTCTAAGATTGTCAGCATGAAGCGGATGCATTCTCTCTCTGTCTTTTCCTGGTTCAAGTATCACTTCATTAATGCCTTTTCGTCCCATCGAGAACCACATACTCAACCTTTGAACATTTTATCGTTAATACTACAATATTTCTTTTTTTAATATTTATCATGCTAATTTTGCCTCACCATCGTAATGTGCTTTGGCAAATCGAAATAACGTTCATGTGCACCAGACCCTCTGTGGATTATGAATGATTGGCCTACACATAAGCTTTGAATTATAAGAAAAATTAATTTATATATAGTTTACGTTGTGTGACATTTTGCATGTCCTTATGTGCCTTCTCGATCATTTTAATATACAACAGGCTCTATGCAAAGACGTATTTTGAACACTAGTGTTGATAACCGAATTCAATCTTCTAGTGCTAACTTAAAAATTATTTAATGAAGTTTGCCATCTCATGCAGCTGAACACATGAATTACTTAAACCTCAGTTCATTGTTAATAGCAACCGATCTTTACCATTTGGATTGCTTAGGAACATTCCTTGACCTTGAATATTTCCATACCAGGAAAAAACACGCTTCGTAACTTTATTTTTATTTTTGTTTGAACACATAAATATTGGTACAAAAGGGCAACAAATATGTATGCGCCACACAAAACAATGAAAATTCGAAGAGGAAGCAAAAAAGAATAATGACGAATAGATTAGTGTGAAGTGGTGTAATAATAATAATAGTAAAATGAGGGAAACGGAAAGGTACAATCAGAAAAAATCTTTCAGTTAAGGAAGATACAACCACTTTTTATGAAGAAAGCATAAGAAGGTTACAGCAGGATCGCCACTGGCTTCTATTCTGAGCCATATCTAATAACGTCTCTGATCACTGTGTAGCACCATCGCTAGGACCCCAGCCAGGGAGTCATGAAGGACCACCTCTTTTGGTGGATCAGTCGTCACCGGTCATGGAGGCCAGGACAGTCTGACCGATGTTGCCGGAGCAGCAGGCCAGTTGAACTGCCCTTCGAAAAATTCCGCCAATCGTCCAAGACGTCGATGGATGTTAGTGATTGGCATCCCATCATCCTCGCAGATTGTTTCACTCACACCAGACTTCTTGCTGTCAGTGGCTCGGATGAGTTGGAAGAGCTTCCGGTAGTTACCAGATGCAGCTGCTGCTTCCAGCTCATTAGCACGCTTCGACCACCAGGCTTCTCGGTCCTTAAGCAAGCTTTGCCCGATTTCCTTACGTAACATCCTTCGTTCATGGTCAAACTCACGGTCACCCGGAGTAGACCGACGGGATTCAATGAGTTGTAAGGAACCAGAAGAAACCCAGTGCTTAAAGCGGGACGTTTCGCAAACCCACAACTGACTGTTCCCGCCATTTTCATGGCGTCATGCAATTGCAACCAATGCTCATCAATACTTTTCGGTGTAATGGTAGCTAGCCTAGAAACGAGCTCGGTTCGATACTTACTAGCAACAGAAGTTGCAACAAGCTTGCTAACATCAATCCGTTGGTGGCGGTCACTTCGTTGTCCACTGAAAAGTAAGGTAAGATTGGCGCAGACCAAGGCATGGTCAGAGTCCAGATAGGTACTCCAAAAGGAGCGGCAGTCTTGTGCACAACCACGCCAGCGGTAGCTGATCGCGATGTGATCAATCTGAGTCCAGGCTTGAGATGCAGAGGGAGGACGCCAGGTGACACATCGGCGATAACTGTGCCGAAAGTTTGTGCTAGCCAGAAACAGGTTGTAGTTTGTGCAAAGTTGCAGTAGACGGTCCCCGTTATCTGACCTGCCACCAACGAGTCCCCATCGGCCACCTAAACGATTCTCTTCTGTGCCTAGACGCCCGACCTGAGCATTCAAGTCTCCGGCTAGTACTACAATATCTGTCGAACGCACTTTCTGAAGAAGAACAGATAACTGGTGGTAAAAATCATCCTTGATTGCATCCGGGCTGCGATCTGTCGGGGCATAGGCGGAGATGACGAAAAGACATCGTTTCTCACGCCGATTTCTTCTCACTTTGATGGGACTCTCTAATCTAACAGCACATAACCGACTGTTAATGGGGATCCAATCGACTAGCGCTGCCTCAGCTCTAGCGCTTAGTGCGACACCAACGCCAGCAAGACCAGACGAAGATGCCACAGGGTCCCCGGATAAACGCACGTAAAACAAGCTTTTCGAAGCGACAGATGGAGATCGAATTTGTAGTACTTCGCCAGAGTCTTGAATACGGGTCTCGGATAGACAACAAACATAAATATTAAGACTTTCCAAAGACATAGCCAGCCCTATCTGTTGTCCGACCTGCATAAATGTGCGAACGTTGAAGGCAGCCAGTTTGAATGGTGCGCGTGGTTTCAGAAAAACTGCTTCAGTCCTCGTATTCGGTGGTAACATACAATTTTCAACCGGACAGTGACTCGAGAACGTTTAGATACAGTCGAATTTCCACCAAAGACGAGCCGCTGTATAAGTATAAAAGAGGGTGAATAATGTGGAAAATAATAATAATAATAATAATAATATTAATAATGACAATAATTATGATGATAATAATCTGAATCAATTGTTTGTTTTTCAAAGCGAGAAAGGTAATTTCCATAGGCATAAAGAGTTCATCAATTTGTGTGTGGGCTGTGATACTGCTCGGGTGCCCAAACCGAAGCAGGTGGTTATCTTAGGGGGCCACTCCCCGAGCCTTTGACCTAAAGGTCTAACCCACAAGGCAGTGGAGCATCGTAAGGAGATGCAGTCCCATGGTAGCCGGTGACCAACGATTGGTTCATACGCCATTTGTTCCCTCAGGATACTGGAGCCCATGTGCACCATTGATTTGGAATCCGGTTAAAGCGCCGGACATTCGCTTTTCGTCCTCTCATTTTCGTAAACAACACCCCCGCCACGAGAAGGCAATGAGTAGGACTTCCCTGGCAGAGGCTGTATACGCTTGGCCGTGTGAGAGTATTTCGAGAGGGAGAGCGGACTCTCCCCACTCTCGGCCGTACCAGGGCATTTGATGGCGGGGGTGTTGTTTACGAAAATGAGAGGACGAAAAGCGAATGTTCGGCGCTTTAACCGGATTCCAAACCAATGGTGCACATGGGCTCCAGTATCCTGCGGGAACAAATGGCGTATGAACCAATCGTTGGTCACCGGCTACCATGGGACTGCATCTCCTTACGATGCTCCACTGCCTTGTGGGTTAGACCTTTAGGTCAAAGGCTCGGGGAGTGGCCCCCTAAGATAACCACCTGCTTCGGTTTGGGCACCCGGGCAGTATCACAGCCCACACACAAATTGATGAACTCTTTATGTCTATGGAAATTACCTTTCTCGCTTTGAAAAACAAACAATTGATTCAGATTATTATCATCATAATTATTGTCATTATTAATATTATTATTATTATTATTATTATTTTCCACATTATTCACCCTCTTTTATACTTATACAGCGGCTCGTCTTTGGTGGAAATTCGACTGTATCTAAACGTTCTCGAGTCACTGTCCGGTTGAAAATTGTATGTTACCACCGAATACGAGGACTGAAGCAGTTTTTCTGAAACCACGTGCACCATTCAAACTGGCTGCCTTCAACGTTCGCACATTTATGCAGGTCGGACAACAGATAGGGCTGGCTATGTCTTTGGAAAGTCTTAATATTGATGTTTGTTGTCTATCCGAGACCCGTATTCAAGACTCTGGCGAAGTACTACAAATTCGATCTCCATCTGTCGCTTCGAAAAGCTTGTTTTACGTGCGCTTATCCGGGGACCCTGTGGCATCTTCGTCTGGTCTTGCTGGCGTTGGTGTCGCACTAAGCGCTAGAGCTGAGGCAGCACTAGTCGATTGGATCCCCATTAACAGTCGGTTATGTGCTGTTAGATTAGAAAGTTCCATCAAAGTGAGAAGAAATCGGCGTGAGAAACGATGTCTTTTCGTCATCTCCGCCTATGCCCCGACAGATTGCAGCCCGGATGCAATCAAGGATGAGTTTTACCACCAGTTATCTGTTCTTCTCCAGAAAGTGCGTTCGACAGATATTGTAGTACTAGCCGGAGACTTGAATGCTCAGGTCGGGCGTCTAGGCACAGAAGAGAGTCGTTTAGGTGGCCGATGGGGACTCGTTGGTCGCAGGTCAGATAACGGGGACCGTCTACTGCAACTTTGCACAGACCACAACCTGTTTCTGGCTAGCACTAACTTTCGGCACAGTCATCGCCGATGTGCCACCTGGCGTCCTCCCTCTGCATCTCAAGCCTGGACTCAGATTGATCACATCGCGATCAGCTACCGCTGGCGTGGTTGTGTACAAGACTGCCGCTCCTTTTGGAGTACCTATCTGGACTCTGACCATGCCTTGGTCTGCGCCAATCTTGCCTTACTTTTCAGTGGACAACGAAGTGACCGCCATCAACGGATTGATGTTAGCAAGCTGGTTGCAACTTCTGTTGCAAGTAAGTATCGAACCGAGCTAGCCTCTAGGCTAGCTACCACTCCACCGAAAAGTATAGATGAGCATTGGTTGCAATTGCATGACGCCATGAAAATGGCGGGAACAGTCAGTTGTGGGTTTGCGAAACGTCCCGCTTTAAGCACTGGGTTTCTTCTGGTTCCTTACAACTCATTGAAGCCCGTCGGTCTACTCCGGGTGACCGTGAGTTTGACCATAAACGAAGGATGTTACGTAAGGAAATTGGGCAAAGCTTGCGTAAGGACCGAGAAGCCTGGTGGTCGAAGCGTGCTAATGAGCTGGAAGCAGCAGCTGCATCTGGTAACTACCGGAAGCTCTTCCAGCTCATCCGAGCCACTGGCAGCAAGAAGTCTGGTGTGAGTGAAACAATCTGCGAGGATGATGGGATGCCAATCACTAACATCCATCGACGTCTTGGACGATGGGCAGAATTTTTCGAAGGGCAGTTCAACTGGCCTGCTGCTCCGGCAACATCGGTCAGACTGTCCTGCCCTCCATGGCCGGTGACGACTGATCCACCAAATGAGGAGGAAGTCCGCAAGGAACTCCAACTCTTGAAGCGTTACAAATCACCTGGCCCAGATGACTTACCTCCGGCTCTTTTTAAAGATGGTGGTGACTTTTTGACTAAGGAATTGACGACGTTGTTTACAAAGGTTTGGGAACTAGAGAGTGTACCAACGTCATGGAATGAGTCGATAGTTGTCCCTATCTTTAAAAAGGGTTCACGTCGTTCCTGTAACAACTATCGGGGGATAAGTCTACTTCCGATTGCGTCCAAGCTATTGGCTTCCGTCATACTTCGTAGGTTGTTCAAAACCCGAGAAAGATTGACTCGCGAGGAGCAGGCTGGGTTTCGTTCTGGTCGAGGATGTATTGATCATATCTTCACCCTCCGCCAAATGTTAGAACACCGCCATACTTATCAAAGGCCAACAATCGTAGTGTTTCTTGACATCAGGGCTGCCTTCGATTCGTTGGACAGGACTGTTCTCTGGGATTGTCTATTGAAGAAGGGTGTGCCTGAGAAGTTTATTAACATCCTAAAAGCCCTATATAAAAACACCTCAGGCAGAGTGAGGGCATACAACCACCTCTCTCCATTGTTCCATTCGAGCAGTGGGGTTAGGCAGGGTTGCCCAATCTCACCATTCCTCTTCAACTTTGCCATCGATGACATTCTGGAAACAGCTCTGATGAATGTAAGTAATGGTGGTGTGGATCTGTTGCCTGGAGAAAGACTTCTCGACCTTGAGTATGCGGACGATATTGTCTTACTGTGCGATAATGCCCAAGGCATGCAATCCGCACTTAATCAGTTGGCAATCAGTGTCCGTAGGTATGGTATGTGCTTTGCACCTTCGAAGTGCAAAGTACTTCTACAAGACTGGCAGGATTCTAATCCTGTACTCACCCTGGATGGTGAGCAGATAGACGTAGTCGAGAAGTTCGTGTATCTGGGTAGCTGCATAAGTGCTGGTGGGGGTGTGAGTGATGAGATCAATGCACGAATAGTGAAAGCCAGAGCGGCTTATGCCAATCTGGGCCACCTTTGGCGCCTTCGTGATGTTAGTCTGGCTGTAAAAGGTCGGATCTACAACGCGTCGGTGAGAGCAGTTTTGCTCTATGCTTGTGAAACCTGGCCTCTCCGAGTTGAGGACGTTAGACGACTCTCTGTGTTCGATCATCGCTGTCTCCGAAGGATTGCTGACATTCAGTGGCAACACCATGTCAGTAATGCAGAGGTTCGGCATCGTGTGTTCGGGCACAGAGATGATAATTCAATTGGTGTCACCATCTTGAAACACCGACTTCGGTGGCTTGGACATGTTCTCCGAATGTCGTCCCAGAGAATTCCACGTCGTGCATTATTTGCCGACTCTGGGACTGGTTGGAAGAAGCGGAGAGGTGGTCAGTGCATGACATGGTGTCGTGGCATGAAAGAAAGCTGCAAAGGACTGGCTTGTGTTGGTCCTTCACGACTCCCTGGTTGGGGTCTGAGAGATGGTGCTACACAGTGGCTAGAGACGTTATCAGATATGGCTCAGAATAGAAGCCAGTGGCGATCCTGCTGTAACCTTCTTTTACTTTCTTCATAAAAAGTGGTTGTGTCTCCCTTACCTGAAAGATTTCTTCTGATTCGTTACTACCACACTACCTTACACCAATCTCTTCGTTATTGTTCTCTTTTTCTTTTGCGCTCCTTAGTTTTTTTTCTTTCTATTTCTCTTCGAATTCTCATTGTTTTGTGTGGCGCATATATATTGGCGCTCTCTTGTACCAATATTCATGTGTTCAAATAAATAAATAATGCCGAGCACGATCAAGTTGTATTTCCTCATTTCCGTCGCTATTTGACTAGTCTTCCCAGTCTTCCACATTGTCTGTAAATTCCATGTAGCTATATTAATTGTTGCTGTGGCTGTAAGGAGGGGAATCGGCCATGTGGCGTCTTGATTCTTCTGAATGAATGTCCTTGAATCCTTAGGTCAAAGTTTGAATGCTTTAGTTTATTTATTCGGGTTAGCGTATTTTTAATAAGGTTGTTTTCTACGGGATAAGATTGCTGACCTTATACTCCACTCTCGTTTTTTACCCGGGATTCGGACCGGCAGTAGCCCTAGAAGTGCTAAAGGTGGAGTTTTCTCATAACTATATATACGATAATTTTGCTGTCTAAATGAATTTTGTTCATAGAAGTTTTGCTATTCTAATTAATTTAATTTATCATTTTGTTTTCTAGACCTATAAAAAATTCCTTAAAAGTTTCGCTACATTAACTGTTAAACTAATTCTCCAAGATTTGTCAATTCAATTGTCTTTTTCATTCTGATTGATTTTTTTTTCTTATTCAAAAGTTATGGTGACGCCTATTGAAAAATATACTTTAGGAAATCCATGTAATAATGGTCATCTGGACAAAGATGATGATGAAAATGATGATGATGATGAAATCAGTCTAAGTTCTGATGATGAAATTAAATTAAATAATGGTTTAGAAAGAAAAAATTCACAATCTGTTTGGTTTCGTGCACAAAAACGTATTGTTGGTCGAGTTCTACAAAATGATCAATCTATCAAATCAATAATTGGTAAAAGAGCTTATGAATCACTTAAATCTTTACGTTCTTTAATGAAATTACATATCAAACCTGAAAAAGATGTAAAACAATTATATAAATATTTAATTAAAACAATTGGAAAAATTGGTGTTATATCAAAACAACAAAATTTAACTGAAGAAGATTATACAAATATCAATGAAATTAAAGAGAAAAGTCGTACAATGGTCTAACATTAATAAGTTTTGCACAAACTGAATATACATATAATTATAATTTTATTAAAGAACAAATAGATGATTGTAAAGAGATTATATGTCAAGCTGTATCATCATATTTAAGTCAAAAATCAATTGAACGTATTAAACATGTATTTAATGTATTAAGTTCAAACGAATTTCTTGATTCTGTATATGATCCAAAAGCGGATGAAATAAAAAAAGCACATCTTCGTAATTTAGCCAAATATTTAAGTCTTTTATTAGAACAAATTAAATAGAATATTGTTTTTATTCAGTTTAATTATTGAATTAAAAAAATAATAACTATTGTCCCTTTTTGTGATCTTAACATTTATGATACTTGTATACATTAACTATTGAATTATATACATATACATATGGGTATAGGTGATGATTTATGTATCTACCTAGGGTTCAAAATGTTCAGTGATTTTTTTTTTCTCCCTATATTATTCATATACACACTTATGTCTACCTAATTGTCATTTTGTGGAAACATGCTTATCTTTCTATGAATGATTATTCTTATTCTGATACCATGTATGACAAGTAATTGTATGTATTTTAATGCTGCATAGGATTCATACTCTGATTGTATATTATAATAATGAATATATAGTTTATTCAGTTTTCCCTTCTTTATACTTTTGATTATGATTGTGTGTTTTTTTTTCACTTTCTAATGAAAATTACTTATTATCTATACATGCACAAGAGAAAATGACACCCAACTTTTGATATAAATTTTAAATAAATAAAAATTCAAATTGTAGTTTATTTTGTGTTTATCTGCACTGCATTATATTACGGTTGTTCTTTTTTTTTTTAAGAAAACAAGTATTTTAGTGGTTATGTGCTGATGGTGGTGGTGGTCGGTATTCACAATATAATCCTTAAGCTTTGTTTATAGTTCGTCCTGATAACTGTTACCAGATAACGCCTCGACGATGTATTCATCAGAATGTTGCGTGTTTGAATCAAGTCGGGCTCATGATTGCTGTTGTGTTCGGTATTTACTATAATCCTTAAACTTTGTATATAGTTCGTTCTGATAACTTACTAGATAACGACCTAAAGGTGTATGAATTCAGAAGGTGAAAACGAAATGTTGATTAAGTTTATTATTGCACCATGCACAGATAACCAAAATTATAGGTACGATAAGAAAGCATGTAGGCGGCCTATGCTTCATTGGGAGTAACAGGCGTTAGTAATAAAGCATGAAAGAGCCGTGTCGAAAAGCAAACGGAGAAGCGTGAGAGTCGAATGAGCGAGTCAATGAACAGAATTAAAATGTACATATATATACATTGGGAAATGAATGAACCATTGAATTAATTAAGCGACTAATACTAAAACTAGCAGAATGATAATATGCATAGGCAGTGAACAATGCCCAAGCATACGTATTCATACAAATGCAACATTAATAAAGGTAAAGTGGTATAGATAAGTTGTTATTGGATGGATTTCTCTGTCCGTTAAATAAGTTAACAAAAGGGATTAACCAAATTAAATGTAAACAAACTGAATGCACGTGAGCCGCTATAGTCGTATGAATAACTGTCGTTTATTTTTTTAACACTTCTGTCCACTTGTTCGAACTTTTGACGTTGCATCCGGCAATCAACCCAAGTAAAGTTGGAATCAGTATTTACACTATCGTAATCCATTATGGAGGGCGTGATTCCTTATCTGTCGATTTCGCTGGCTGATATGGAAAATGTAAAGTTTTCTACGATGAAAATATCACTCCATCATGCTACGGAAGTGCCGAGTGCAACGCACTCAGTCATGATGGAGGAAAATTACAGCACAGCAAATTCCATACTTCAGTTAATTCCATAATAGAAAGGATTCAAAAATATCAACATTTGAATAACTAAATGAACGAAAACTTAACCTCAGTTCCTGAATTCGATACACTTAGATGATTCGATAACGTGGAGTTTATCCCCAGCCAAATTTGACATTCCTCACCTAGTTGCACCCGATTTTTTCTATCACAGAATTTCAGCCTTATTTGGTAAAAAGAAGGTTTATTGATGGACTAATCAGTGTAATGGTGACAGCTTTGGAGTTTTGCACTAATTTCCAAAATCAGTGACTCATAGCTTGTATCTTATTAATAGCTGAGTAAAAAATAAGTATAACCTATCACTACTTACTTACTAAGACTATTGATATTCCAAGACTAAAACATGAAGAAGTATAGCATTTCCAAAAATTGCGTTAAGAATGTGATTAAAAACTAAACATAATATATGGGGTTTGGAACCTTAACCATGAATCTTAACCCAACTCCCAATCCTTACGCTTTTAGGTTTTTCGTAATAAAGTATTCATATAACTATATTGTGATTGACTATACCTTGGATTACTATTTTAGAGGTCTCTGGAGATGGTCAGCAAAGTATGCTTTCTACATTCAGATTACTTAACATATCCATGTGAATATATGGTTGTTTATCCGTATCTTTTAATGTATTTTGCATAAATTTATAAGAAAAACATTATTGAAAATTTCCAAAGAAAATATGAACCTTAACATTATATCTTAGATGACCGTCAGTACTTTGATAATCAAGTGAGTTCAGTTGGAACTTATTATTTTGTACTTCTTTTGCTTTTAAAAAGAACTATTTTTAAGCTGGTGTAGCCCCTTCAATATTTGTGCTAATATTATAATAATCCATATGCTATTATGAACTCCAATGACCTTAAATTAACTCTGTTACCACTCGTGTAAACTGTTGTTTCGCCCTCATGAGGATAATGTTACTGATATTAATATATATGGTCATTTATTAGTGAAAAAAACAACTGTAGTGCTACTTAATAGGTGTAATTGTATTACAGTAATACTAATTTTTGATAAACGTGATTATTATTATTCATTTTTGACACCCTTATTTGTTTAGTCGTGATGTTTAGGTCATATTAATCCCTGAGTTACAATGATCAAAAATATTTAATTAAAGTAAAACAATCGTTTATTAGATTTCAAGGTTAGCGAATGAAAGAGTATTTTATTCTATGTGAATTTTACAAGAGATTTCATAGCTCTAGGATATTAATGTAAATTGTTATTGACGTCTTTCGAAATGACCGATCCATGGATGCAGCCAAAATTAATTAATGAATTGAGATATATTAAGAACGGTTCTCTGTAATAAAAACGTACGCAAAATGGTATTCATCAGTTAAGGTGATTTAATAATACTAAATATAAGAATTAATAATATGTTTTTGGATAGCCCTTCTCTTCAAGATATCTGAAGTCTTTGTACCTTTGAAATTGATGTTTATTTGGAGAATTTTACGTAATAAGGTTATTGACACCTTTGGAAGTTTGAGTTTTGTATATTTGTCAATAAATCTTGGTGGTAACTCGTTTTCAAAAAGCATTTCCTTAAGAAGTCTAACTCTACGTATATGACATTGGGACGGCGACTGAGCTATACAAGCTCAGCTTTTCTTCTTATCAATAATTTTCCAGCTGCGGAAGCAAGGTAGCTGGCCACTCTATTTAGGTCTTCTGTAAACAGATCTCGAAGTTTCATCAGCTTTTGTCATTTTAAAATAGAGAAAGATGATGTTTAATCTGTTTTCAACTTCAGGTGGAATTTTTATTGCGGAGTGACAGTTGTTGAATGCCTGTAGAATATTTTTTCAAATCACATTTATCTCCTTAACTGATAAAAGCATTATCCACGTACCTATTATGCAAATGGAAGTTATCTTCAGTTGATTGTTTTTCAAATTGGCAGTGAAATAGTTTGCTGGCAATCCACCAAGATGAGATACCATTAGTTGTAACATCTTTTTATCTGTAGATTTCGTCAAATTGAAATCATGCACTAAACGTTTCTTGTAATAATATTTTATCTAAAGAAGGTTATGTTATTTCCGATAGTCATCGTCTTATGGCTCATGTATTTACATATGAAGCAAATGATCTCTGTAAGTGGGACATGCGTGAAAAATGATTCAACGTCAAGCAAAATCACGATTTTTTCGTCTACATTTACCTTCTTTATGAGATCGTGGAATTCAAAAGTTTCACTTAGGGAATAAATGTTAATATGCCTTCTTATAGATTCTATAAGAGACCTGCTAGCCAGTTTGCTGTATATTAAACGGGGTCAAGAAATTTCAAAGATCGTATGGAGAGATAATTCAGGTTTAGGTACTTTGGGTTAGTCATATAATTGCGACATTGTTGACCCTGTTGGCTTAGTCTACTAGTATCTTCATTAATTACGTAATTCTTATTCATTTACTGAAAGATTCGGCTAGTTGTTTTTTTTTAATCTCTTCCGTCTTGTTTTCCCGTTGACGTGCTAAACAAACTCGTTATCATTTGACAAAGCCAACCTGAAATATAGTCCATTGCCTTTAAAAAATAATTGTATCATTTAGATAATAACTTATTATTGCATATGATGACATTTTCCACAAATTTAATTAATGGAATGATAAATCATATCACGATGATCACTACTGTAGTATGTTTATCAGCCGATTTTGGATAATTCATTCGTGTAAATATTGATATGAATTACACTAAACAGTTACCAACCGATCACATTATACTTAAGTTTGTATAGATTGAATAGAGCATGTTGTAAATGTGATCATATTATACCTTTATATAATATTTCTTCTATATTACAAAAGTTACTCATTTCGAATTTTGTTCTACAGTTCAAGGTCGTTCTCGCTTTTCTAATTGTCTCGCCTCTGTATTATAATTTTATCGATTTTATGTTCAATTTGGTTAGCGTTTTGAATTATTTCTTCTGGTTAGCAATTTTTTAGCGAGTTAGTTTTCTACGGAATGGGGTCGCTAACTCCATGCCCAACCCTTCTTCTTTATCTGGACTTGGGACTGGCAGTAGCCCCAGAGGGGCTTTAGGCGGATGAACTAGAATTATCCACATTGTTCAATCAACTAGCTTCAAATATATATATGTCTTCTTTATAGAGACGTTATTCATTCATTAATAAATTGAAAAGTTGACATCTTACTTAGATTTCTCACTTCAATTGCATTAGTTACATTAATATAGAGTAAATGTTACTTAAGCAGTTTAGTTCATCCATTTTTATGGCATGTGCCATATGAATAAATAAAACATTTAATGATATTGCATTAAATTTTAGTCGACTACATTTTACAGTTTGTTTACTTAAGTAGCAGTATCATTTCTTAAAGAAAAGTAATAGCTTACAATGAAATGAGTACTTATTTAGAATATTCATTAGAATGAGTCTGAGCGTAAGAAAAGGCGTGATATGCATATATATATATACGTTCCACGTTTTTCTGTTAGGTAATACTCTTTACAGAGTAACTTCATATAGTCTATCCAAGACCTCATCAGAAATCGAACCCAAGGTAGTCAAGTTAAGTGACGCGAACTAAATTGTTAACATCACTAAATTGTAATTGATTGATCCATACTTCAAACCACAATCATTTCCAATTTTACAAGTACTAGTCACTCTAGAATATGTCTTGTCTTTTCAACACTTTATACGAAAATAATGCTTGAATGAATCATTAACCTAAAACAAATATGATGAGAAGAAAATTCACATTTTATAACAGACTGATCGGTGGTTAAAGCCATTAAGTCGTAAGTTCGAACTCTTATTAATTATCTCATTTTAGGAGACCGTACAATATCATTACTCCTAACAATTATAATGACTCATATTCAAGTATATAAACCAGTGCATAGTTGGTGAATTAAAAATTAAGTAAACTGAGGGTGATGAAATAATGTTCCAGAAAACCTTCTATGAAGAAGTTTTAAGTCGATGGTATGTATTTGGTTTATTCCATGTCCACTTAAATACTTAAAAGGAAAGATGTTGTGTCGTAATTCACTTTGATCATCATAAACTGTCTGTTAAGATAATATATGTTTTATTAACAGCTATTTTTAGTCTAAATAACCTTGGATAATTTACTGAATGAACACACGGATGAAATCTAATTAGTAAATAATCACATTATAACCTCAAACGGTATAACAGTCTAATAGGTCATAATAATATATCTTGGTATCCAGTAAATTAAAGTAGTCATATAATATTCTTTTGATCAGTTACTCCTGTGACTTAATCTGATTATAATCGTATGAAAGTAGAATCGTTCTGGGATAGATAACGATAATGATGAAATATAATTTGGTTGATACGAAGTCTAGAAACATGAAACAATGTGTGATGTCAAACTGGATGCAAACGTCTATTTTATTCGATGAGGACAGTTAGAACTGATTGATTTCCGTTGATGAAGTCGTGTTTTGCTCTCTAGTTTAAATGACAACACAGTTTAATTTGTTGACATTGGAGAATTGCATACAATCGTGGAAACGTCCTACATATGGTCCATTCGGATGTTGGAACTACTCATGAATGGATATCAGG
This sequence comes from Schistosoma mattheei, assembly GCA_944470405.2. Classification (NCBI taxonomy): domain Eukaryota; kingdom Metazoa; phylum Platyhelminthes; class Trematoda; order Strigeidida; family Schistosomatidae; genus Schistosoma; species Schistosoma mattheei. The sequence goes on from OX103947.1 coordinate 83,164,338, forward strand.
AAACTAAAAGAAGTTGTTACTCTTTAAGGTTTAGAGTAGAGTCAATGTCAAAGACACCACCACTGAGCAATTGGGGTTGTAAGTGATCTTCTGCAGGATCGAAATGGTTATTCTAATCAGCCATTCACACGTGTTCATTTCGTATTCTAGTCTTTACACAGTAGCGCGTTTGTGTCTGTGACTGTTTATGTTCCTGTGAAATCCAGGGATTACAATTGTAAGTGGTAATGACAGTCATTTAAATTTAGCAGACTGAAGAAGTATGTTCATCATATTTCTTATTACATAGTGTATACACTTAATCGTAGTCCGCCTGACGCTCAATGAGATTTATATTAATACTATATACTGCTCTGTAATCACGACTGAAGATAATTAATTCAGACGTTACAAGTAACCGAAGGCCGAGGTAACTAAACAGCAGTTCGTATATTCAATAATTACTTAATTTTACGTGCAGCATCGTGTACTATGTAAATAAAAACACGATTCAATATCAGTCCACGAAGTCACTAACTGGTAAATTGAGCTGTATTGGTATATGTAGCTCTACAATTTATGGTCTGTGTGATTATCACAACCAATATTTGAAGATGATTGGAAAATCCACTCATTGTTTATCTTCTTTAGAGCTCGAACCATAAATTTAATTCCTGCTTTTCCACTCCACAAACTTGGTCATTCCTCCGAATCTTATTGTTTATGCCCAATTATGATGATAAGGAGTATTTGAATTATAGTATGAACTAAGAATTCCAAAATAACGTAATCGGATCAAGAAGTACTAGATAAACACGAACGAATGTACTGTATTTAGAATTCGAAATCAAGCATTCAACAAGTACAAAGAAATCATTAGTTCATTCAAACACCACATTCGCCATACCTTAAATTGAAGTTTAGGTGTCTGTAATCGATTGTACGTCTTATTCTTAAGTTCATCCTGTGTCTGTCCGACATTGTACTGGATAAAAACTCTATTATCTAGAATGCATTGCTTCCTGGGATTGCGTACAATCAACATGATGGTTGAGTACTGAAACCATTGCTACCCAGAATTTGAACCATATACTTTCAGACTATCCTCCCCCACAAAATAATGTTGGATCTTCATATCCTCAAGTTATGAATGATGTAGCTACATTTAAAACAAGTTTCTTACAGTGACTAGAGTAAACATTACAAGTGACTTTGTGATAAGGACAAACAACAAATGATATGAAATCATCCGAATTGTAATCAAACTTGAGCTCATTTAGTACTTCTGCTTCTCACTGAACAAGTTTCCCACAAGAAACAAATGCATAATGAGGACAAATAATATTTGATAGAACATCAAGATTTGGTTCTTGTGAAATAGTTTCCTCAAATTTATTAAGAACGCTACTGCAGAGTAAAGAATCATTAGAAAAATCAGCATCTATCAAAACTACATCAGGTTTTCGATCATGACTAGGTTCACTCAACATATTTTCCTCAGATTTGCAAGAAATTTCGTCAGAAATAAGTGAGTCATTAGAAAAAACCATATCTGGTACGATAACATGAAAAATCTGATAAGTCGATTGATTAGAAACTATTGTCTCGCAAAGATTCTGAGTTTCATTTAACTCGGAACTGCTAAGTGACTCTATACTGTCTTTTAAAATCGTTGATACAGATCAATCACCATTATAAATATTCAACTTAATAGAATCAGAATTACAACACTTAATATTCGTTGCAGCAAGATGTATAGTAGTGTTACAAACTGACTGAATATGTCAAATATCACCACATTTAAAGCACTTAGAATTACGAAATTTACACGAATTAAAAGAGTGGAACCTGCCACAAGACAAACATTGACCAAATTTGTGCCCATCTTTGTGAACTACGTCGCAACTCCTCAATGAATTATCTTCATAACCTTGAGTTGCACTGGGTTGGGATGACGTAATGTAGTGGAATTTGTTATATCCTGAATGAATCGGTTTACGAAATCTTCCTCCTTTACCACATTCGAAATTTTCATACTTAACATGGTCTAGCAGTAGATCCGTGCGAGTCGTATAAGAAAGCAAAATGAAATTTTCCGGTAAAGCCAGAGTTTTTAATAAGCTTTATGCTTCTTTTCCGACGTATATGAGGAAATGTGCCACAATATTAACATTCTCATCATCTTCCTTGGTCATAGCCCAGAGCTCGAACCTTTCAAAGTAATCCTCAAAAGCATCAAAATCTGAATGTATGTTCAACCGTTCCATCATAGGCTCAATCGCGACGTCAATATGATGATTAAGAGTATTTGAATTATAGTATGAACTAAGAATCCCAGAGATAACGTAATCGGATCAAGAAGTACTAGATAAACACGAACGAATGTATTGCATTTAGAATTCGAAATCAAACATTCAACAAGTACAAAGGAATCATTAATTCATTCCAACACCACACCAGTGGCTGTTAGTGCTTTTGGTAGTTCCACCACTTCATAAATTCATCTAATTACGATGTAGTGTACTACTGCAACTAACACAAACGTGCAACGAATCCTGAATCTTATCAAACTGGTTGATAGGACAATATCTTGTTAGTAATTTCAACCTATTACGGTCCACGTTTTTCTGTGTAGGTAATACTCTTTACAGAGTAACTTCATATAGTCTATCCAAGACCTCATCAGAAATCGAACCCAAGGTAGTCAAGTTAAGTGACGCGAACTAAATTGTTAACATCACTAAATTGTAATTGATTGATCCATACTTCAAACCACAATCATTTCCAATTTTACAAGTACTAGTCACTCTAGAATATGTATTGTCTATTCAACACTTTATCATTTTAAGACATCATTCGATTTTGTGTAGCTAATGCCAGTTCGACACAACCATACTGTCACATTCACATTATTCTCAAGTAATTTGTACTGGACACATGAATGTCTATGTAGCATCAGAAATATTTTATTCACGCACTTGTCTTCATTCTATTTGGATAAGGTGTTTTCCTTATCTTACTGTTCACAAATCATTATACGTATATGATTAGACTAGCCTTATTTTGTGAGCTTGATAAACAAGTTTTCGGGAAATTAGTGCAAGTTTGCATACAGTATTTTTCAAATATCGAATTCACTCGAAGTAACGTTGAAATGCAGAGAACACTAAATATCTCTTTCCTCCTTTGATGTTTCACCCGTGTTTACAACGTGTTCTACTTTGCGATAGCCAACGATAATTACGAGTTTCAAACTATTGAGGAATTCCTCTAGGTTAAAACCTTTCTAATAGAAGTAGGTAGGTAAAACAAATATCACATTACAATTCGACAATAATCTCCAGTCCCATAGAAGAGAGAATTTGAAAATTTAGGGGAAGCTTGATGGTAAAGAAAAAGTCAAAGTTGCAACAAAATAACTCTGTACATTGTAATTTAAAATACGTAACAAATTTAGTAAACCAACATCGATAACCGGCAATCAGATAACAGCAAACATCAGTGTGATAATACGAATCGGAAATAAATTGTTCATTCATCAATGCACTTGATATCTATTAGTTGTCGGCTTAGCGATCAAAAAGTGTGCAATGATTATTCAGAAAATTCATATCTCAAAGACATATCTCTATATATGCTTCCCACTTAATAATCTATTGTTGGTTATGAGAATCAAAGGATTGTGGAAACTGTGCTATTTGAAATTCGTGTTTGGCAGATGGAAGTGGTCTTAAAGAAATTGTAAAACTAGGTTCCGTGTCATTCAGTCACTCGTTATCAAGACGTACCTGTAATATTACGAGACTGATGCTCCCCATTTGGTTCAAAGTTGCATCACCCAGCTCCACATTCTGAGTAGCCACAACTGAAGTGATGGGTGCTAACCGTCATGAATCCTAGGTTCACGAGTTCCTGTACACGATATTGAACTTCCTAACATCTTAAAATGGTGCACTTTAAAGAGTGTTACTCAGACTGATAGTTGGAAAGAATCTTGATCGACAGAATTCGATCAGTAGTTTAAGATTTGACAAACACGAAATTTTCACAGATTGAAATCATGAGTCAGTTGAAGCTAGACCACCATTGAAAACCTGGAAGCACTGGACGGCCGTTTCGTCCTAGTATGGAACTCCCCAGCAGTGCGCGTCCACGATCCCGCACCACTCGGGGCTCGAACCCAGGACCTACTGGCTTCGCGCGCGAGCACTTAACCATTAGACCACTGAGCCGGCATCCAACCGTGTTAATGTCTAACTTCAACCAATCCACGAAGTTGCGCTACCATATACCATTGTCTTCAGTGAGCTGATATCCCACAACAACTGAGGAGTTCCATACTAGGACGAAACGGCCGTCCAGTGCTTCCAGGTTTTCAATGGTGGTCTAGCTTCAACTGACTCATGATTTCAATCTGTGAAAATTTCTAAAAATCTCCACAAACCCCTTCTGATAATTATTCAAAACTCAGTGATCAGTAAACTGTATGAATAGAGCATTGAATAATATTGGCCATTAAATTCCAAACAGTTTTGATAAAGATATGAACATCAGATGTGAACAACAGACTGATCCAAGTAAATACAGTTGATGAGTTACAAATGGAATATAAAACCTGTCTCATAGATTCCGTATTAACCACCATAACAACTCTGATTAACATACTTGCAATAAGACATATTTGATCCGAAATTTGGACACCTTCATTTAGAATAATTTAACACACATAAGTAATTTGTAATTTAAGCAAATTATATTATTCATTCAGTAGTTGATATTAAGTTTTAATTTCATCGTTCTTTTGTTTTTATTCATAAAATTGATTATTTAATTGAATAAATTAACATATAATTTTAGATGATAAATATGAAGGTAACAAGTAATGAAAATACATGTAACTAACAATAACGATAACATTAACTGAAATTAATGTTGAAACTAATACACTGTGATGAATTCATTCAATTACGGTGATGTAATGTGTCAATTTGAACTGATATATACATATATATCGGAAAGGTTGTTTTTTGTTTGGATATTATAGTAATTTAATAGTTGAGTTTATACGTCGATTAGAGATAAGCCACTATGGAAAATCTGGAATCAGTGGACGGCCGTTTTGTGCAAGTGTGGGACTTCTCAGTAGTGCGCATCCACGATCCACGTCCGTCCTGTTCTCCTAGGTTTCTGTGGTGGTCTAGCTTTAATTGACTCATGAATTCAGTTATGCAAGAATCAGGAGACAAATGTTGAGTATGTGTACCGACAGTAGTGTAATGCCTCTGTTGTTCTCACATTCGCTCAGATAACCTCCCTCTAGTATCTTGATGAGGTGTCAGTCTTTCCAGTCTGTCAGTGGCACTTATCACTCCTCCCAAATATTTCTGAATAGAACGTGGTGCATGTTTGCACCTACTTCTATATGTGACGTCACTGTTTCATGTAGTGTGTTGTCAGATCGTGATGCTTTCCCACTCCTGATTTGTCTGATGACAATCCGGACTTCTTCGATCGTTGGTGTAGAAAGAGCTATAGGATGGTTTGTAGTTACTGCTTCGATGTCTGGTAGGTTCGATGGAAGTGGTCTATTTAAGCGTTTCTCAAAGTTTTCCACTCATCTGTTCCTCTGTTCTTGAATATCAGTGATTGTCTTGCCTTCTCTGTCGTCGACCGGTTTATCTGGTTTACTATATTTCGGTGTCAGTTTCTTCGTCGTGTCATATAGTTGTTTGATATTTCTTTCTCTTGCAAATTTTCCACTGTCATTGCTATGTCCTCCACGTATTTCTACCCCATCTGTAGCTGTTATAGGGTTACTGCCAGTCCAAAGTCCAGGTATAGAAGGTGGGTTGGATATGCGGTTGGCAAATCCATACCTTAGAAAACAACCTTGCTAAAAAAACGCTAGTCAGTATAAATAACCCTATACTAATAAATATATAATTATGTTCAAGAGCAGGTTAAAAGTCATTTGGTGATCGAATTTAAGGAATATAATGGAGTCGGTGATGCAATAATTAGATGAGGTTCGGAGACAAATAAGATAGCCGTTGGATGCCGGCTCAGTGGTCTAATGGTTAAGTGCTCGCGCCGAAGCAGTAGGTCCTGGGTTCGAGCCCTGCGTGGTGCGGATCGTGGATGCGCACTGCTGAGGAGTCCCATACTAGGACGAACGGCCGTCCAGCTTCCAGGTTTCAATGGGGTCTAGCTTCAACTGACTCATGATTTCAATCTGTGAAAATTTCTAAAATCTCCAAAACCCCTTCTGATAACAAATAAGATAGATTGTGTATTAATTTTAGAGATTGTGAAGGATTACTGAGTTTAGAGATTGATAAGAGAGGTTACGTAATCATTGAAGAGGATTTGAAGAGTTTACATAAGTTAAAGAATTAAGTGAATAAAAACCTATGAGTAAAGGGATGGTTTTGGTGCACGTAAAATAAGCATTAGTTAAGAGAAGACCGGATAACAAAATAAATATTATTAAAATAATGAACCGTTGCTCTTATCAGTCTCAAGTCCTATGAAACGTGCTCGGAACATGTACTCTTCTCTCTGTTCTCCCAATGTATGTGATTTGGCACGTACATGTAAATAAATAAATGTAGTTGTAGGTACTGAGAAAAGAGGACCGGTTAACTTTTGTTTGTTTGACTGAGCAGTTCGTTTTAAATAACATTCTCAGTCTGGCTGATGGGTAAGCAACCTTCAACAAAAAATTTATCCTGTGGTTAATCATTCGAGTGATATAATCTCATTTGAAGCCCAAATATAAGGATCAGGTTTTTTATCCACTATCGTATTTAACCCATAGGCTGGTTTTGGCATATTTCTCTATGAATTTCGCTAGATGTGCATTTTCACGTAGGCGATTTGTAACAAGGACAATTTCTTCCTCCAGGTTTTCTTTCGAGCAAAGTTTACGAGTGCGGTCGTACAATTGCATTTTTGTAACTGATTGGACAGAAACTGTTGTAATTAAGATAAACTCCACTTCAGATGTTTTTGCGTTGAATGCGTCTTTGTAATGTACCGTCCGAAGTTCGTTGGATTTCAATATCTAAGAAGTGGAATTCGCCTTCTGCTTCATGTTCCATAGTAAAATCTATATCATCGTGTGCTTTGTTAAACATATTGAGTAGGTACATAGAATGCTTATGATTGTTGCATACGTGAAATGTTTCATCAATATATCTACAGTAGAGTGCTTCAGCTCCCCCTGTTTAAAGTTTCTCATAAGTATATCAACCAGAAGTGGGCTCAGAGGACTACCCATAGTCAGTCCATCGATTTAACAGTACAACACATCGTTGAACTGGAATTGTATGTTTTTTCTAGTACACAAGAACATGAGCTGTTTAAATTCATTGATTTCTTTAGAAATCGTTAGACAGGAGATCAATAAAAGTTAAACTGTGAACAGTAATCATCAAAATATCAGATCGTTTTAAAATGTTCAGTAATTAACTTAACAACACGAAAATGGAGATTTTAAATATCATGGAAATATCCTAACACATCGTTTAAAATGTATATTAATTGTGGTCTCTGTGAGATACTAGTTATTCAGTCAATTAAAAGCAATGTAGAAACCTGATATATGTATATATATTCACAAATCCGCCTTCTGATAATAATCATCTGCTCACTAGTGATCGGATTCAAGAGGTATTTCCTTGAGTTCTAGTGAGAAGCAGTGACCAGTGGAATTCAGTCGGGTCTGTTGTGAGATAGTAATTGACTGAAGAAAATAGTGGACGGTGGCTCGATTTCGTGGATTGTTTGAAGTTAGATATTAACACCATTGAATGCCAACCGGCTCAGTGGTCTGGAGGTTAAGTGTTGGCGTGCGAGACCAATAGTCCTGGGTTCGAATCTCGCGGTGCGGTTTCGTGGATGCGCACTACTGAGGAGTCCCACACTTGCACAAAACGGCCGTCCACTGATTCCAGGTTTTTCATGGTAGTTTATCTCCAATCGATGTATGAACTCAACTATTAAATTACTATAATATCCAAACAAAAAGAAACCCTTTCCGATATATATGTATATATCAGTTGAAATTGACACACTACATCACCGTAATTGAATGAACTCATCACAGTGTGTTATTTATTTTATTTATTTTAACACGTAGATATTGGTATGAGGAGGCACCAAATACATATGCGCCACACAAATCTCATTCGATATGTGTGAGGGCTGTAATACTGCCTGGGTGCCCAAACCAAAGCAGGTGGTTTTCTTAGGGGGCCACTCCCCGAGCCTTTGACCTAAAGGTCTGATCCACAAGGCAGTGGAGCATCGTAAGGAGATGCTGTCCCATGGAAGCCGGTGACAAACGATTGGTTCATACGCGATTTGTTCCGGCAGGATACTGGAGCCCATGTGTACCATTTGTTTGTGATCCGGTTAAAGCGCCGGACATTCGCTTTTCGTCCTCTCGTTTTCGTAAACAGCAACCCCCCCCCACGAGTAGGCAGTGAGTAGGACTTCCCTGGCAGAGGCTAAATACGCGTGGCGATGTCAGAGTATTTCGAGAGGGAGAGCGGACTCTCCCCACTCTCGGCCGTACCAGGGCATTAGGGGGCCACTGTGTATTAGTTTCAACATTAATTTCAGTTAATGTTATCGTTATTGTTAGTTACATGTATTTTCATTACTTGTTACCTTCATATTTATCATCTAAAATTATATGTTAATTTATTCAATTAAATAATCAATTTTATGAATAAAAACAAAAGAACGATGAAATTAAAACTTAATATCAACTACTGAATGAATAATATAATTTGCTTAAATTACAAATTACTTATGTGTGTTAAATTATTCTAAATGAAGGTGTCCAAATTTCGGATCAAATATGTCTTATTGCAAGTATGTTAATCAGAGTTGTTATGGTGGTTAATACGGGAATCTATGAGACAGGTTTTATATTCCATTTGTAACTCATCAACTGTATTTACTTGGATCAGACTGTTGATGTTCATATTACTATCATAATTTTGCTTGGAATTTGGTTGAATTTAATGTTCTCATCAAATTGATCTGTTCATGATATACATATGACCAAGGGAAGCTAAATAATGACAGTTCGTAACACTTATTGGTGAAATTATAAATCTTTTTGTATTTCAGTTTTGTAACTGGTTATTCGAAACCTGAAAGTTTCGAGCTATTTTTGAGAAGATGGTCTTATATTGTCTATCATAAGAGATTTCTGTTTCAGAAGTTCTTCCAGAAAATACTTACCACACGAATTCTCCATTGTCAGGTAAATTAAGGTGATCTGCATCAACAGGGTAAAAAAAAATTACTTATTCTAGGTTCGATACTTTCTATTAATCCTACGTCTAGTTCTTTGCTTCCACTATATTTTCTTTTAATATTCAAAGAAATGGGGGAAATTTGATGTGAGGAAACCTAACCTAAGATAATTAGACGAGTTTCTGCATTTTCAAATGTTTGCAATTTATTCATCTGACTCTACCACTGAACTGGATAAATAATTTGCTCGTACAAATTTAATTGTGAATATCAAGCTGAACGTGGTTTTTGATATCAAGATATTTAAACGGAATTCGGAAACATAAACTATAGGATCTCATACAGTTGCCTAGAAGTAATACGTTCTACACCAAACTCAACGGTTCTTGGTACTGTCTTCCAAGTGTAGTTCGTAGCTCTCTCTAACAAATGTTAAAAATCATCTTCATACATTAGTTGTGATAGTCAGTGACTTCATGGACAGATATACTATCGTATCGAGATGGTTGATCTCATGTTAGTGATTTGATGATGTCTTGTTCTCTAAGCTTGTTTGTTTGGTGGTCGAGTTTTTAGTCTTATGCACACCAATAGATAAAATGACAAGAGGAAAAAACTCGCATGTCATCTACAAAATAAATTGTTCGATCTACGAAAAACAATACGTCGGACAACGCGAACGCTCTCCTCATCTTCGGCTGCCCGTAAATCAATTAGCGGTCAAACTCTACGTCATATCCTCGCTTATGTCAATGCATATGGACACACATTCGACCAGAAAAACATTGAGATCTTGAACAGGGGGTATACTGAAATCACCAGAGCATTTTTAGAAGCTTGGGACACATGTCAATCTGCAGTCAACAAACACACTGAAATGGATTCGATGTATCAACCATTCAAAAAAATGATGTGTTAATATAGGACCAAGAATCAAAACAATATGCGATTTAAAAAAAGTAAAAACGTAGACAATGACGGGTTAAAGGCCACCAATAACCGACCAAGATTGGAGTAGACAGAACAAGTTGTGAGTCATATTGGGCGAGACTATAATTTATGGACGAATCAATTAGATTTAAGATAACAGGTCTCGGATTTTATGGCAAAATTCATACACTCATTTGGCTAAATACTATTTCGTGATGAATACCCTAAATCTAATTCCCAACCCTAAACATCAACTGTAAATCATAATTAAAATTCCTCACACTAGTTTATAACCCTCATTTAATCCTAGATAGTAGGTGGACATTGTCAAGGTCATCTAAGCATTTCTCAAAGGTCAACCATAAATTATGATCTCATCTCATATTGAGAGAAATTTAAACACTTCATTTATATCTAACATTTGTACTGATTATGTTGTTCTGAAGAACACTGAAAGCTCCACAACCAAACTATCCATCTCAAAGAACAAAAATTCAATTAAAAGAGGTGTCCTATTTTCTGCTCTTCGTTTCTCTAAATTTTCTCTCAACCAACAACTCCTTGTGCATGTGGGGCATTTTCTTCATCATGACCGGAGTATAACAGAAGCTACCCTGAAGCTAGTCGTTGTTGTTCAACTTGCGTCCAATGTGTTTCACTGATCCCAAGCATCTCAAGGTTGTATCTTCTCATTTCTGCAGCAATTTGGAAGACTCCCCCGGTCTCTCACATTGTACGAGCGTTTCATATACCTAAATAACTGGTTTCTCTGGTTGTCAGAAAGGGCATCGGCCTCGTGACTTTCGAAGAACTCGGCTTTCATCATGAGGCGTCATAACTCTTCTAAATGAAGATGTCCTGACTCCTAGGGCAGAGTATAAAAGGTTTGAATTATTTTTTCTGGTTAGCGTTTTTTTTAACGAGTTAGTTTTCTATGCCAATAATCCCATACAATGGTTTCCCAAATGCATAGAACTAATGGTTAACGCTGCAGCCTAGGATATTTACCGCTAAGCCAGCGTACATGCAGTCCAGCACGAAGCCAGGTGCATGCCAGGCAGCAAACCCGTGAATGGCAAGCCAAACCGGATCGCTTCAACAGTGTAAAAGTTTGAAATAGGAACAATAACGGGGCGGATTTGCATGCATATAGCATACAATTCTCTTTGAACCTAGCACACAACAATAGCGTCATGCACTGTCCCATCGCCCTTGGCAGATCAGGCAACCCGAAAGTTACGAGAACACCATCAGGGCATACGACAGGATAGGTACCCCGTTGGCCGGACACTATTAGCAACAACGTACTGTGGGAGAGAACAAACCAGATCCCAGCGGAGGAAGAAATCAGGAGGAAGCGCTGGAAGTGGATAGGACACACATTGAGGAAAGCACCGAACTGCGTCACAAGACAAGCCCTCACATGGAATCCTGAAGGCCAAAGGAAAAGAGGAAGACCAAAGAACACATTACGCCGAGAAATGGAAATAGACATGAGAAGAATGAACAGAAATTAGACAGAATTAGAAAAGAAGGCTGAGGACAGTGGTTTGGAGAATGCTGGTCAGCGGCCTATGCTCCATTGGGAGTAACAGGCGTAAGTAAGTAAGTAAGTAGTTTTCTACGGGATGGGGTCGCTAACCCCATGCCCAACCCTCCTCCTTTATCCGGACTTGGGACCGGTAGTAGCCCCCGGAGGGACTCCAGGTAGAGTTCTTAACCAACAAATAATCAAACACAATTGTTTTCTGAATCAAATTATTTCATGATTAAGAATCATTTCAATATTAAACTATATAAAAGTCATCAATATGAAATGATTACTTTTGTTTACTTTGTTTTATAACTATACAAGTATAAGTATTTTCTATATAAATGAACTATTATTATAAAATAAATATAAGGAACCATGATAAAGACATTGATTTTTAACTTTGTTATATAATCAATCGATTTAGCCTAAATAGAAGACGATAGAATAATGAACATTGTTGACAATACATATACATCTATTTCTATTTCATTTATAAGCATATAAATGATTCTTTTTATGATATAAGATTCAGTGAAATATGGTATAACATTATAGGAAGTTCACGCTTTTATGTTAACTTGAAGTAATAAATTGTCTTTGAATTTAACGATTAAAATTTATTGAGATGAGTTGTTTTGATAAATATACATGTCAGAAGGAGTTTTGTGGAGATTTTAGTAATTCCAATAGTTGAAATCATGAGTTTATTAAAGCTAGACGACCATGGAAAACCTGGAAGCACTGGACGGCCGTTTTGTGTTGGTATGAGACTCCTCAGCAGCGCCCATCCATGATCCCGCTCCATGCGAAATCCGAACCCAGGACCTATCAGTTTCAACTATTGACATTACTAAAATTTCCGCAAAACCCCTTCTGATAATAATCATGTGCTCAATAATGACTGGCTTCAAGAGGCATTTCTTGAAGTTCTAGTGAGAAGCAGTGACCAGTAGAATTCAATCAGGTTTGTTGCGAGTTATTAACTGACTGAATACAATGGTGGATGTGCGGCCACTTTCGTGGATTAGTTGAAGTTAGACATTAACGCCGTTGAATGGCGGTCGGCTCAGTGGTCTAGAGGTTAAGCGCTCGTGCGCGAGACTGATATGTCTTGAGTCCGAATCCCGCGAGCTGGATCATGGTTGCGCACTGCTGAGGAGTCCAGTGCTGTGACGAAACGACCGTCCAGTGATTCCTCGTTTTTCATGGTGGTCTAGCTTCGATTGACTCGTGATTTCAACTTTCTTATTTTTTGTTGCGCAGATAACAACATTAACCCGCTTGGAGTCCCTCCAGGGGCTTCTGCCGGTCCCAAGTCCGGATAAAGGAAGAGGGTTGGGCATGAGGTTAGCGTCCCCATCCCGTAGAAAACTAACTCGTTAAAAAAACGCTAACCAGAAAAAATTATTCAAACCTTTTATACTCTGCCCCGGGAGTCAGAAGGTCTTCATTTAGAAGAATTATGACGCCTCATGATGAAAGCCGAGTTCTTCGAAAGTCACGAGGCCGATGCCCTTTCTGACAACCAGAGAAACCATTTATTTAGGTATATGAAACGCTCGTACAATGTGGGAGACCGGGAGAGCCTTCCAAATTGCTGCAGAAATGAGAAGATACAACCTTGAGATGCTTGGGATCAGTGAAACACATTGGACGCAAGTTGGACAACAACGACTAACTTCAGGAGAGCTTCTGTTATACTCCGGCCATGATGAAGAAAATGCACCACATACACAAGGAGTTGCATTGATGCTGTCCAAACAATCTCATGGACCAAGGATCATCAAAGCCTCGTTCAAAACAAAGAAAGAGGGCATTTCAATGAACATCATCCAATGCTATGCGCCTACCAACGACTACAATGAAGACGCTAAAGATCAATTCTACAATAGGCTGCAGTCAATCGTCGAGAAGTGCCCAACAAAGGACCTGACTATTCTGATGGGAGATTTCAACGCCAAGGTTGGAACGGACAACACTGGATATGAAGACATCATGGGACGACACGGACTGGGAGAAAGAAACGAAAATGGTGAGAGATTTGCAAATCTATGTGCCTTCAATAAACTGGTCATAGGCGGCACCATATTCCCACATAAACGCATACACAAAACCACATGGACTTCACCGGATCATACTACACAAAACCAAATCGACCATATTTGCATCAACAAAACGTTCAGGAGGACTATAGAGGACGTGAGAACCAAGAGAGGAGCTGATATAGCATCAGATCATCACTTGCTGGTCGCCAAGATGAAATTGAAACTCAAGAAGCACTGGACAACGGGGCGGACAATATCACAAAAGTTCAATACGGCCTTTCTTCAGGATACTAACAAACTCAACAAATTCAAGATAGTCCTCAGCAACAAGTTCCAGGCCTTTCATGATCTACTCAATGGAGAAGGAACTACTGTGGAGAGCAACTGGAAGGGGATCAAAGAGGCAATCACTTCAACATGTCATGAGGTCCTGGGTCACAAGAAGCACCATCACAAGGAATGGATCACTGTTGATACACTGGATAAGATTCAAGAAAGAAGGAACAAGAAGGCAGCAATCAATACCAGTCGAACAAGAGCAGAAAAAGCCAAGGCACAAGCTGAATACACAGAAGTAAACAAACAAGTGAAGAGGAGCATCAGAACCGACAAACGTAAATATGTGGAAGATTTAGCAACGACGGCGGAAAAGGCTGCAAGAGAAGGAAACATGAGACAACTGTATGACACGACAAAGAAACTCTCTGGAAATCGCCGCAAACCAGAACGACCAGTGAAAAGCAAGGAAGGCGAGGTAATCACCAACATTGAAGAGCAACAAAACAGGTGGGTAGAACACTTCAAAGAACTCTTGAATCGACCAGCTCCACTGAACCCACCCAACATCGAAGCAGCACCCACGGACCTCCCAATCAATGTTGGCCCACCAACAATTGAAGAAATCAGCATGGCCATCAGACAAATCAAGAGTGGCAAAGCAGCAGGACCGGACAACATCCCAGCAGAGGCACTAAAAGCAGACGTAGCGGCAACTGCAAGGATACTCCACATTCTCTTCAATAAGATTTGGGATGAGGAACAAGTACCAAAAGACTGGAAAGAAGGACTTCTGATCAAAATACCGAAGAAAGGCGATCTCAGCAACTGTGATAACTACAGGGGCATCACTCTTCTCTCAATACCGGGAAAAGTCTTCAACAGGGTATTGTTAAACAGGATGAAGGACTGCGTAGACGCCCAACTTCGTGACCAACAGGCAGGATTCCGTAAGGATAGATCGTGTACAGACCAAATCGCAACTCTACGGATCATTGTGGAACAATCAATTGAATGGAATTCATCACTCTACATCAACTTCATTGACTACGAAAAGGCATTTGATAGCGTGGACAGAACAACACTATGGAAACTTCTTCGACACTACGGCGTGCCTCAGAAGATAGTCAATATCATACAGAACTCATATGATGGATTACACTGCAAAATTGTGCATGGAGGACAGTTGACAAAGTCGTTCGAAGTGAAGACCGGTGTCAGTCAAGGTTGCTTACTCTCAGCGGAGGAAGAAATCAGGAGGAAGCGCTGGAAGTGGATAGGACACACATTGAGGAAAGCACCGAACTGCGTCACAAGACAAGCCCTCACATGGAATCCTCAAAGCCAAAGAGAAGAGGAAGACCAAAGAACACATTACGCCTGGAAATTGAAATAGACATGAGAAGAATGAACAGAAATTGAATGGAATTAGAAAAGAAGGCCCAGGACAGTGGTTTGGAGAATGCTGGTCAGCGGCCTATGCTCCATTGGGAGTAACAGGCGTAAGTAAGTAAAAAAGTAAGATAACAACATTCATAGTGAAAATTCCCATTGTGACATTTGGTAAATGAAGAGAGAACGAATCGATATGTCACTGCATAATTATTACGTAACATTGTCCACTCGGTGAGTATTATTTATATCCTGATTTGACTTCAATTGCTACTCATCATACGTAACTAGTTATGCTAATTAACTGAATATATAAATTTATCTCATGAATTCAACTACTGAATCAATGTCAGTTAGATGATGATGACTCAACAACGTCCTAATTAGTTATTAACGTCGTTTGGATAATTAAAACTATGTATTAATGTCGAGTTTGGATGAACAACTAATTGAATAGAAGAATCGCTTCATTGAATTGAAAATTCTAATTTTGATATTTGGTAAAAAGAATGAAAGAAGTAAAAAAAAACCCACCTTCCAATTACTTTTCTACTCATGGTTTTACCCTAATACATATATGACTTATAACAATGAAGTAATACTCATTAGATAGTTGAGTTACCTATTAACTATATAATATCACATTGATAATGAAATAATGTTGAGCAGTTGGGAAAAAAAGATTACAATAATCAAAGTAATTATTTGTAAAATCAAACAGTTGCTACATTGCATGCTATATAAAAAGAACTAACAAAATAGTTTAATGAATGATCAGTAATATAGTGATTATGTGAGAAAGGGGTATTGTGGATATTATAGTAATTTAATAGTTGAATTCATGAGTTAATTAAGCTAGACGACCATGAAAAACCTGAAAGCACTGAACGGCCGTTTTGTGTTGGTATGAGACTCCTCAGCAGTGCGCATCCACGATCCACGGCCTTCTAGCTTTAAGTAACTCATGAATTCAATTATGGAAGAATCAGTAGACAAATGTTGAGTATATGTAAAATAAAAAAGTGGATGGAATCATACATTCATTTAAATATATTTGAAGAAAAGAGTTGAGTCATGGTTCAGCTAAAAACCCACTCCCATACTGATCTCAAAGGTAGCAAAGGTTAGTTTTGTAAACATGGGTTCTGATGGCTTCAGTAACATACAACAGACGAACTTGTAAACCATGTGGTAAATTCGATGGAATATAGTGGATTACTTCAAAAGCTTTATTCAAATTAACTTGGTAAACTGTGTTCAAGTGAGCAAGAATAGAGCTCTTAATCACTGTCCCTTGTTCTTCGCTCAACCAAGACGAATAATGTTCTGATATGCGGTGATAGACTCGCCAAATTGTACGCCCTACTTAACTGGCTCCACAGTAATAGTTGAATCGGGAAATACACATGAATGTGGTGAGTTCAAACAGTATGTTTCTATTCATAGTTTTCATTATCAGATGGTTATAGAAAGCTGCGTTCAGTTTAGTTGCAGTACATATTGATCTGCGCCACATTTATTAACCATTGAGTTCAAATCTCTTCAATATCTTCATTTATAAATTGCAATGTTATGAACAGTACTTTCTTCACCCAATTTGTCTTTTTAATGACTGAATAGAGTTTTGTAAATAAAGTTTTACATGTAAAAAGAATTTCACATCACTAATAGTAATAAATGACTGAAGGGTCACAAATAATTTATTACGTAATGTGCAAATACTAAAAATAAGTTAGACTAAATTATGTAAAGTTCAGTTAGTTAAGAGTAAAATGAATAAACAAGAAACGTTTAGAAAGATGATGTAATCATTTAAAAGAGGAAGCTAGAAAAGACTCTATAATGTAACGAAATAGATTGTATGTTACCAAGGCGACAAAAAAGGCTAACAACTGTTTCTTTTTGAAGATATAATTAAAGATCATGACGCCTATCGAACATTTGACGTCATCACTTAATTTTCGAGAATGAAAAAATTGTGGGGGCTATATATTTTCGACTGATTGATCCTCAAATTTGTAACATATATTCATCAAACACTTGGATTATGAAATTTTTGTATTCGCCTAATTGTTAACTTTCATTCTTTTCCCAGATTAGTGCACAATAATCATAAGTCTTTCATTCAGATTTGTACAGCAAATGTATTATTTGGAGTTATACGGTTTCATATTTACAGCAGAACAGAACTCATTTACTTACGCCTGGTACTCCTTGTGGAAGATCATAGGCTGTCTACCAGCACTCTCCATTCAACATTCTTCTGGGCAATCCTTTCCAGCTCCTTCCAGATGTTATTCATCTTCTTCATATCTGCTTCTATTTCTCGATGTAATGTGTTCTTTGGCTTCCCTCTTCCCCGCTTTCCTTCAGGATTCCAAGTTAGCACTTGCTTTGTGATGCGGTTTGACGATTTTCACAATGTATGTCCTATCCACTTCCAACGTCTTTTCCTAATTTCCTCTTCAGATGCCAGTTGGATTGTTCTCTCCTACAGCAGACTGTTGCTGATAGTATCCGACCAACTGACATTCAATATCTTACGTAGACAATTGTTTATAAATACATGTACATTTTTGGTAATGATTGTAGTAGTTCTCTAAGTTTCAGCTCCGTGCAGTAGAACTGTGAAGATTGTGACTTTGATGTTGTCTTGCAGACAGTTTTTTTGAATTGCATATGTGTTGTAACGTGTGTACTGCAGGTTTTGATAAGCAGCGTTTTATTGATCGATTACAGTGACACGGAAAACACGTACGAACAACCTAGTGCCCTGATTGGTCCCGCTTCGCAGTCTGTCCCAGCCAGTTGAGTCTAGAACACAAGTCACAGCTTCCGAGTTATGAATATTTGTATTTCAGACATACTCTATTTATATACTAACCAAACAAACCACATCGTACCATAAAATAGAAAACAACATTTACACAATATTTAACAAGTAAAACAAACATCGACCAATGGGAAATGTCCATTTAACGTCCAAGAACACCATTCGACTTAGCATGATAATTATTGGCATATTCCTCTGCATACCTAACAATATGTTCTTCAATTGTGGCAATGCGACCCTTGCCTTGCCAATCCTTGCCTTCACGTCTGCATCCGATCCTCCAGTAAAAGGGGGCATCGGCTTTGTGATTTCCGAAGAATCTCGGCTTTCATCCTGAGGCGTCATAATTCTTCCTTCAACTACCAGGGCAGAGTTTAAAAGATTTAATTTTTTTAATCTGGTTGGCGTTTTTTAGCAAGGTTGTTTTCTATGGGATGGAGTTGCCGACCCCATGCCTAACCTTCGTCCTTTACCCAAGCTTAGGACTGGCAGTAACTCTAGAAGAGCTACAGGTTACAGAAACCATATTTATATATATGGCATTAACAGATCAGGTAATTGAACCTAGAACTTCAGTGTTATTGGTTCAAGCAAAGTGTTCTCTTTTAGATGAATTCAGTTTCGATTTGTACAATAGAAAGGTAAGTTCATAGAGGATTACGTACTAGCTATTACGTATATTGTTAGATAAACAGTCACATTATAAATGTTATCAACTAACTTTTATTCGACTTTAGAATTATAATAACAAATAACGTAATCAATTAAAGTGTTTCAAATACTAACTTTTTAAAAAAATTATCAACATAACTTGAATTATATTCTGTTTGAGCTTATCAAATCTCTTGGAATGACAAGGTCTAAATTCGAATTCCAGTAAAATTTAATTGTATTTCTTTATCCTGACAGCATCCATAATGTTCATATCTGACTAATATACATTTAGATATAGTTTTTATTAATAGGAATATATATGATAACATTTTAACTTTTTGGAAATCTACAGTATACCGAAATATATGAATTCTAAGGCTAGAGTGCCACTATAAGACGAAAAGACCGTCCAGTGCTTCCAGGTTTTCCATAATGGTCTAGCTTCAATTGACTCATGATCTCAACTATTAAAATTATCATAATATCCAAAAAAAACCTTCAGATAGCATTATGTTGGTTATTACTAATCAACTAACTACTGGTACAGAAATTCACATGCAACCAAAATAGTTTAGTAGAGAATTTACGCAATATGATATTGGATGACGTGGGTTCTAACCACACATGAAGCGTTACTTTTCTAAAGATTGTATACATATTTAGATGATGTCAACGGTTTTTGGAAGATTTCTTTCGAGTGTTTGAATGATTAGTGTGATTTATCTTTCGTAATATATATCCTTGTAGATCATCAACTTACATGATCTGTGTCGAATGATTGGAGGCCTACTCGATTTAAACTGGAATAGTGTGACCAACAGCTAACTTTGAAGTCACACCTCGAGGTCAGCACCTAACATGGATTACCCTTTCATCGTATCAAGGTATTATGGATGTTTTGAAGACCTCATAACACGAAGGACGTTATTACAGAAATATATTAGTAAAAGTAGGTACAAGGGAGAAGTCGCGACAACCACCGCATGGGCCAGTCAATGGCGTGCAAATAATTAATATGCGTTGGTTGTTCCCGACTTTGAGGAGGATCAGTGACCCGTTTGCCGGATGATTTAGCTAGGGCCGTGATATTTCATTGGCCCTACAACCTCATCAAATTTGATTAGTGAAATTGAAACATGATATTCACAACATTATCACTCTTGATTTTATGAACTATGATAAGTTTGGTTCAGCAAAGTGTTCTCTTTTAGATGAAATCAGTTTCAATTTTGTACAATAGCAAATAAACGCTTATCATTCAAAATGATAATAATCACAATAATAGTGATAATAAAATTCCATTAGACATGATAACACTGAGGTAAAGTAAAAAGAGGCATTCAAACGTTACTTTTATCTGTAAAACTAGTAATAGTTTGTAGGCAAAGATGGATAGTTGCTAGCAGCGGAATCCAGGACGCGCATTTCGTCATGTTGGGGACTCATCAGCTGGATGTACCTGTATCTCACTATCCATCTTTGCTTATCATGCTTGTGAATTAAGGCAATATTGAGGCAGTACGCATAGTATGCACATGTGCCAATAAGAGACCGATCAACTGCAGCCCTTGACAACAATGGAAAGATTCAAGTAAACAATACGAAGTGAATACTAATAGTTTAGTTGGAGAGTTTAAATATTCATCATGAATACAGATAAGGAAAATTACAATTGGGGAGAGAATACCTAGTGTGATCATATAAAACGTTGACATTGAGATGAATTGTAATCAGGAGGATCATAGAAACAGAAACAAAGGAGTTGAAAATATAAGGTCTATGGAGAAGATAGAAGGGATGAAAATAGATGGTATATAGTGAAAAGGATGATCACGAGAGATTAAGAACGTGGCAAAAGAATGATTTGTGCCAGTTTCCCTCAGACACAAAAATATAAGTATATATTTCTGATTGTAGAGCTTTGGAAATGAGTTTGCCGAAAACCACACTCTTCGTTGAAACAAAACTTCTTTTTGTCTCAGTGGATATATTCGGTCTACTTACGATAAATTATCGTACGAATTAAAACCATATAGCATTGACTAAGCTCTTCGATATAGTTTTAGATTTCCTAGTAGTGCTGACATTGAAATGAACTGTTAACAAGATCATAGAAACAGAAACAAAGGAGTTGAAAATATAAGGTACATATAACTGTACGTATATTTCTACTCTTTCCAGATTTATAGCTTGTGCTTTGGCGATAAGAAGATGATGGAATATCGCTGCTTTGGCAGATTTCTACTTACCCTACAGATGACATTGAACTCAAAATCCACTTCGATTGAGTGATCTATGTTCACAAAAAATAAAACGGATAGTTGTGTTATTGTGTTGATCAAGTTAATTGTTTATCATACATTCGGATAAACCAACTGATTAGAACAGTTAAAAGTAATTGTTTTTGTTCAGTTAATGAGTGATGATAGATTAATTGGAATAAGCTGTTCAGGTTTACTTATGATTTATTAGTTGCCATAAGACAGTTAATTGTGTCCTACCTCTATTATTAATACTGTTTGGATTAGCCCATATGTGTAGGGCTACAGCTGTTAGTCTCACTTTGTAACGACTAAAACCGTTTTGGAGGATTCATGTGTCATTGAAGTCAATTGTATGGTCCGACTACGTTGAGTGTGATGTGTAGTGGACCAAAATAAATCACTTCTAAAAATAATGAGAAAGTTATTATAAGAAAGGTTTAGTTTGTTAATATATAAAATATAAATTATACACAATGTAAAATACACTGGATGTTTTGGATTCCCTAGTAGTGTGCACATATTCAATCTAGAAAGAATTTTCATACAAAACGAAGGTTCATAATAATGTGGTTCACATTTTCAACAAAAATCGAACTGCATTAATTGATCAAATTCGTCTAATTTCTTCAGTGCTCAAATTATTAGCTTCCAACCTAATTGATTATCCAAATTAAAAATTCCTAATGATTACAGACTAACGTTAGCTTATGAATTATAATTGGGAGTTGGAGTGGACTTATTACTGTTAGTTTGTGTGATATTAAGCACGAATTCGCTGAAAAGAAAACTGTTAACTGACTAATCTTTCCTCCTTTACTATTCATTTAATTGACAAAATTAATACGTGTCCTCAATTAAGCAATCAAGTGAGCTTATGGTATTCGATCTCTAGTTTATGAATTCTCGTGAAAATGTACAACCATAGTAAATAGATTATCTTTAGTTTTGAAAGAACAACATTTTACAATATAGATTTCTAGTTCAACCAACAAATTACACATTTTCACCAGATTGTATTGTTTGTTTATAAAATAGGAAGGAGTAGTCATCTAACACAGTAAGTTACATTTGTTAATTAGAACATTTTAATCTTACGATACTGTAAGTAAATTGTATACATACATCAGATTATTGATTAATTATTGCCTAGTTAATACCCCAATTCATTCTAATTAAATCTAACTATTGATTAGTATGTATAAAATATGTATACAACTCAATATATATTCATATCAAGATTTAAATCTATTTCTGGTTCATAATAAACCTTATTCTGTAGTCGTTGATGGCGAAGCTCTGGAAGATGTAGAATCCTTCACATACCTAGGAAGCATCATCGATGAACAAGGAGGCTCAGATGCAGACGTAAAGGCAAGGATTGGCAAAGCAAGGGCCGCATTCTTGCAATTGAAGAACACATGGAACTCAAAACAACTTTCAACCAATATCAAAGTGAGAATCTTCAATACGAACCTCAAGACAGTTCTACTGTACGGAGCTGAAAAACCACCATCAAGAAGGTACAAGTATATTTGAATAGTTGTCTACGCAAGATACTCAACATCTATCGGCCGGATACCATCAGCAACAGCCTTTTGTGGGAGAGAACAAACCAGGTTCCAGCTGAAGAGGAAATTAGGAAAATACGATGGAAATGGACATACACTACGCAAATCGTCAAACTGCATAACGAGGTAAGCGCTAACTTGGAATCCTGAAGGGAAGCGGAACACAGGAAAGCCAAAGAACACATTACATCGAGAAATAGAAGCAGATATGAAGAAGATGAATAACATCTGGAAGGAGCTGGAAAGGATTGCCCAGGACAGGGTTGGATGGCGAATGCTGGTGAGCGGCCTATGCTCCTTCACGAGGAGTAACAGGCGCAAGTTGGTAAGTAAGTGTAGTCGTCGCTTTCTTCTATGCGTAAAGACATTTCAGACTTTGTTCAACTATAACAAATTGAAACAACCACAAGAACATTTATCATTTCTTTTCATTATAACTCATTAATTCATCTATGACTTTGTATGTATCTTCGGCCACAAATTGTTAAGAGTGTAATGGTGAACTGTATCTTTCAAAAAAATGTTAAAGATCAGTATTGATTTGTGAACAGTAGTCAACACCGCAAATTATTCCCAAGTTAATCATTCAATCTGTTGTAACTGTGACTGTGGATTAGAACGCAGCATATTATAGATCGGACCAAAGACGCATAAAACACGTGAGAACAACCTAGAGTCTTGATTGGTCCTGCTTCCCTGTCTAGCCCAACCAGTTGAGTCCAGAACGCAAGTCTTAGCCTCTGTGATATGAATCATTATATACCAAACAAACCGACCACAACGTACCAATAAAATATGAAACAACATTTGTACAAGAATTAGCCAGATGTGGCTGTGAATGAGGGAGGTAACGATCAACAGACAGGGAATAATTCATGAATGGTAAATTGTATAATAGTAGTTCATAGGTCAAAATAAAACTCACAATAAGAGGAATATGAATATGAACAGTTTATTTACATAACAATTATACGATAAAAATATACTCATAGTATTGGTCTATAATTAGATCTCAAAAGTTACCATTCATTATGCTTATTGGGATACAACAAAATTTTAAAGCTAAATCAGTCTATATTTACAGTTCCAAATCTAAAAGAATCCATCCAAGCTAAGATTTTTGAAGTGATTTACCATGATCATAAATTCATTTCATTCCGTATGTTTTAACTCTTCTATATACATATTGATTACTGTAGATATATACAAAATGTTCTACAAACCTAATCATGCTTAAAGTCATTTAATTTAGTCGTTAAAAATGACTATAATTAGACTTTTTTATTCATACAATTTCAGTTCATTGATTAACAAAATGTGTGAGCAAGTGAATGAGTGGAGTGAGTGAGTGAGTAAGAAATCATGACGTAACAGAGTACAAAAAATAAACGTGCAAATTGTTAAAATTACAGTAGACAAAATGATTTAAAAGATGATATTTAGTGAAATCATAAGTGATAGTAATAATAATTGAAAAGAGTATGATAACTATCAGAAGGGGTTTTGTGGAGATTGTAGTAATTTCACTAGTTGAAATCATGAGTCAATTGAAGCTAGACTACCATAGAAGACCTGGAAGCACTGGAAAGCCGTTCCGTCCTATTGTGGGACTCCACAGCAGTGCGCACCCACGACTCCGCCTTGCGTGATTCGAACCCAGGACCTATCAGTCTCAAGGCCAGGGGCTCAACCAACTAGACCACCGAGCCGGCATCCAATGGTGTTAATGTCTAACTTCAACTAATCCATGAAATTGAGTGACACATCCACCATTGTCATCAGTGCGTTACAACCTCACAACCGGGCTGATAATAAGGAGTCAAACACTTTAATAAATGATGTTAAAATCATTTTTTTAAAAATTCTCATCCTATCCGATGCAGACAAATTTTTATAAGGATAATAATCCGATAGATGTCGGTGGATGAATTGGGTAAAAGTTGACGAAAATTTTGGGAGAGATAAGTTAGTCATCGGCTGGGATCTCTTTTGAGCAACTTAGGCTATCTGTATCCATTAACTTATAACTATACAGGCTTCATGAAGTTTATAAGGAGAATATCTTCATGTCCCATCTTGGACATGAATTATTCATCAAATCATCATACCACTGAATAGTTATTTGTAATTATTCAGTCAGTCAGAAATCATCTCAATATATAAATAATAGATGATCTTTATGTTTCCGTTGACGGGATATCTGAAACATGTGGTGCTGATAAGGGAATGATATCATCGGACTTTACTTTTCTCTTTACAAATGTTCCACTTATTGTAACAATATGTATCATGTGTGACAGTAGTAAGTGAAAAAAACTCAAAGTTAGTGTTTCTAAACATTATCTGAAGGAGTTGTTTTTTGATATACTTTTAGTGTCCAGTTTAGATTTATCGACGAGTTTTATCGATAACTTAACTCAGTGGAAGTGGGATCACATCCTGACCACTTTTACCTAACTGTTTTGTACGCACTTTGGAAAATACTACACTCCAACCTACAATCGAAAGGTTCTATCTATAAAAACATATTGGATAATACAACCCTCATTTGTGAAAAAAATATCGAACTCAACGACATCTTGCATGAGTTCAACATCTGCCACCAACCAACCAAGCTTACAACAAAATCATATTTAAACTCTGTACTTCATTTCTTGGGTATCCTGTTAAAAAGAACACTGGATAGTTCGCTGCATAAATCAATATGTAGAAACCCAACCTAAGACAATCGGTGTGCGCATTTTCAAACCTCTGTCCCATTGAGCGTCAAGAGAGGCTTCTTTCAATCTCTATCCGCTGTGGGTGAAAGAATTTACACCTATAACATATTAAACATTGAAATAGATAAAATAAGACATATTAATCAATAATGGATATCCAGTTAAATTCATCCACAGAAACCTTAAGACAAGATTGGTGAAATGTCTGTAGCTCAAAACAAGATCTTTTATATGAACATTCATTTTAAAGAGGATATAGTGGCAGAAATCTTGAATAATCGACTCTCAACATCTTTGAAGAAAACATTTTATTCTGCATGAGACTGCATTATCTTCTACAGTCACCCTTAAATTCTCGAATGTATGAAGTTTAAGCTTCCACTTCAGACCACATCAGTGTACATACACAAGTTCATTTACGCTTGAAATCCATTTTCTCTCATTACTCCGCTTGGTTCTCTAAAGGATTACTGAAGTTAGTCTGTTATTAAAATCTTGAAGATTTTGTAATCACTGATCAAGTCATTCTACCTAAGTCATCTTTAAAATGAATTCAAACGAAGTGGTTCAAACCGTCTGCAAATCAGAAGCTTATGTACAGTAGGGCTTAGCAATCCACAGATTTCAGACCAATCTCTGTACAAAGGAGTAACACGTCCAGTTTTTTATGTTACTCTGATCTATCTTCCACATTCATTTATCTACTTTTATTATCCCTTCTTCATATTTTCAAAGTTATTAATTAGCTATTATTGAAACATTTATTTCTTACGTTCTTCATATTCATCTCTCTTCTTCAGAATATCTTAAAGAATTTATTTTCAAACAAGTCACCAGATTGTTAAACAACTTCCTACTTATATGTGATAGTTTCAAAGAATTTATCAACACGTTCTTCATATTCTTCACGTTTATAATACTCTTCTATATGTAATCTGTTTGGTCCATTATGTAATTTATTTCGGTACTTGAAGACATTATCGACCACCTTTTATATAATACTCAGATGACATAGTCCTGTTTGGTGAAAACGCTGATAAAATGCAGTGTCTTTTGATAGCACTGAGCAACAATGCCAGAATGGTTGGGCTGCGCTTCTCCTCCTCTAAATGCAGATTGTTGCTTCAGGACTGGTCTGCGTCAACACCTGAACTAAAGGATAGGGTGTGAAGTAGTCGAACGCGTCGACAACTTCACTTAGCTCGGAAGTCTGATCAACCCTAATGGATTGGTGTCTGGAGAAATCTGTGCATGGATTGGAAAAGCTCGTTTGGTTTTTGCCAACTTTCGTCACCTATAGCGAAGGCGAGATATCCGTCTATTAATTAAAGGATGAGTATACTGTGCAGCAGTTTGTTCTGTTCTACTTTACGGCTGCGAAACGTGGCCATCAAGAGTGGAAGATACTCATAAGCTACTAGTATTTGACCACAGATGTCTTAGAAATATTGCTCGCATCTTCTGGAATCATCTGCTAAGTAATAGTGACGTTAGACGTAATGCATTAGGGAATGAAGGTAAACCAGTCAATGAGGTTGTAAATCTACATCGATTAAGGTGGTTGAGCCACGTGTTATGTATGCCTGAACACCGATTACCACAACGTGCAATGCTAACCGGTGTTGAAGATGATTGTAAGAGAGTTAAGGGCGGCCAAACCAAAATGTGGCATCAGTGCTTGAAGTCACTAACTTTTAGCCTGAGCCATATTGGTAGATGCAGACTACTTGGTTGGGGTCCGTGTGACTATCGTAACCAATGGTTGGGGACTCTTGGTGACATGGCTCAGAACCGATCACAATGGCGTCGGTATATACACTCTTTGTCGTCTCCTAAACCGTGAGATCAAAATCGTTTCATATATTTCTTTCTACGAACTAATTCTTTCCTTCTGTATTATATCCTTACATAAAATCTTTCCTTTATATTTTACACCATTGAGTTAACTGCTTCTATGAATCCGGTGTTCGTCTTGTTGTGTTAATGAGGTGTGGCAACTTGACCGATGCATGTTTGTGCCTGGTCCTACGTTGTAACTGACTGACTGACATTAATTTTCTATGTCATTATAGACTTAAGTATTCTACTTAACTTTATCATCAGAAAAAAAATTTTTTTTCTTTGAATCATTTCTATTTCTTTTTCTATGCTTACACAGTAAGACTAGATATGATAACTCTAAATTATAAATAAAAATTTGACCATAAAGTGTCATTGTGATTAGATAATAAGTGAGGGATGTGTGTAAAACCTCTAAGTCAAATAAACCACAAGAATTTTTAAACATATTGGAAATTAGAGAAATTTAAAATATTCCCATATTGTAAATTTAGAACAACATAGACATAAGGGAACAATATTGTTTTCGATTAGATCCTCATCAGGCTTTAATCTAATATACAGTAATATTTATATGCATATACGAATTTATTAAACCAATCAAGGTAGTTTATAAGTCAATGATAACAATGAAAACGATTACATAATAAGTAAAATGTGAAAAGTACAAATTGATGGTGTGACAACAGGTGCATTAGTTTTTGATAAGCAATAATAATAATGGTTCAAATCAATGTTACATAATCTGAAATAGGTCAATGATTAGAAAAATATAGACAGTGAGATAACAATTATAAAATTATAAGATGACGTAATATGAAGTGTTCAGATAATTGGACCATGAAACGTATAGTTGAGAGAAAATAAAGTGGTAGGAGGGTGTGAAGAAAAATAATAAACGAAGAGAAAGTTAGAAAAAGAATCAATAAATTCATTTATTACTTAAGGCCAAGCGAGAGATAAGGGAGTTACAAATTTCTTCTGAACACAAAGACTTGGCTTGTTGGCTCGGATTCCTATAGCTTCTGCTATGTGTAAGAGACGAGATCGAACACCATAAGGAAAACTAGTGGGAATACGATAAATAACTTTGAACGACTTGTTTCTGTCCACTATATGACCGCTATCGATCAAGTGTGATAGAACCGAGCTGCGTATTGTTTTGACGTAACCTTTTCCTAACCACGAAGGGAGGTGTTCACTAACTCGTTGGTTCAGTTGCCTGGTAGTGCGCCCAATATAGCTTTCTCCACAGGAGTAGCTGAATTCGTAGATACACATAGAAGTGGCATAACCAGGTAACTTATCCTTGAATTGCGGAATCACCATCGATCGGGTCGAATACGATAGGCAGAGGTTGGCAGCATTAAACGTTCTCTTTACTGCTCTAGTCAATCTATCCGTAATACATCGCTAGCCAAATCACCATTGAATTGCAGTTTCAAGAAAAGCGGTTTCTTATTAGCCGTCAGTGTCACTATTTTCCTGTTTTGTACCCGCAAGTGTTTCTTCAGGAAACCCAGTGGATATCCCAATTCAATCAAAATATTATGAATGTGTTGTAATTCTCTATCAATAGTGTCGACTGAGCATATCTTAAGAGCTCTATTCGCAAGACATTTGACTAAGTTTCTCTTATAATGAAGAGGCACAAAGCTTAAAAAATGTGTGCATTGGCTTGGAGAACTTTTTCTATACACACCTCTGCTGATAGAACCATTTTCTTTTCTACTTAACAAAACGTCCAGAAAATTTAGTTTGTTATCTATTTCCTCTTCACATGTAAATTTAATAGTACGATGTTTGTTATTAAATAGTTCCAGTAGTTGTTCTTTTCTAATGTTCTGATCGGCAATGATGAAGGCTTCATCAACGTAACGACAGTAGAAATCCAGTTTATTGATAACCTCCTTGAGAGGTCAGTTTTCTAGTTTCGCCAGAAAATATGTGTTATTAAAGACAAAATGGACATTCATTGTGCATTTTAAAGTAATTCTTTAAGACTAACCTCAGGAATTCCAATATTGATTTGTTTTTCCTCCAGTTGTTGGCACACAAAATCGATAGTCTCTGTTAACGGTACATTGATGAACAGGGAAGCAACATCTAAAGATATCATTTGTTTCCCATTTAAATTTATATGTTCCACTTTAGATATGAAATCGAAGACGTCTTTCACGCTTCTATTGACGAACAATTTGTGTAAGGGGTTTAGGATACGAACTAGCCACTTTGCAGTTTTATGATAAGGCGAATTATACACATTTAAAACTGGGCAAAGAGGAAGACCTGTCTTGTGAACTTTAGGTAAACCATATAGTCGCGGTGTGTTTGATCCAGTAGGCTTGAGTGAGTCATGTAAGTCAGGAGTAAGAATACCTTTATTTTTTTTAATTCCTTCAGTGAGTTAGTCAGCAATTTTTCCGCCTTCATATTCAAGTCCTTAACGTCGTTGAGTTTCTGAAATTTGTCGGATCATTCAAAATCACGTCATCACCATCAATTTGTACTTTTCACATTTTACTTATTATGTAATCATTTTCATTGTTATCATTGACTTATAAACTAACTTGATTGGTTTAATAATATCGTATATGCATATAAATATTACTGTATATTAGAGTGAAACCTGATCAGGTCTAATCGAAATTAGAGAAGAAAGAAGGGGGAGGGTAACAGGGGACCGATCACCATGGGAATGTCAAGTGAGCCACACACCTTTTACACATAAACTGACGTTTTGAAGAAGAATAGCAGCTATTTCTGTTCAACGTAGATTTCGCCCGTAAACCTATTTATCTACCTCTCAAAAGGCGGTATCGGGATCTACATCATTATATGTCTTTGCTTGGCATTGCCGTGTAGTTTGGAGCCAATCACAATCGAACTTTCTGGACTGTGTTCTTATGATTTCTTTATGTATATTATACATAAGATTTAATTTTCGAAACATATACTTTTTCATGCAAATCGATGCATATCTGTAAGATTTAGAATATACGATATAAAATGAATTGACTTCATTCTTGCCTTACAAAATGAGATAAAAACCTTTCTTATTATTCCACAGCAACTTTATGTTTGCGACTAGTTTGATGATGTGTGCGGTAGCAATTAAGAGGACTCTCTCGGTCTCCCACATTGTAAGAGCGTTCCATGTACCTAAATAAATGGTTTCTCTGGTTATCAGAAAGGGCATCAGCCCGCGGCTTCCGAAGGAACTCGACTTTCATCATGAGGCGTCCTAACTCTTTTAAATGAAGACCTCCTGAATCCCGGGCAGAGTTAAAATGGTTTTATTAATTTTTTCTGCCTAGCGCTTTTTTTAGTGAGTTATTTTTCTACGGGATGGGGTCGCCAACCCCATTCTCAACCCTCCTTCTTCCTCCGGACTTGGGCCTGCGGTAGCCCCCGGAGGGGCTCCACGCGGCGCACAATATTGGTAACCAGTAATAGTAATTACATTCCTAGAGATAAGCCTTTTTTCTAGTTTAGTTCTTAATGTAAAACTGTGATAAACCAGAAAAGATCTCCCAGAAGTCGTCTGATAAAAATTATGACAGATAATCATGAAAATGAAAGTTATAACTATTATTGCTGTTAGTTTATATTCTTGTTTTATATCTTCGACTGCTTTACAAGCTTTATTTCCTTCTGTTTTTCTAGTTTGACGATCCCCAGGACGACAGTTAACTATGCAGGTGAAGATAATTAGTAGCAGGAAAGTTGAATTTATAACATACCAACAAGGTTTATTTGATCATGGTAAAATAAAAAAGTGCTCGTAAGAACAAAGAATCCTTGTCAAGTATAATGTATTCGAACAATTATCAGTTCAGGTAATGAATTGATACTGTTATATCCTAACGAAGAATAAATGAATGGTAACTTCCAGGAATTATTTATGAACTAATATTATTATATTACGTGTATATTCATATTCCTTCTATCATACGCTTTCAGGAGACCTATCGGTTATTTTATATGATTTACTATTCTTAAACAATTCACAATATCAATAGTTAAGACCAACCAGGTCTGTTGTAAGATAGCGACTCACTGAAGACAATGGTGGATGTGTCACTCAATTTCGTGGATTAGCTGAGACTGGAAATTAACATCTCTGGATGCCGGCTTAGTGGCCTAGTGGTTAAGTGCTCGCGCGCGAAACCAGTAGGTCCTGGGTTCGAACCTCGCGGGGGGCGAGATCGCTGATGTACACTGCTGAGGAGTCCCACAATAGAATGAAACAGCCGTCCAGTGCCTCCGGATTTTCCATGGTGGTCTAGCTTCAACTAACTCATGATCCTAACCATTGAAATTACTATAATATCCACAAAACCCATCTGATTATTAATTCACAATTTATTAGTTACAGTATCTCTCATTCACAGCCACTTTTAGCTTAATGTTGTATAATGGTTATTTTGTTATTTTATGGTGTGATGCTGTCTGGTTTGCTTGTACATAAACTGCATATGTCTGAAATATATTATTCATACAATAGAAGCTGAGATTTCTTTCTAGACTCAACGGCCAAGGCTGGGCGAGAACGATCAATAAGAATTTAGAGTTGACACAAGGCTGCTTGTTTTATTTCAACGTTTAGAACAAGAACAGTATCATATAAATGGGCATTTGGATCAGCGATTTTTCACGTGATAATTGATAGGGCAGAAGTCATAACACGTACTAAATCTTGACAGTATATTTAAATAAAATATCTTTTGAGTCAATGATACGTATGTATTATACATAACAAATTGTAAATACAGAAACCTTTCTATCAGTATAGGGTTGTGGAGACGATTAAGTTTTTGGTTAAGATTATGAGCCGATTGATGTTAGACCACCATTGAAAACCTGGAAACACTATACGGTCGTTTCATCCTAGTGTGGGACTCCTCAGAAGTGATCACCCACGATCCCGCACCTCGGGATTCGAACTCAGGGCCTTCAGTCTCGTGCGCGAACTCTTAACGTCTAGACAACTGAGCCAGCCGGCATCCAACGGTGTTGATGTCTAACCTCAACCAGTCCATGAAATTGCACGACAATCTTCCATTGTAACGAGGCGGATACCTGACTCCATTGATCACGGCTTCTCGCTAGATTTCCAAGAGTTCCCTCACGAAGCTAGTCACTAGTGATCTCAATCAGAAACATTTTTTAAACAATACTTACAATACCAATATTTTAACAATCTTCACAGATCTACAGTTTGGCACTGAAATTTAATTTATCTTAAATTATCCCACAGTTGTTCACTAATTCAGATTTTAAAATAAATAAATGGCTTCACTTCTCTATAATAAGTGTGGTTTATCAAAAAGTATAGTGTAAAACCCAATCCTGTCTAGGTTTTTGACTCATTTGATTTTCAATTTATAAATATATAAATCATTAGGCAAACTATGATTGATCCCACTTAATGATCAATTTATAGGAACGTTTCACTTCTGCAAATCTTCAATCGTGATCCGAACAGACCAGTAGTAAGTAAAGCCTCTGACTATGAAACTGGATGAAACAAGGTTGAATCCCATAAAAAGCATCAATTTTTTTTAAAGATTTCAGCTCATTCCTGATGTTAATTTCTAATACGCTCGTAATCAAAGTCAATATTTTCTTTCTGACTACCTTCAATTACGTAACAAACATTCTTTAGCTTAAGTACATACATATATGAATTCATTAATTAGAATTGAAAATAGAAGAAGCATAATAATATACCAAGATCATTGATCCGATTCACATAATAATACTAATAAGATACTTACTTAATTACTTACTTATGCCTGTTACTCCTAATGGAGCATAGGCCACCGACCAGCATTCTCCAAACCCTCCGTCCTCAGCCTTCTTTTCTAATTCCGTTCATTTTGTTCATTTTTCTCATGTCTATCTCCATTTCTCGCGTAATGTGTTTGGTCTTCCTCTTCTCCTTTGCCTTGACGATTCTATGTGAGGGCTTGTCTTGTGACGCAGTCGGGTGCTTTCCTCAATGTGTGTCCTATCCACTTCCAGCGCTTCTCCTGATTTCTTCCTCCGCTGGGATCTGGTTTGTTCTTTCCCACAGTACGTTGTTGCTAATAGTGTCCGGCCAACGGATCTGAAGTATTTTGCGTAGACAACTGTTAATAAACACCTGTATTTTCGGATGATGGCTTTGTAGTTCTCCAGGTTTCCACCCCATACAGTAGAACTGTCTTGACATTTGTATTGAAAATACTGACCTTGGGTGGTTGACAGTTGCTTTGAGTTCCAGATATTCCTCAGTTGTAAATATGCTGCTCTTGCTTCGCCGATCCGCGCCGAATCCTGCTTTTCCCTTTGTGTATATTGAGACCTACGGCTGCTGAGGCTGCTGCCACACTGTTCGTCTTCTCCTGCACCTGTTGTTGCGTTTGGGATAGAAAGGCCAGATCATCTGCGAAGTCTAGATCATCCAACTGCATCTTAGATGTCCATTGTATCCGCGCTTCCTTCAGATGTTGACGTCTTCATGATCCAGTCGATCACCGGGAGAAAGAGAAAGGGTGAGAGTAAGCAACCTTGCCTAACACCGGTCTTCACTTCGAATGACTTTGTCAACTGTCCTCCATGCCCAATTTCGCAGTGTAATCCATCATATGACTAATAAGATAGAATAATCTAAAATAGATTGAAATTAGATACAAATTAATTAATTAATAAAGTGGACTATTAACAATCTCATTAAAATGGTGTTTTATATCACGCCAGTTTAAAAATTTTTAGAAAAGAAAACAGACAATTTCAGGTCAAATATTACACTAAATAGTGAATGAGAATACAAAGATAATTCCAGGTTAATGAATAAAAGCAAAATACTATTGTATTTACTTAGTTGGTATTTGAGAAAATTTATTAAACAAAAAAAAAGAAATGAAAATATGTCAGCAGTAATTCTTTACCTTTTCTTTATTCAGTTAAATGATATAAGAATGTTAGTTTGTATTGTAAACATTATAAAGTCATCTTAACTATTCTATATTCATTGTATTGAGTACATTTTTGAAGAAGAAGAAGAAGAAGATGATACTTTTATGGAATAATTAGATGTTATTATGTTTGAAGTGTCAGCAGCAATAGATCTCAATATAAACAATGAGAAAAAGCAAGATTCTCTGATACAGCATAGTATGGAACAATCCAATCACACTTGATGAAGAAAATTTGGAAGATATAAAACTTTTACATATTTGGGCAGTATGTTTGATGAACACTGTGGATCTGATGTAGATGTGAAGGCGCGAGTCGGAAAAGCAAGAGAAGCATATTTACAACTGAGGAACATCTGGAACTCAAAACAACTGTCAACCAACACCAAGGTCAGAATTTTCAATACAAATATCAAGACAGTTCTACTGTATGTTATGGAAACTTGGAGAACTATGAAAACCATCATCCAGAAGATACAAGTGTTAATTAACAGTTGTCTACACAAAATACTTCGGATCTGTTGGCCAGACACTATCAACAACAACCAACTGTGGGAAAGAACAAACCAGATCCCATCAGAGGAATAAATCAAGAAGCACTGGAAGTGGATAGGACACACATTGAGGAAAGCACCGAACCGTGTCACAAGACAAGCCCTCACATAGAATCGTCAAGGCCAAAGGAAAAGAGGAAGACTAAATAACACAGCACGCCGGGAAATGGAGATAGACATGAGAAAAATGAACAAAAATTGAATGGAATTAGAAAAGAAGGCTGAGGACAGAGTGGTTTGGAGAATGCTGGTCGGTGGCCTAGGCGTAAGTATGTAAGTAAGTAAATTAGTATATCCGATTGTGGGGATTTTCACTAAATTAGCATATTGTCTGAGGTTAGAATTGTGCTGGTGAATACCGATACATTGGTTCTAATTGTCAAGCTTTCACAGCAATTTCAGAAATTCCTGACTTTCCATTCTTGGTAGGTTCGTGTGTGCGTGTGTGTACTGATGAGAAGTGCCATACTGAAACGAAATAGCTTACCATTGCACTCTAGTTCGTACTGGTACCATAAATGAGATCAGTAGTCGATTAATAAGAACAATCTGATGCAGTTGTACAGGCAAGGATTGGAAAAGCAAGGGTCTGATTGCTACAATTGAAGAACACATGCAATTCAAAACAACTGTCTGCAAGACAACATCGAAGTCACAATCTTCAATACGAACGTCAAGACGGCTCTACTGTAAGGAGCTGAAACTTGAAGAACTACTACAACCATCAAATATTTATGAACAATTGTCTGTGCAACATAATGACAGTTGGCTGGATACTATCAGCAACAGCCCGCCGTGGAAGTGAACAAACGAGCTCCCTTTTGAAGAGGAAATTTAAAAAAGACATTGGAAGTGGTAGGACATACATTGATGAAATCACCAAACTGCATCACGAAGCAAGCCCTAACATGGAATCCTGAAGGGAAACGGAAAAGTGGAAGGCCAAAGCACACACTGAACCGGTAATCGGGAGCAGACATGGAAAGGATGAGTAGTAACTTAAAACGTCTGGAAAGGATTATCCTGGAAAGAGTTAGATGGAGAATGCTGATAGGCGGCCTATGTTCCTTCAAGTATGGTAACAGGTGTAAGTAAATAAGTTCTTGCCATATCTAAAAATAAACCTGACAGATTAATAGACAATCCTTAAGGTGTTTGTAAAAGAGGTACGATATTTAATTTCTTAGGTAAACATTAACATTAAGCTGCAAGTACATTCAAATGACGAATGTCAAATACGAAGAAACCCAATATTTTGTATTTTCCACTAGTGATATTTCGTTTATTCTATTAATATTGGATTGATAATCTTAGAGTATTAGATGATATAATTTCACTAGATAATATAACGACGATTTAATAAGTATGTATGAACATAAGATTTAAAAAGTATAATATTCTTTGATGAACTCTTTGAATTATAATTATAATTAAATATCGATAGTGTAATAACAGGACGAAGACTAACAGAACTACGTAATAGATTAGCATAATACATAATTAAATTACATAATATCTTCATAGTATTCATTTGTATTATCAAGGCATTTAAAATGTAACCACTGAGTTTTATGTAATAACATATTATGAAAGATGTATGCATTAGTATAAACAAATAACTATTAATTATCTATGATTTCTTTTGATATTGCCGAATTCTACAGCATTCTATAGAAACATAGTAAATGTCCATTATAATAGATCTCTTTATTATAAATACAAAGAAAATATAATGGAATTCAATGAAGTTATAAAATGAATTGAACTGATTGCTTTATAATACGAAATCTGTAAATTAACTTGAATATACTAATGATTTTTACCGATCTATTATTAGTTTGTTTTATTACTGAAGATTTAAGTTTTTGACGAAGATTTCTGAAATATTTTTAAAACATTACATTTGTCTATGATACATATACTACCGTTAATTCTTATTAATTTTATTAACAAATTGTTCATATTTCCCTCAAGGAAGTCATACGGTAAGATTAATAACTGATTCATTTGAATAAACCATAAAACACTATGAACAACACTGCTCAAAATTGTTTGATCACTGTATGATGATCAGATGCTTCTTGGTGCAGATAGAATCCTATCGAACAAGTTGCAATATATCCACTAGTCCAAGATGATTTGACATTACGTGCACTATGTTGAGATATGATGGTGGTTGGAGGTCGTCAACAGGTAATCCTGGGCCCAGGCTTCGTGCTATTTAGTACTCGTCAACAAAGTGTATCTGTAATCTTGAGCAAACTGATGCTCCCGGACGGATTCGGTCCTGTGTCACCCAGCTTCACAGTCAGAGATGTTACCAATAGGCTATCTTGTCAGAACAACGCTGTTTCCATGCCTATCGCTTCTCAGAATTTATTAAGATAAAAAACACAAGGAAATGTGTGACTGATCGATGCAGGCTTGAGAATCAGTCTATAAGAATGAGGCTTTTGAGCTATCAAATTCTAGTTTCTCCTCAAAATTTCTAAAAGTGATTTAAAAAGTCACTTCCTACTAGTTGTTTTCAGTGGCCTGAAAA
Source organism: Schistosoma mattheei (assembly GCA_944470405.2). Taxonomy (NCBI): domain Eukaryota; kingdom Metazoa; phylum Platyhelminthes; class Trematoda; order Strigeidida; family Schistosomatidae; genus Schistosoma; species Schistosoma mattheei. The sequence continues at coordinate 83,201,700 of OX103947.1, forward strand.
ATTCATATTCATTACTATTAGGGGTTATTGAAGGCTGCCAAATTTTGTGTTTTACACAAAAGATTGGTCTTCGACAACAAAGAACCACCAGACATCTGTTTCGTCATCGTGTGAATACCTTAGAAGTCCATGCCCATGACCTCACCACGAGGATAAGACCCAAAACCTTTAGTCTTGAGGCCACTTAGTCTATATCTAATCTCTTCATGGACTGATACCATGTTCTGATTCGGTCATCCTTAGGTAGGCTACCTCACTAGATGAAGATTCAAAATCATAACAACGGATTTATCGTGTTCCCATGGCATCCTGCTTCTGATATAAATATAGTTTACTACTGTTATTATCATCAAGAAAGAAAATTTTACCTAATTTAACATGTTTATACAACTTCAAAACCGAAATCTCAAAAATATATGCTCTCACTGATAAACTTCCTCCTTCTTTCTGCTGTCCCATTTCTTAATGAGTATCTTCCATTTTAAATATTCAAAGAAATGTTGACAACCTTACCTCTTATTTTGAAACATCTCTCTGTTAACCTTAATCACTTCTCCACAAATTACGCATAACATTTCTATATTGATAAGAATAAATTGCTAATCAGAAGTGGTTCTGTGGAGATTTTAGAAATTTCACTGGTTGAAATCACGAGTCAGTTGAAGTTAGACCACCATGGAAAACTTGGAAGCACTGGACGGCCATTTCGTCCTATTGAGGGGCTCCTCAGCAGTGTGCAACCACGATCCCGCACCCCACGAGATTCGAACCCAGGACCTATCAACTCACTGAAGACAATGGTGTACGGTCGCGCAACTTCGTGGATTGGTCGAATTTAGACATTAACACCGTTAGATGGTGGTTAAAAGCAGTTGACAGGAAACCCTGGACCCGGGTTACGTGCTACTTGACACTCGTCAGCAAGGTGTACCTGTAATCTTGAGAGAACTGGTGATCCCTGACGGATTCGATCTCGTGTCACCCAGCTTCACAGTCAGAGACGTCACCACTGAGCTATCCGAGCCGCGACCGGCCTCCTGTAGGACTGAGATGTAATCACAATTGATTGATCACTGGGTGGCGATCAATTTCATGCGCATCTAGTCCTTATTATTACAGATCGAATGCTATCAACCATGTTGCAATGTGGCCACCAGTCTAGGTGACTCGACATCGCGAACACTATATATTGAGATTAAATGGTGGTTAACCGCGATGTCGAGTCACCTAGACTGGTGGCCACATTGCAACATGGTCGATAGCATTCGATCTGTACTAATAAGGACTAGATGCGCATGAAATTGATCGCCACCCAGTGATCAATCAATTGTGATTACATTAACACCGTTGGATGCCGGCTTGGTGGTCTGGTTGGTTAAGCGCCTGACGCGGGACTGATAGGTCCTGGGTTCGAATCTCGTGGGGTGCGGGTCGTGGATGCGCACTGCTGAGAGGCCCCATACTATAACGAAACGGCCAACCAGTGCTTTCAGGTTTTCCATGGTGGTCTAACTTCAATTGACTCATGCTTTCAACCAGTGATAAATTGCTAATATTTGAAAAACGGTGTACCTTTTTAAGGGAATCTAGATAACAATAATAATAGTAGGTTTACCTTTAATTATCTTACAGTAGGAAATTCTCAGACTTATCTGTCCAGTATTGTAAAAAAAATTATTTTTAACAGACACTGAAAATGTAACTATTCCTGGTAATATTTTTCTGATAATCAGTATCTTCATTAGTGAAAGTTTAGTATCCGTTCAAATTAAACAACTGTTTCTTTTCCTTCATCACATACTGAATACATGAATTCCAATATTTTATCTCTCACCTTTCTTTACAAGAGACAGACAATGGTGGTAAGACTCTAACAAGTTCAGTTTTTTCATTTCAGGATTTCCAGTATTCGGGATCATCATACATTGTAAGCCTTCTAAAATACCTTATGGGCACACACAGTTACAATTCAAAATTATTCGGTTTAAACAAATCTACAACGAGAAAGCTTATTTCCACATTTTTACAACTGAATATCAGGTAACCCAAAAGTTTGAGTGAGTAGCCATACTAGAAGAAAATGGGTTTTTTTCAGTGTTTTCATTGCGTGGTTATAAAAACAATAACTTTTTTCAATAGTTGAGATCATAATTGAAACTAGACAGCCATGAAAGACAATGAAGCACTGGATGGCCGTCCGTCCTAGTGTAGAGCTCCTCAGCAGTGCACATCCATGGAGCCCACCTTGTGAGATTCGAACTTAGGACCTATCGGTTTCGCGCGCAAACGCTTAACTTCTAGACCACTGAGCCAACCGGCACCCAACGGTGTTAATGTCTAACTTCAACTCATCCACGAAATTGAGCGATACATCCACCATCATCTTCAATCAGTTTATTACTTTTATTTAAATAGAAGTGCAAAATAAATAAATGAATAAAAACACAATAAAGAAATGAAAGAAAAATAACTATGAAAATATGCTAACAATGATTACTGTAAAAATAGTATAGAATAATAAAATATTTGGCAAAAAAACATTTCACAAAGTTCAACTTCACTGAATGGTTTAACACTGTAATAAATAATACAAATTGAAATTGATTTTTATATTTATACATGAATATGATATAAATACTTCATACTATTTATTTTCATATTTTAAGAAATGAATAAAGGTGAAACTACAACAACAACCACCACCACCACCACCACAACAACAACAACAACCACCACAACAACAAGAAGAAAACCAATGACAATAATTACCTTCACATTACTCTTGAAATATGGTAATGAAATGTGTTACCTTTATTTTCATGTCAGCTAATTTTTCTGTATTATTCTGTATTAAAAGATAACAGTATAATTTACATTAAAGGTTTAAGATTTAAGCTAATTCTTAGTGTTTTCAATGTTCAAGCAAAATGTTCATTTTGTAGAAAGATCTAGTTTATTAGAATGTAATTTTTATAGGAGATTACTTTATTTTAGACTTCTTCCAGTATTATCAGAAGGGGTTTTGTGGATATTATAGTAATTTTAATAGTTGAGTTCATGAGTCAATTGAAACTAGATCACCATGGAAAATAAGGAAGCACTGAACGGTCGTTTCTTCCTAATGTGGGGCTCCTCAGTAGCGCCCACCCACGAACACACACCACGGGATTTGAACCCAGGGTCTATCGGTCTCGCGAGCGAACGCTTAACATCTAGACCACTGATCCGGCTGGCATCCAATGGTGTTAATGTCTAGCTTCAACCAATCCACGAAATTGAGCCACCTTCCGTCATTGTCACCAGTGAGTTATTATTTCACAACAGATCCGGTTAAACTTTACTGAGCACTGCTTCTCCAGCGTGTTGGGATGTGTTACGCCGTTATGCTAATAAGAAATGGTTCTGCATAACTCTAGATGCTTAAAACGAAATCTTTAATGAAAATTACATTTTCTTAAACTGAACTTACTCTGTAAATGAACAAAGAAATGATTCGAACGTTATTTTGATCTGGAAAACTAATGATAGTTTAGTTAGACAGTGTGTATGATCATATAAAATGTTGACATTTAGATGAATTGTAATCAGGTGGATCATAGAAACAGAAATAAAGGAGTTGAAAATATAAGGTACATATAACTGTTCGTATATTTCTACTCTTTCCAGATTTATAGCTTGTGATTTGGCAATAAAAAGATGATGGAATATTGCTGCTTTGGCAGATTTCTACTTACCCTACAGATGACATTGAACTCAAAATCCACTTCGATTGAGTGATCTATGTTCACAAAAAATAAAACGGATAGTTGTGTTATTGTGTTGATCAAGTTAATTGTTTATCATACATTCGGATAAACCAACTGATTAGAACAGTTAAAAGTAATTGTTGTTGTTCAGTTAATGAGTGATGACAGATTAATTGGAATAAGCTGTTCAGGTTTACTAATCATTTATTAGTTGCCATAAGACAGTTAATTGTGTCCTACCTCTATTATTAATACTGTTTGGATTAGCCCATATGTGTAGGGCTACAGCTGTTAGTCTCTCTTTGTAACGACTAAAACCGTTTTGGAGGATTCATGTGTCATTGAAGTCAATTGTATGGTCCGACTACGTTGAGTGTGATGTGTAGTGGACCAAAATATATCACTTCCAAAAATAATGAGAAAGTTATTATAAGAAAGGTTTAGTTTGTTAATATATAGAATATAAATTATACACAATTAAAAATATACTGTATGTTACTTCAATTGTCAGGAGTAGGTGTGTTCAACCTTCGGTCATGTGGTCCAAAGTTATAATTAGTTAGTAATTCCAATTAACTCCGCCTGTAGCTCTAATAGGGTTACTGCCGGTCCCAAGCCCGGGTAAAGGAGGAGGGTTGGGCATGGGGTTAGCGTCCCCATCCCGTAGAAAACTAACTCCTTAAAAAACGCTTACCAGAAAAAATAATCCAAACCATTTAAACTCTGCCCTGGGAGTTAGAAGGTCTTCAGTTAGAAGAATTATGACGCTTCATGGTGAAAGCCGAGTTCCTTCGGAAGCCACGAGGCCGATGCCCCTTCTAACAACCAGAGCAAAAATTTTTATAGGTACATGGAACGTTCGAACAATGTGGGAAACCGGGAAGACCAGTCAAATAGCAATGGAAATGAGGAGATACAACTTAGCAGTACTGGGAATCAGCGAAACCCACTGGACCCAAGCTGGACAGAAAAGGCTAGCTACGGGAGAGATGCTGCTATACTCCGGTCACGAAGAGGAAAATGCTCCACACACTCAGGGAGTCGCTCTTATGCTGTCCAAAGTAGCACGAAATGCACTTGTAGGATGGGAGTCTCACGGATCCAGAATCATCAAAGCATCATTCAAAACAAAGAAGGAGGGGATCTTAATGAATATTATCCAATGTTATGCACCCACCAATGATAGCAACGACGACATTAAAGATCAGTTCTACGAGCGGCTGCAGTCAATCATTGAGAAATGCCAAGAAAGGACCTAACTATTCTGATGGGAGATCTAAATGCCAAAGTCGGAATAGACAACACTGGATATGAAGATATTATGGGACGACATGGACTGGGAGAGAGAAACGAAAATGGAGAAAGATTTGCAAATCTGTGTGCATTCAACAAATTGGTCATAGGAGGCACAATATTTCCACACAAGCGTATACACAAGGCTACATGGATCTCACCGGACCACACTACAGAGAACCAAATAGATCATATTTGCATCAACAAAAAATTCCGAAGGACAATGGAAGATGTGAGAACCAGGAGAGGTGCTGACGTAGCTTCAGATCACCACCTAGTTGTAGCCAATTTAAAACTGAAGCTAAAAAGAACTGGACAAGTGGACAAACAGCACTACAAAGGTTCAATACAGCCTTCCTTCGAGATACTGACAAACTCAATGAATTCAAGATAGCTCTCAACAACAGGTTCCAAGCCTTACAAGATCTACTGAAGAAGAAGAAACTACTATGGAGGACAACTGGAAAGGCATCAAGGAAGCATTAACTTCAACGTGTCAAGAGGTTCTGGGCCTAAAGAAACACCATCATAAGGAATGGATCTCTATAGAAACACTGGACAAGATCAAAGAAAGGAAGAACAAGAAGGCAGCAATTAACAACAGCCGAACACGAGCAGAGAAAGTCCAAGCACAAGCTGAATACATAGAAGCAAACAAACAAGTGAAGAGGAGCATTAGAGCCGACAAGAAGAAATACGTGGAAGAACTAGCAACGACGGCAGAAAAAGCTGCTAGAGAAGGAAATATGAAACAGCTTCACGATACAACGAAGAAACTAGCAGGGAAATACAGTAAACCAGAGAGGCCGGTCAAAGACAAAGAAGGCAAGCCAATCACCGAAATTCAACAACAGCGTAACAGATGGGTAGAATACTTCGAGGAACTCCTGAATAGGCCGGCTCCAATGAATCCACCGGACATCGAAGCAGCACACATAGATCTTCCTATAGATGTCAACCCACCAACGACGGAAGAAATTAGAATGGCCGTCAGACAAATCAAGAACGGGAAAGCAGCAGGACCCGACAACATACCAGCTGAAGCACTGAAATCAGACATCGAAGCAACCACAAGCATGCTATACCTTCTATTCAAAAAGATTTGGGAGGAGGAACAAGTGCCGATGGACTGGAAAGAAGGACACCTCGTCAAGATTCCAAAGAAAGGAGATCTGAGCAAATGTGAAAACTACAGAGGCATTACACTACTGTCAATACCAGGGAAAGTCTTCAACAGAGTGTTGCTGAACCGGATGAAGGATGCAGTAGACGCCCAACTTCGAGATCAACAAGCTGGATTCCGTAAGGATCGGTCGTGCACAGACCAAATTGCAACACTACGGATCATCGTCGAACAATCAGTTGAGTGGAACTCATCACTATACATCAACTTCATTGATTATGAAAAGGCATTCGACAGTGTAGATAGGAGGACATTATGGAAACTTCTTCGACACTACGGAGTTCCTGAGAAGATTGTCAACATTATCCGGAACTCATACGACGGACTACAGTGCAAAGTAGTGCATGGAGGACAGCTGACAGATGCATTCCAAGTAAGGACTGGAGTCAGACAAGGCTGTTTACTCTCTCCCTTCCTCTTTCTTCTGGTGGTCGACTGGATTATGAAGACCTCGACATCTGAAGGAAAACACGGAATACAATGGACAGCTCAGAATCAATTAGACGATTTGGACTTCGCAGACGACCTAGCCCTCCTATCACGTACACACGAACAGATGCAGATGAAGACAGCCAGTGTAGCAGCAGTCTCTGCATCAGTAGGCCTCAGCATACACAAAGGGAAAACCAAGGTCCTCAAATTCAAAGCGGAGAACAGCAATCCAATCACTCTTGATGGCGAAACTCTGGAAGATGTAGAGTCCTTCACATACCTAGGAAGCATCATCGATGAACAAGGAGGTTCAGATGCAGACGTAAAGGCGAGGATCGGCAAAGCAAGGGTCGCATTCCTACAATTGAAGAACATATGGAACTCAAAACAACTTTCAACCAATATCAAAGTGAGAATCTTCAATACGAACGTCAAGGCAGTTCTACTGTATGGAGCTGAAACTTGGAGAACTACAACAACCACAATCAAGAAAGTACAAGTATTTATAAATAGCTGTCTACGCAAGATACTCAACATCCATCGGCCGGATACCATCAGCAATAGCAATTAGGAAAAGACGATGGAAATGGATAGGACATACATTACGCAAATCGTCAAACTGCATCACGAGGCAAGCCCTAACTTGGAATCCTGAAGGGAAGCGTAAAAGAGGAAGGCCAAAGAACACATTGCGTCGGATAATGGAAGCAGATATGAAAAGGATGAATTACAACTGGACGGAGCTAGAAAGGATTGCCCAGGACAGGTTTGGATGGCGAATGCTGGTGAGCGGCCTATGCTCCTTCACGAGGAGTAACAGGCGTAAGTAAATAAGTAGTAATTCCAATTATAAGTTTTATAATCAGAAATGTATATCCAAATTATTCACGTTATGTGGATATCCACGTGATCTGTAAACATAACAAATATATCAGAGAACCGTTATCGTGACAACGGATAATTGAGAAAAGAGGTATATTGGTGCAGTACTGTATTTATCAGAGATAATCAATGTGTCATGAAAGAGAGGCCAAAGGTCAAGTCTTTTAAACAACAGTGTTACACTAAATAATGGTAATTGTACAAATTATGGGAATTAATGAAGAACAGAATTTTGAGAAGAAAATTTTCTTTTAGACGAAATCATTTACTTAAGCTGTACTTTCCTATATAGTTATCTGGGAAATATATTTTTCATAAAATCCATCATCTTCTTCCGTTCATAAGTTACAGTAAATTACTCATTAGCCCAAACATAATTTTTTACCTTAAGTTTTTCGACCATATAGACTTTGAGAATTATTACTTATGGCGCTGAATAGTCTTGTACTTCACAAAAGTTTGAATTTTAAATCATGCAATATAGTGAGAAGTACCAATCTGCTCTATCTTGAGTTCTGCACCATTCCCAGGTACATCCACTACCTCTACCACTATGGGATTTGAATCGACAATTGTATCTCTGTGCTAGTATGGTATGACAACTTGAACTGATATGCGTACGTACGAAGTTCTACGTTGTTGCTGACTGACAGACTGTCTTAGGTTCTGAACGGTAGTTTGTGTGAAAGGACTCTCAATCGTGTGGGGGTATACAATAAAGCGTTAGCAAACACATGATTATTAAGGAATAGGCGGAAGAACCACGGTCAAACTTTCTGAATAATAATACAAGATATGTTTTAGATACTGTGAATTTCAATTCTATGCAACATTAATTCCAATAACTTTGAGTATAACTGAAAGTACTGAATAATTACTCGGTTAAGACCAAAAGACTTCTATCTGAAGTTTGTGCCGATGATTTTGTTCAGAAGAACGATGAAAGCCCCACGACCAAACCATCCAGCGCAGAGAAAAAAACTCCATCAAGACAAAAAGTGATTTTACCTTTCAGTAGAATGTAACAAATTTTTTCAATACTTTCGTTTAAATTTGAATGTAAGGTTTCACAACAGTTGTGAAAATCTTGGCGACTAAATTTAATCTTTATCTAACATTACTCTCTTCACTCTAGTTTGAGCATTCCCAAATTTCACACCAATATCTGTAGACCCACTTATATTCGATAAATTTGGTTCTTAGCTATTTCACTGAAGAAGCTTGGATCAGAATGACGTGCGAAATCCTGCAGTTCTTTGAATTTCAACCACTAAGATGTAGGACTTCCTGTTTAAGACCATAACATAGTTTAGTTAGAGGGGTTTAGTAGGGACTGATTTTATTTGCAGGATGTTTCCGTCATCTTATTTATTGTACCACTAAAAACCAAATAACACTGGGCAGCTGTTTTGTTCTAGTATGGGACTCCTCTTTAATCAGGGATCGAACCTAGGGCATTCCAGTCTCTTGCTGAACGAGTAACAATCAGATCATTGAGTTGGAGTATAACAGTAGAATTCCAACTAAATCAGTTTGTGACGAATGCACTATACAAATCAGAGTTTACGTAGTTAATCATTTTAGCAGACCGTATGCGACGCTAGTACATCATGTTAATTTTTATCAAGATTTTTTAGGAAATATCTGCTCACAAGCACAGATGTTCAGTAGTATCAACAAGTCTTATCACTTAGGAAATATTTTGGGTAAACATCTCTGTTTCTGTAATGAAAACTAAATATAAATTAATACTTTACAGAACAAACATTTTAGTTGGAACAAATGCTGAAAAGTCAAAATGGACGGTTAGACAGATAGTTGAATAATTCCTGAAGAGTACTTATTTACTTACGCCTGTTACTCCTCGTGAAGGAGCATAGGCCGCTCACCAGCATTCGCCATCCAAACCTGTCCTGGGCAATCCTTTCTAGCTCCGTCCAGTTGTAATTCATCCTTTTCATATCTGCTTCCATTATCCGACGCAATGTGTTCTTTGGCCTTCCTCTTTTACGCTTCCCTTCAGGATTCCAAGTTAGGGCTTGCCTCGTGATGCAGTTTGACGATTTGCGTAATGTATGTCCTATCCATTTCCATCGTCTTTTCCTAATTTGCTATTGCTGATGGTATCCGGCCGATTGATGTTGAGTATCCTGCGTAGACAGCTATTTATAAATACTTGTACTTTCTTGATTGTGGTTGTTGTAGTTCTCCAAGTTTCAGCTCCATACAGTAGAACTGCCTTGACGTTCGTATTGAAGATTCTCACTTTGATATTGGTTGAAAGTTGTTTTGAGTTCCATATGTTCTTCAATTGTAGGAATGCGACCCTTGCTTTGCCGATCCTCGCCTTTACGTCTGCATCTGAACCTCCTTGTTCATCGATGATGCTTCCTAGGTATGTGAAGGACTCTACATCTTCCAGAGTTTCGCCATCAAGAGTGATTGGATTGCTGTTTTCCGCTTTGAATTTGAGGACCTTGGTTTTCCCTTTGTGTATGCTGAGGCCTACTGATGCAGAGACTGCTGCTACACTGGCTGTCTTCATCTGCATCTGTTCGTGTGTACGTGATAGGAGGGCTAGGTCATCTGCGAAGTCCAAATCGTCTAATTGATTCTGAGCTGTCCATTGTATTCCGTGTTTTCCTTCAGATGTCGAGGTCTTCATAATCCAGTCGACCACCAGAAGAAAGAGGAAGGGAGAGAGTAAACAGCCTTGTCTGACTCCAGTCCTTACTTGGAATGCATCTGTCAGCTGTCCTCCATGCACTACTTTGCACTGTAGTCCGTCGTATGAGTTCCGGATAATATTGACAATCTTCTCAGGAACTCCGTAGTGTCGAAGAAGTTTCCATAATGTCCTCCTATCTACACTGTCGAATGCCTTTTCATAATCAATGAAGTTGATGTATAGTGATGAGTTCCACTCAACTGATTGTTCGACGATGATCCGTAGTGTTGCAATTTGGTCTGTGCACGACCGATCCTTACGGAATCCAGCTTGTTGATCTCGAAGTTGGGCGTCTACTGCATCCTTCATCCGGTTCAGCAACACTCTGTTGAAGACTTTCCCTGGTATTGACAGTAGTGTAATGCCTCTGTAGTTTTCACATTTGCTCAGATCTCCTTTCTTTGGAATCTTGACGAGGTGTCCTTCTTTCCAGTCCATCGGCACTTGTTCCTCCTCCCAAATCTTTTTGAATAGAAGGTATAGCATGCTTGTGGTTGCTTCGATGTCTGATTTCAGTGCTTCAGCTGGTATGTTGTCGGGTCCTGCTGCTTTCCCGTTCTTGATTTGTCTGACGGCCATTCTAATTTCTTCCGTCGTTGGTGGGTTGACATCTATAGGAAGATCTATGTGTGCTGCTTCGATGTCCGGTGGATTCATTGGAGCCGGCCTATTCAGGAGTTCCTCGAAGTATTCTACCCATCTGTTACGCTGTTGTTGAATTTCGGTGATTGGCTTGCCTTCTTTGTCTTTGACCGGCCTCTCTGGTTTACTGTATTTCCCTGCTAGTTTCTTCGTTGTATCGTGAAGCTGTTTCATATTTCCTTCTCTAGCAGCTTTTTCTGCCGTCGTTGCTAGTTCTTCCACGTATTTCTTCTTGTCGGCTCTAATGCTTTTCTTCACTTGTTTGTTTGCTTCTATGTATTCAGCTTGTGCTTGGACTTTCTCTGCCAGTGTTCGGTTGTTGTTAATTGCTGTCTCCTTGTTTTTCCTTCCTTTGATCCTGTCCAGTGTTTCTGTAGAAATCTAATTCCTGAATAGTATTCCTGACAATATACAACACCAGATATTGGACTAATGAAAGACAAGTATTTGTTAACATATGTCGTATATTAGCTTTAGGTTTAGTACCAATGTGCATTCGAATTCGGTCCGATGCATGCTTTTGTCAATTAGAATAATTCCTGACTATTGGACAGGAATTCCATGGATCGCATTTTTCAACTTCGATCCGTAAATATTATAATGCAAATGTTAAGTGATTCTGTAGATTGTAATACGTTATCTCAAGTCAGTTTATGATAAAAGTTATCTTCAAACTTCATAATCTCTACAACTCATCAATTCGAATAGGAAATCAACTTTAGATATTATTTGGCTATGTTTAGATAACATTATTGTAAAAGTAATGTTTTAGTTAGGCAGTTTTTATTTATTTATCTCAATAAATGTGAAATTGAATAGGTGTTAACAAAGCTTTCTTAACAATAATCTTAAGTTCTAAATTCACTTGCTATTGTTGGCTTGAATCTTCCCACTGATATTTAGGACTGGAATTGATCAGTCCCTTATTGGCATATGTGCACCCAATTCCACAAGCAAGTGGCTATCAGAACTCAGTAGCTAAATGGATAACGTGATGGTGTTTGAAATGACGAGTGAATGGTACTGAGTTCGAGTCCCGGAGTGAACATCAATTCTGAGATGCAAGTACATCCGGTTGACAAGTCCCAAATAGGACGAAACGCGCATTCTGGATTCCTCTGCTAGCCACTATTCATCTTTGTGTATAATCTTAAGTTCTGTTATATTTATTGTTTTGATTTCAGAATATACACTAGATTCTATGATTCTAACATCATTGATTACACACTGTAAATTAATTAAGAAAAAGAAAATTAAGCGAAGAAAATTTTCTTTTCAATGAAATCGCTTACTTAAGCTGTACATTCGTATATATAGTTATATGTGGAAAATATATGTCTATAGAAGGATAGGAACAACTGCATCACAAAAATGGATTCGAGACTAAATAACAAATGAGGTTACGTACTAATCAAGGGGTAAGGAAGTAAATAATGTATGCGCCAGGTAATAGTTCAATTCACAGATATGAAGAAAAAACGACAAACGTAAAGGTCATAACAATAAACTGAATAATAATCTAATAAACTTGTAGAAGGTAATGATAATAACTGATTAGAGTTTAAAATTGCAAAACACTAATGAAAAAAATCCAATAATAATCAAATAAAAGTGCAGAAAAATAACACCGAAACATACCAATAAAGAGAACTAGAGCCAGGGAAGAATATAAAAAGTTTTAAATACACAGCTGCCTCTAGACTTGTTTCTGGACAACTGAAGTGATATATTCATAACACGTAATACTCTACAAATGAATTCTAACAGGATGAATAGGGGGGAGGTATCATCGAAGTTAATACAACCAAACTTGTCTGATATAATAATCTACAGATATTTTATAACCTACTTCACACTACTTGCGAGTAATAAAACTTAAAGTTTCTCAAAACGGGTAACTTAGGTAAGTCATGTATATAGACAGACAGAGAAAGCATAACTATCTTTCTTGGGATATGGACTATCAGCAAGTCATTGATAATGAGTGTCAGCACATACTTATAGTGTCAGAAGTGTAACCAACGATTTAGAGAAATCCTCATTATTATAGTGACCATAATACTGTTACAATGGAGCCCGGATTATCCCTCACTTTACTTCCGAAATATTTAGAATGACTCAGGACGCATAAGAAAGATGTTCAAAAGTCAAGGACGAATGATAACTCCTTAACATCCAGGTTTTTTCAATGAGAAATCAACTCATTGGAACTATTCCCGGAAAAGTGGTGTGTGACATATTCAGGAGAAGACAATAGACTCACATGAGTTTCCGGGAAATGAGGTTAACACAAGTCGTCGGACTACCGTTGTGACTCCACAAATCTGAATCTTATCCCAGCATCTAGTTCATATCTCAATAGATAGGAAATAAACACATGTGGAAACCAAGCTAGTGACAGGTTTTCCCCGACTCCTTTATGAATAAAAGGCTTAAGCATTCTCTTTTTATTGTGGAAAACACGGTGATCTTGTCATTTCCTGTTTAGATCTGGCATTACAAAACAGCTGGAACCCGTCATGAAAAATTTTCACTGTTAGTGATACTGCTAGAGGCCAAGATTCACAGAAAGTGGCTGTGTTTTAACATTTATCGTATACTGACATTGGAGGATCAGTGAAATATCGTAGGATCCTTGCCAACCTGTCCACTAGGTTCAACTGTTTCCTTGTCAGAGAACTGATCCTTGAATGTTAAACTATTTAGCAAATATTACCAAGATAAATTCCTTTACACGTATATTTCACAAAGAAAATAAAAAATCAAAATATTTAGAGTATGCGTTTATGTATCTATATTTCTTTAGAAGGGTAGACCAAACAGCAGCCATTTTGGTGCATCCATAGTTTATTCTGTTATACCGTGGTGTGTGCTACTTATGTCGACATATAAGTAGTATGTAACACCAATCGAAAGTGGGATGCCTGGCAGAAGGTTGAGAAAACCGAATAGAAGAAAACGGGAACAGAGAGTGATTGGTATGGAAATGAAGTAACAATAAAGTCCGAGACAGTTGATGGACATTTTGAAAATCAGTATTGAACGTATGGTATTCATATTTTACCAAATGGCCCTGTTATTTTGTATTCAAATTGTTGGGGTGATCCAGAAAACTTCTCGCAAAAGCCAAAAAAGACTCAGGAAACACTAAAAAGCATTTTATCCAGTCAGCGTTCACTTGAAATTTAGCCAGGAACATCAAGAAAGGGAAAAGACACACGTAGAGTTTCTGATTGGCTGATTTTTATACCGCTATTATGGGCACGGTTTAAACGTTAGGCCCTTTCGAAATGTGCCCGCCTTTCGTTTCAACGACCTTGAACGGCTTGACTAGAGGCGGTCATTCCGTATTTCAATTGCTTAGTAGCATTTCACAAGTTTCGGGAAATCCAAGGACATCCAAAGTACTATAAAAAACCCTATATTTTCTTTAATAAAACAACCATTTGGAGTAAAGTTCTTCTCGCATACTTTGCGCCCTTTCTCTCGTGTCCAGGTCGCTGTGTAGTTCTAGCTTGGGGGTTACGAGAATAGCTCAGGAACCGAATATAACGTTCAATTAACAAGACTTATCACAAATAAATTTGGTTGTCCCACTTGTGTTCTCATTCACTGCAATATGATACATATACGCGCATGTGTCAACACCTTTTAACCTGCTTGCACAAGCATATTCAACATGCATTTGTAGAATTATTGTCTAGTTCATTATTAGTATGTTATAATGATAGAACTAACCCAAAAATTATGGATTTGTCATGATGCGAAAACTTAATTTACAAGATCTTACGTGGACGTCACATGATTGTCCACTATGAATTGTCGTACCATAAGAATAAACTGTATTATGTTTGGCGTTTCAAAGAATATATTTCGTCTGAAGATAGAACAATGTATTTAATACAGATAAAAGAGATAAGTTACATAGGAATGAACACGCCTGCAAAGCTGATCCATGTCATGCGATTTAGTGAATATATAATCATAATAATTTATTCTCAATAACAGTCCGTTACATGAGGCATGCCAGTTTACAGGCGAGATCAATTTTTACAGAAGATATAGTCTTCACTGTGGTGGGTTACTCAATTAGTTTGATATTTTAGAAGGTACATTGGTCATAAAAATATGGGGATGATACTTATCACATATGAATGCAAATAATATTAGTATGATATGTATTATCAATATAACAGTTGGCGCGCTTTATGAAGGTTGTGTTGAAACGTGCAACTGATAGTCGGGAGTAAATTCACGTTATTTCGAGGGCATCTATAAACCATGATCTTACATCCCCCTGGAACATCTGAGGTATTAATGATGGCGCAGTACGAAATCACCAGCTTCATATGCGCTTTCGGTAGCATATCTCGAGGGGGCTGAAGAAGAAGGTAAGAAAAAGAAAGGATGAGGAGCAAAGCAGACAATGTTCATGCATCTTGAGATTTATTCATTTGTGGTGAAATAGCAAAGGTATGACTAATTAGTCTAATCTTCCATTATTAATGTACTTTTAAGCAACAGCATTCTAGTAGTTTAAAGAAAACAAGCGTGAATATAGCATAAATTGACAAAGAACTGTATAAATGGAAGTGGTTCAAAAAGAAGTTGAAAGTATAAGATTATACGAATTTTTCAAATAAAGTACTGAAAACAGTATTCTGATACACAAATGAATATCTCCCTTTTTGTCAAGGCTGTTTCTTCTCATTTTTATTTTTATTGATTTTAAAGGGTTATAAGCAGGCTTCGTTTTTAGCATATTGACTAGTTTTACTTGTAACAGGATTACTTGGTAGTAAGTGAAACCAATTCAACGTCATAAATACGATTTAAAAGGGTGTTTTGTATGATAAACTAGGATCAATACGATTGGTTCGTGACATTCCACTTGACCATAACGAGTCGTAATTAAACAAAATGTTCTGCCTACAGACATGGGTGGATCGCAGCTATCTCCCCACCATCATGTTTGCTGGCCAGTAACATAACTCTCCCTCCTTTTGTGAAGTAAGACTGTTTTGCGTCTGTGGCGTGTATGAATATTGCTTAAATCTTAGCTCCTTGTTGGAATACACTATCTCTACTAGTTCCATGCCACAAGCAAATCAAATGGTCACAGATTCTGTATTGTGGTTTAGATATCCATTTATTATATCACACTGCTAAGGAGATAGCTAATGGTAAAAGGTAAAAAACACAGGTTAGATTATATGTGGTTTAGAGATGGTAAGGACAGATTGCAAATAGAAGAATATACAGGAATTTAAAATTGTGAAATTTTCGAAGTGAGAAAACATTGAGTGACCTACAAGAATTTAGGACATTATGAAGGTGCTCGGTCATGCATCCGCACCAAATCACGAGTGGGAACTCTGTGCTAACATACCCCGCAATCGCTAGCCAGTCTAGATCAGTCGATCCTCGATATATTGACAGCCTATCAAATATATCTTCGAACCTCCTCGCTTCTGTCTTTTGATGTCACTTGGTAGGTGCGATTCATATTAGGTGTTACTAATTAAAGCGTTTTTGAACTCCAACGACATGTGGCATCTTCATTGGTGAGCCCGACGTGATCTGGCACACAAACTTGCGAACTGTGAGTCTGTTCCTTTTTGGTACTTTATATATCATTTGTATATTATTTCCTTGAAAAAGCTTTGACCAGATTGCTAAGAGAAACATTGGATTTACTGCGAGTTCATTTGCTGATATTTTACAAAGATACTACCACGCGAATTCTACAGATACCTCACATCTAGTATGTTTGACAGTGACGTTTCGAAACCTTATTGAACTTCAAAACAGTCTGTTCTGAAACGCGGAGATCTAACATATTGACAACGGTTACACCAACTTCTTGATAATATCAATCTGCAACACGGTCCAGTGACAGAAATGTTGTTAAGAATGAGATAAGTGGTTGGTCAAAGAACTTTTGATGATGGCTCGTATAGACAACCTTTCTTGTCTCAACTTCCCCAACAGAGCCCGAAGCTCTAAAAGAAATTGTATCCCAGATTCAAAGTAACCTTATTAACCTAACTATCCGGAGCGACAAGTGGCAATTACCATTTGACCTCAACAAGTATGGAATCATAAACAGGGAACCTTAAGTTTGAAGAACATGTCTCGTGTATTATTTCTAAATCTAGACGGCTAGTTGTTTTCTTAATGAAAAATTTCTTCACAACAGAGGCTAAGCTAACACTTTACAGAATTTGTATACCACCCTCCCTTGAACATTACTCTTGTGCCCTCTTAAACATAAATACCCCAGACAAGATAAGAGTAGAAGATGTCCAAAGACGCTTCATACGCCGACTGCTAGATAGATGTAAGCATCTCTCCTTAGAACCTTTATAGTATCGTCAACCAGGGAACAACTTAGAATATCTATGCAAAGCAATATATGGACTTGTTTAATTACGGTATACTATGATACTGATACTGCTTTAATAATAGGCCAAATCCAAAAATTGTACATTTGTCATGCCTAATCTATAAGATCTTACGTGGAAGTCATACCATCGTCTACACCAACTCACACCATCGTAACAATTACTAATACATGATGGAGAACAAGCTTAAGCTAGAGAAAGAACAATATTTTTAATATGAATGAAAGATATAAGGTAACATTCAGCAGGGACCACGCCTACATGGCCGAGCCATGCCATCAGATCAACTCGAATTAATTTCATTCATTGTTTCCGCCTGCGCCATCGTTAGATATTTCTCCGCGTTAACTATTGAATATTAGTTTTCCGAGTAGTCTCGAGTTCAGCTCTTAGGATTGTGTGGTTATGGTCCGATTACAGTACAAGTCAATTAAAACTAATATGGTCAGCACGAATTGTCAAAGACTTACAGAGCTATTGGTTTTGGGGATTTATTTACCTCTACATTTTGAATATCTATTTTCTCAGTTACCTCATGTTCAGTTTTGAGGATTGTGTGGTTGGGACAAATACCACTACATATTTAAATTTTCACTTCTTTATTTATGGACTGAAAAAGAAAAAGAAAGAATTGAAGTGAAATCGAAAAATCTGTCTGTCGTTTTAGTACTTATTTATATTCTTCCCGTAGCTCCCACAAATAAAAAAACGACATAGTTCCACGAATCGTGCGAACAAACAGGAGAGAGTTTACGTCCTTAATTCCTCATGACAGCATTAAGGATGAAATGAGCTGTAATGACAAATTGATTTCTGAATGCTGCTCTATAGGTCTTCGACATTGGCATCAACGTTACTAGTTTTACTGAGCACATTTTTAGTCGGGTGCATTTGGTTTACATGAGAACGTGTCTGGGTACCCCGAGCGGCGATATATAATCGGCTTGGATACTATCTTTCAAAGTGCATCGACCTCTGACAAAAATGATAAATGTCTTTGTCAAGTTACTGTCCGACAGACAAACGTTTGCTCAATCTACTTTTGAGATTATAGAGTTTCTTCGTGCCTAGCGAATAAGCTCTTTAGGTTGTCAGCTACTATTGCCTTTATCCGAGACTATACGAAACTCGGATATTATGCACTGTTTGAATGCCGGATAAATTGTAAATCAGAATGATATGTGTGGAGATTGTAGTGATTTGAGCAGCTGATTTCACGAGCCGATGTCATCTAGGCTACCATGGGAAACCCATGGGCACTGGACGGCAGTTTCTTCCTAGCATGGAACTCCTCAGTTGTGGTACCCCGACCCAGGAACCTCTAGAACTCTGATCCACGAAAACACCAGTTATTGCTGCCATGCACTGTTTGAAGGCCGGATGAATTCTAAAGCCACCATGTAGTTGAGCTCATGTTTTGCTATTGCCTACTTCACAGGATTTAGTCGGCAGACTTTCTAGCACACAGAGTAGCTCTGTATTTGTGTAATAGTGCATGAAATTGTATGGCTTTCAATACGGACATGTTAAAAGCAACCGTCTATTTGTTTTGGAATACGACATTCAACTGAGCATGTGCCTTTCAAAAGTATTAGTATAGTTCTTTTGGTTAATTAGTGGTTGATTAATTTGAATGCTCAAAGTAAGAATCTTTGTAATATTCATCTGCCTATCTATCTACTTGTTGGTCGTGAAGATGGCACAAGTATTCAGTGTTTGACAACGCTTTTACTAGTAACATCTAATATCACTCTTACCCACCAAGAGAAATCAAAAGGCAGAATCGAGGAGGTCGGAAGAGTGTATTTGAAGATAACCAATATATCGGAATTGTCTGATCTAATCTGACTAACGATTGCAGTAGATGTTGAGCACGGCGTTCCCACACGTGATCTGGTGCGGATGGATGACCGAGCGCATTTAGCTAGGTGAGTCCACTAAAACTAATCTGGTCAGCATCCAATGTCAAAAACTTACAGAGCTATTTATTTTGGGGAATTATTTACCGCTGCAAGCGTATTGATTTACCAATACTTGGGACCCCTGACTAATTTACGTTGTGGACAGTTTGTATTCATATCAGTACAATTCAGATTGGGCCAGTCTAGTACAGCCCTGGATTTGTTTCACTACAATACAATTTCTAGATATTCCTTTGTCAGTGTTCTTTCCATTCTATTACAATTGCCGTTGATTCTAAGTGCCTATGTTAATATAAATCCAATACAGTCACAAACTGGTGTTGATCCGAAACTGCTATCATTCCAGTCCAGCTGTGTCCATTCAATCCACTTACAACTTAATTGTTTATGACCAAGAAGAACATTCGTATTCTAGTTTTTAGTTGAGTAGTTTGTTCTCGATCATCGAATATAAAGATAACAAACATAACACACAGCTAATAACAAACAGTACTTCCGATTACAGCATGTAGCGTTCGGGATATTTGCGAAGAACCGGTTAGAAGTACAAGTTAACCACATGACTGACTCCGAATGAACGTAATCTGGAACTGGAGAATAGTGTTTTGTAAACAGATGTATCTTCTTGGCTCAGTTTGCTTCGGTCGACTCCGGGGCTGTAATATCTCAGCAGATCTGTCTCAGTGACGCCGATTGAGATGTCTACAATGGTTAAGTTAATTTTCTTGCCCAAACTGAAACTCTGAAAAACACACGCCTAATCATAATGATGATCACCTTTCCATCTGCATCCCATGGAGCATTAAGATAAGCACAAATAATCAAATTCAATATGCTAACTATTTGATTCGAGCTCTACCAAACGAGTACTCATGTCAGTGAGAACACCTTAGGTAAAAACATACGTATTGTATTCATAATTCGAGTAAAGCGCAGAATAATATACAACGCTGAAAGCTCCACGACCAAACCATCCAGCTCAGAGAACAAAACTCCACCAAAATACAACGGAATCATAAGTTAATAGAAATACCGTTATTAAACATAGACTCTTTCCGACAAGCTTTAAAATTCGTGAGGAAGCACACCTAAGCTTCAGTATCCGAGATGTTAGCAAAAATTTTTCATCGCATTTAAAGCGTCCAACAGACATTTATTTTCTTTGACTGCAGTTCCCGCTTAAACGCGCCCCCATGACACCTACCACAGTAGAAAAACGTGGAACGATGTTTAGAAATGATAAAACTGCAGTGTGTGGAGGTGATCTGCTGTATATGTTATAGTACTTACGCTAATCCAGACTCTCCGATGTTCATGGACGAGAAGCGCACCTTTTGTCAAACCAATATTATTCAAAACCAGAAATTAGAAGCAATTGACAGGGATTTTTATCGTGACGAGATAATCAGATATATGAAAAGGGCTGTACGTGTAGCAGGGTGATACTCCTTCAAGTCATATGACAAAAGCTAGGTGGACTGTATATCCAATGATTGATGTATTGTGATAAACAGATTTCATTGTACTTCAGGTGTTGCGCAGTCACAAGGCGCCTTTTGCGACTGGGAAATTATGGCGGGAGGTGAGGGGTTTTATTTTCCTAGTCGATCCAAATGTTTGTAGCCCTTGTTTTGTACCGAAACCCAAAAAATCCACTTTTTTCTACGTAAGAGAAACCAGGAGTCTGGTATTCACACTTGTGATTTCGTATCATAAAATAGCAAGCTTAACTATTTAAATAATACTTCTCTCTTACTCCTAATATATTGACAACTCTCATGGCGTAGGATTTTCAACTTCAGAGTTCTTCATCTGGCGCTTCGGCAGTACAGGACATATGACATCAAGTGTCCACAACTTATGTTGTCTCTTTCTCCCGATGATTGTTTAATTGGTATGAGACTGAACAGAAACAGTTTGGTCAGCATACTCGACCTCCCAAAAATGTCAGCTAGTGGTGAGAACACCCTAAAAGTGTGTGGGATTTCGTCCAAGGGTCAAACGATCCCCTATTCGTGATAAACGAAGCTCGAAAGCCCTTTCGTAGATAGATTTCATCATCCACTTTCGTTTCAGCATTGATGATATATCCAAGATAATTACAATAGTCAATGCGCTTAGTTGCTGCATTCTGATTTGTAGGACTAGACAACGACATCAATTAGTCTTGGAGCATCCTTTGGGATTTGAGTGGTTAACTGCACCAAACACTTCAATTCTCATGGCCTTCAAAACCCCGTTTTGTCGGTATATTTCAACCCTAACAAGTCTAAAATATAACTTTGTAGATAGGTCAAAATGATGTCCCTAGGATATCTTGGTAGGCGGCCCATTGTATCTACTCTCCAGCATCGGGTAACATGTTCGGTAACTTCTATTGTCCTTTTCTTATAAATAAGAAAAGGACAATAGAAGATCACCGGGTAAGTAATAGTGAGGTTAGACGCAGGGTATTAGGGAATGATGGTAAATCAGTTGATGAGGTTGTAAATCGTCATCGACTGAGATGGTTGGGCCACGTGTTACGTATGCCTGAATACCGATTACCACGACGTGCAATGCTATCCGGTATTGGAGATGGTTGGAAGAAAGTTAGGGGCGGCCAAACCAAAACGTGGCATCAGTGCCTGAAGTCACTAACTTCTAGTCTGAGCCATGTTGGTAGATGCAGACTACTTGGTTGGGGTCCGCGTGACTTTCGTAACCAATGGTTGGAGACTCTTGGTGACATGGCTCAGAATCGATCACAATGGCGTCGGTGTATACACTCCCTGTCTTCCCTTAAACTAAGAGACTAAAATCACTTCATTCTTTCTGTCTACGAACTAATTCTTTCTTCCTATATTATATCCTTATTGCAACCTTTGACCTAACCACTCCTATGAATCCGCTGTTCATCTTGCTGTGCTAATGAGGTATGGCAACCTGGACCGATGCACATATGTGCCTGGTCCTACGTTGTAGCTGACTGACTGACTGACTGACTTTCTTATAAATGACTTCCTATATGATTTAGCCAAATCTAAACAGTACCGCGGTATGTCAAAGTCGATAGATCTATTAGTGCTTGTCTCTTCAGTGGGTTGGTCACGCATACATAGATTGGTACAGTCTCATTGACTCAAACTAGTTTCTTTGCATCTACCAATACAACAGTCAAGGACGTCGAGTTGATTCCATGTTCTGGTCTGGCTGTTTTTAGTATCCTTTCATCTTGTTCTTACTCCAGTCAACGTAGTTCATCGTGTATGGTAATTGTTAGGACCTATTTAACACATGATCAGCCATCTCAGTTGTTAATGACCCGTAACCTTATCTACCGGTATCTTATCTTTGGCTGACTTCCTACGTTTAATTTCTGCATTGCTCAGTGGTATCACCACTCAAGCAATGTTTCGGGGACATCTGTGATCAAATGCTTGCAATCTTTTCATGTCCACTGCCATAGCTCGTTTTATAACTATAGGATAACAGTACAGAGTAATTCAGTGAACTCACCTGTTTGCCGGAAAACAGATATGTTATATTCATCAAAAGTGAAGTAAGTTGGGAACTGTAAGAGCTTTATGAGTGTGTGGGGAGACCTCGTCATCTACCAACCCATCAGGGCGGAGGAAACCCCCGAGATCGTCAACGTGATCAGAGCTTTTGACTACGTTCCCGATATGCAGTCTCAGCCAGGCTTTTATATATTGGGGGGCAGAAACGTATCATAAACTTGCTTCCATTATTAAACAAAGCGTTTGGGAGATTGGATCTTGTCATCTTATTCACTGAACTAAACTGTCGTCTACGTACTTCAGAGCAGTGCGCGAGATTCCAGGAAAGGGATCAGTCCCTGAAAAGTTAAATAAGCCGAGTGGGGTTTACAACGAGATATCTGTGACGAAATAAAATGAAACTGAGAACGTTCGACGGTCCTGACATTTTCCAAAAGTTCTGTATCTCTTTCAAATGTAGACTAAAATTAGACCTCCACTCCATCTTTTTCCGAAGTCAGTCGTACGCAACGTGGAAGCTGGCACATGTGTACATCGGTTCAAGTTGCCATACTTCACTAGCAAAGATGAAATTTTCAGGGCAAATCTTAGAATATCAGAGGTATTAAAAGCACCAGTGGTAATAGGAAAGATTAAGAACCGAAGATACAATTTGAGAAAAAATCAATCAGTGAAATAATAAAGCAATTTATGGGGAACTCAGAAACTTTAGAAATTCCGTTACTATTGGCTGACTATTTACTACCTGCTTTTTTACCGACGGAAGGTTACTTAATGTTACCAATACCACTTGCCTTATCCATCTCTTTCGCTTTTACTATGCATGACTCATGATCATTGCGTTTACTTTTTCATATGCGTTTAAGTTGTTTATCGTAACCAACAGTCGTAGCCCTTAAAGTCTAATTATTGCACATACTTCGTACTTATGCAACATATACTGCATCGATTACATGCTCCCAGAGCAGTTGTTACACGCACTTTAAACGTACAACCTAATTTAAATATAACCAACAATGACATGAGAAAAATGCTTAAGTCAAACATCTAGTTTCAGCAATGTTCAGATCAGTAATTATAAGTTCAAATAAGCGAATTATTTGTAACTTTTTCTCGTGGACTACACGTTGATACTTCAGATTGATCACTGAAAATAAATCCGAAATATCCAACAGATTGTAAATAATACTTACGTTGCATCCCAATATTGAGTCAGTTACTAATATTTATTTATGACCTATACTACAAGCTGTCCATTGCTACTAAGTTGCTTTATTTTCTTACCTGTTTTTAACCTAGTCATGTGTTACAACAATTAGGAAAAATATTTTATCGCACATTATTTTATCTTTTATACATTCACTGAAGGACCTTTTATATATGCCACGAAATGTATGTAGGTTTTTTATAAACTTTAATTATACTTTTTTCTTTAGTACTACTAGTACAGTCTACTCTTTGCTTGTGTTTGTCACCCAGACATTCATTTAATTGTCGTCCAATCCATTAGATTCATTTACATTCGAGAGTATCTTCTATCAAACTTTTTCATTATTATGTTATAACACTTGGAGATATACATCATTCAATATATTATTTGTATTCCTATTTTCTGATTAATCCTAACATCAGTCCATGTTTCTGGACCGGGGCCTCCCAGTCATACCTCCCCAACCAAACTTGCTCTCCCTAGTACCTCCCGTAACCAGGCACGTGATGCTGAGTCTCGCAAGGAGAAAAAAATTGGACACAGACGTGTTACAGAAGAAGGAACTGTCACGTACAAGAAGGTAAGTTACACAAAACTTACTACCACTAGTTCCTTAAATTCATCATTTGAGAATTATTTGACTATTCTCTGTCCTCATTATCATTGTTTTTTGGTATAGTGGTTTGATCTTTTAGAAGTCTAAAAATGAGAGTTTTATTTTAAATGGTTTGTATTTTGTTATCGCCAACTGGACCGAATAAGCAGGTCGTTGTCAGGATCATGGCATAGTGGTTGGAGTAAAGAGAAAACAGTGGACAGGTAGACCTGGATTTATGTATTACTTTTTCGGGAAATAGGGAGTATCGTTATGCCTTCATTACTGAGATCTGTATTCTGATGGTTTATTTTGGCTGTCTTGATTTTCCTAGTCAAAAAATCTGTTATTGCTTTTGGAATTTAAAGTTTTGCATCGTGAATATATGGATTAGTATGATTTACTGATCGGATCCATGTAAGGCTTGTTAATTTTACTTCTGCTGCAACGTAACAAGCGCATAGATGAGAGCAGTTTTGTTCTGTGCTTGTAAAATCTAATCTCTCTGAATTCAGGATGTTTGGCGATTCCCTGTTTGATTATCATTGTATACGAAGGATTGTTGACATTCAGTGGTAACACCAGGTTAGTGGTACGGGTGTTCGGGAACATGTGCACAAGCACAGCGATGATAATTCACTTGGTGTCACCATCTTAAAACACTGACTTCGGTGGCTTGGATATGTACGACGAATGTCGTCCTGCAAATTCCAAATCGTGCATTATTTGTTGACACTGGGATTAGTTCGAAAAAGCTGGGAGATGATTAGTTTATGACAATGCTATGGTATGAAAGGAAGCTGTAGAGTATTGGCATCTGTCTGTCATCCACAACTCCCTGGTTGGGGTCCTGGAGATAGTACGACAGTGGGTTGTAACGCTATCAGACATGATTCAGAATAGAAGCCAGTGGTAGTCGTGCTGTAACTTTCTTTTACTTCATATAAGTGAGAACCTGATTAACTCAAAGAAGCTTTACTGGTTGTGTTTTTCTAAACTACTGCCACTACTTTGTTTGACTCTCACTCACTTATTTTCATTTCTTTTTTTTCACTATACGTTTCTTTATCTCCTTACAATCACATTTTCCTTTTGTGCGGAGCATATGTCTTTTGGTGCTTCTTTATACCAATATTTATGTTTAAACAAGTAAATAAATTCTAATCATTCCGAAAACATGTGAAAAAAGGAGACACGGTTGAAAATTGGTGTTTATAATTTCGATGATATCCTCAGTTGTTGTGTTTTTATACTTGGTTTAATCCTTAATGATGACTTTTGAATTTTTTGCATTGAAATTTGAACAATTTCATGTTACACAATGAAATCATAGAGCGTTTTTATTTTTATCATGAGATGTCACTAATAAGTATCGATTAGAAAAAGATTAACTTTTTTTGCGAGTTGGTCATATGTCCTCTCTAATTTAAATATCGGCTGATGCCAAAGACTATCGAAATATAAATTGAGGGACTACGGCAAAGTCATCACAAAGTCTATGTTTAATTCGTTTGTATTGATTATTTGAATCTTCCATTTATGCTTAAGACTGCAATTGATCAGTCTCTTCTTGACATACGCGCATCCCATGCGTATTTCTTCGATATTTCTGTAAGTCACAAGCATTATAAGCAGAGATAAATGTTGATTAGCATTGAAATATCGAGACAATCTGTACAGGATCCACATTTGCCAAAAAGAGACTGGTCAATTGCAGTCCCAAACATCAATGGGAAGGTTCAAACAATCAATAAAAATGAATTAAATTCCACCTTATGGCACAAGCCAGTATCTGTTTGGTCACAGTAGCTATGTGGATAACTTGACGTCCTGTGAAACGAACGGAACTGAGCTAGAGTGTCGGAGTGGAAATCAACTCCGGGATGCAGGTGCATGACGAAACGTGCGTCGTGGATTCCACTGCTAGCCACCATTCATCCCGGTTTATAAAGTATTTGTTTCCTAACCAAAACCAGTAAAGTATAATCTAATTAAGTCTACTACTTTGATTTAGATCATCCACCCTGATTATTATTAACTCATTCACCTAGTGCACACTCGTGTACTTGATTTCAAGCTACAATTTACGTGTGCTAGTGATTAGACTACTTGGTTGTCCGAACCAAAGTAGGTAAAGCGGAATTCAAACCTGCCACTACTTAGTGATTGTAACTTGAACTCTTCACTCGCTGATAGGCTTCTCCACAAAACAAACAATTTAATTATTGTTCGTTCTCTCTGCTCTTGTTGTTAAGATATGCTATTTATCAAGATTAGTAGTTTTACAAGAAATTTGTAAGTAAACTAAATCTAGTACAACAAAATTTCACAATAAAACATCATAACATGATGCTATGACAACAACAACGTGTATTACCCATGCAAATGAATTATGCTGTGCTGTTTTTCCCGTGTATATATATATATATATATATATATATATATATATATATATATATATATAAGATGCAATAATCATATGCATGTTGCATACAATCAGTTGCCTAATTGGATACTTTTACCTCGTTCTGCTGTACTAACTAAATTACATGTTATTTTGTTACTGACACTAAAATGTTAGAAATTGTGAAAATTACCTGATAATATTTGTAATATGATACTGTACTATAGAAACCTACATCAGAACTTCAAGGAGCTATTCAACTTGGCATACAACATCATATTGGTTCATTACAGCAAAGCCTGATCGTGATCTTTTATACGGAGATTTTAATATTATCGATACGGTTAATTTTCCTCGTGAAGGCACGAAAACAACACAAGCCCATCCATATTCAGATTTCCGATTTAGAATTTATGCTCCTGTGGCTTTTCGATGTTTCCGAAAGTCATATAAATTGGATATTCGTGATTTCTTAGTAAGTCTAATGTTTCCTCTTTTAAAGTGCTGTTAATTGCTTGTAAACCAAATTATCTCTAATTATTATGGTATGCATCCAGAATAGGTGGATTGTGGTTTGTATTAGAATATAGAAGGCGTGTTTAATAATGGAATAGTTCTTATACGTGATTCATGTTTATCTTAATGAGCATGAATATATCCAAATTTCACATAACATTATACTATTTGTGAATATAATTTATTTACTAATTACCTGTCTATGCACTCGATTTCGTGTCACATTTAATACTACCCGGATTGTTCAACCTGAAGTAAGCAGAAACGGGTTGAAGAAACCTGTTACCCAATCATTCAAATTCATACGCTTCAATCATTAAGCTATCACTCCACTTTTAATATGGTTTACTTTACAATTGTCAGCAAATCTACAGATGGAAGTGATCTGTGAAAATTTCGCCTCACTTGTTATGGAGGGGATTTTTCATTATGAATTAGCAACATCTCGATTGTCGAAATCGATAAGTAGGATGCTAATTGATAGACAAGCGTAATGATATGATGTGGCCAAATGATGGCTCTTCAATAAAATGTTATTGATACGAACTCTCGAAGTAGAAATCAAAGACAAGAGCACTAGCCAGATGGATAGTTTTTATGAAACAAAATAATATGTTTGTATGCAGAATGTAAACACAAAATAAACGTGATAAAATGCCATATGCGGTTGGGGGGAATTAGCCTGTAAGTCATTCATTCTTCAATCTGTTAGGACCTGTCTTTTAGGCTAAATGTTCTTGCGTAACATCAACGGGTGGCTTGCAGCTTGTTCTTTCGACCTTGAGTTTGCTTGTTGCTGTCACTTGTTATGTCGTTATCTGCACACTTATTTTGAATGGCTTTCTTTCTAACCGTGTTCGTATTTATGAATCTTCTAATTGGTTAGGTCTCTTTCGATTTGTTTATTGATTGGTGACTGACTTTAGTGCCAATGTTTTTAGAAATTCTCTGATTTGGTATTGTCTGTCCAAGACTAGAATGTTGCCCAATCGAATGTATATCCACAGTTGTCTACATGATTTATTGATATAAGTGAAATGATATCGTGGGGTTTGACAGATAAATGGTGTTATCATTTGGACATAGATGAAGTGGGCAAATTGACGAAATTCTACTGATTATTTTCGTCCGCATAAGTTTCTGATAGGATTTTCCGCGTTGCTCTTATTAACCAATGTTTACTATCAAGAGATAATGCTTCTCATTCTGTTATTTCATCATAAACACTAGAAAATTTATGAATATAATAATTTCATCCAATTCTCTTTTGCTAGTTGTTATACAATCTTACTTTCATCTTTGCGTAGTTTTCACTACCATTGATACTTTTCATTTTATTGATCTCATACTATGTTGTTGTTATGGTAACATGGGCCTGAATGCACATCTGTACCTAGTCCTTCATTCAATAATCAAACTGGCTGATTAAATGTATTTAGCTTCCACATGTACAAACAGTACTCATAGTCAATGTAAAAACAATTGGGTTATACATAAAGTGTTTTCAGAGTGAAAATGTACTTGTGTGCATTCTTTTATTCATATTGTTTTAATTTCTTTCTTTTTTGGACATTTCCTTTTATATTCATCATTTCAAATATCTCTAATCAAAAGTACACAACTAGTGTTTTTTTAAAATATGTACTTTCATAATTTATAATTGAGTATTGACTGTGTAACTCTTTATGTGCGTTCATATCCGTGTGTGTGTGTGTGCATAATAGTTGGTGCACAATTTGTTGAAAAAAATTACGTACACTAAGTTGAGGTTAAATTCGTTATCACTACGGCTAATTAATTTTTTCTTTTGCCAAGTTACACTAAATATTAGTCATCAGTTTGAAATTCATAATCAGCATATTTTTTTGTAGTGTCATAATGTTATTTTTTACATTTAGTAAAGTATCATATATGAATGCAAACTGTTGATCAATAGAGGTATGTGCATGAAGTTTACAGTTTGTGTCCACTGTGTTTGAGCTCGAACTTTTGATTAATGCAGAATAGTTTCAAATTCACAACTTGATTAGAGAGAGAGAATGAGGAATTTGAGTTCATTAACTCCTAATAACCAATTGCTTTATTCATTGTTCCAATCCAATATCCCACTTCTTTCAAGTATCTATCAGTTGGGGAGTCACCCATATACGTTCAAACTCAATTCTTCTCTGAGGCTCAGAATTTCATCAACGGATCTGCAACACTTGGGCTTGTACTCGATTCGCTTTATTAATATTGCTAACTTAATAGCTCTATTATACACGACCAGTGGTTTGTAGACATCTTGAATCAGACCTACTTACGTACGCCTGTTACCGATCGTCGAAGAGCATAGGCTGCCCACCAGGATTCTCCATTCAACTTTGTCCTGAACAAACCTTCCCAATTGTTCCCACTTGCTATTCATCCTTTTCAGGTGTGCTTCTGAATCCCGGCTCAGTGTGTTCTTTGATCTCCCTCTTTTCCTATTTCCTTCGGGATTCCAAGTTAGCGCTTGCTTCTCGGTGCAGTTTGGTGATTTCCCCGATGTATGTACTATGTACCTCCAACGTCTTTTCCTAATTTTCTCTTCAGCTGGAAGCTAGTCTGTTCTCTCCCACCGTAGTCTGTTGGTGATGGTATCGGACCAACGGATATCGAGTATCTTGCGTAGACAACTGTTTACAAATACCCGTATCTTTTTGATAATGGTTGCAGTAGTTCTCCAAGTTTAGGCTCCGTACATGTTAGTGGGACATAGATTGGATTAAAGCACGTTCCGTGCGGGATTGTGTTGGTGCACGCTGATTGGCTGTATTTAACCAATCAGCGCTAGTGGATACTTGAAGACTAGAGTCTTCTCGTGTAAAAACGATTACTATATTAACGTCTTTCTTATTGTAATTCCTACTTCCATTTACTCTTGTTATTTGGAATATAATTTTATTCCTGTCCAACCGTGTTCTGATTTGAGGGCCTGTCTAGGGAATTGGTGTCCAAGAATGATAAGCAATAGGAACAGCTGGATTGTAATTAGATAAATTATAACAGTACAGTAGAACTGTTTTGACATTTGTATTAAATATTCTGGATTTGATGTTGACTTACAGATAGTTGTTTTGAGTTCCATATGTTCTTCAACTGTAGGAAAACTGCCCTTACTTTTCTAATCCTTAACTTTACGTCTGCATCCGGTCTTCTTCGCTCATCGTTGATGCTTCCTAGGTACGTGAAGGTTTCCACATTTTCCAGGGTTTCTCTATCTTAAATCAGATACTACCATTAAACATGCGTCATTTATCTACGAATGTAGTGTTTCACAATCGTTAAGCGAAACCAAGTGACCTGTTTTTGAAGCCTTCTGTCACGTTGATGAGTAGACAGCGATAGGTTGACTTCTAGCGTCAATAGCTTCTTTGTATTCATACCATAATTATTTTTAGCCACGAACTCACTAGAAATTGATAAGACCCAGAAAAACTCAAAATGTTTAGTTACTTCAGTTCTTGTCATAGAACTAGACATCAACTTAGATCATAATTACCGTTGCTTTTTTGCATTGAAATGTTTTTGTTTTCTTCCATTATTATTTCTGTTACATAGAACTCTTTATGTAGCCAATCACTTCAAGAGCTTTCAAACCCCGGTGCAAGTGGTTCCATTTTTTATATTAGTCAAGATGATGAATTCATCATTAAAACTGTACAACATAAAGAAGGTGAATTTTTACAAAAATTATTACCAGAATATTTTATGAATTTAATGCAACATCCTCGTACTTTATTACCGAAATATTACGGTCTTTATTGCTATCAGGTAAAGTATATTAAATTTGTGTATTAATTGGTTGTTTTGTCCATATATGCATATACTGTAAAACGTACCAAACAATCCCATTTTTTGCCTTTTATTGTACGTATTGAGATTGTTTATCATCATATCTAATTTACAGAGTGTTTCGGTTCTGATTGGCATTTATCATTTTTGTTTCTATTTTCTTTGCTAAACCATAAAACCTGTTTCATTTAACAAGATCATTGTTATTATTCTATTCGAATGTATTTTGAAGTCTGAAGATGTATTTATAATTAATTAATGTAACATATTTACATTAAACATGAGCCTATTTACCTGAATTTTGACTACACTAGAGACCAGTGTGATACTAGTTGTCTCAACTAAAGTAGATGTAGCGTGCTTGAAATCTTTACAACTCCCTTGTATCAATAATAATCATGTGCTATCTAGTGACTTATTTTGTGGGTTAATTCCTAGGATTGTAGTAAGAAATTACGGCCAGTGGAGTTTATCTATGCTTAATGGGGTCGGTTGGTTGCCCGCTGATAAAACATTACATGATAACTGTACAATATTGCGAATTGATTGAGGTAAGAAATGCAAACCAGTTAGACGCTGACTCAGTGGTCTAAAGGTTAAGCACGTGCCACATAACCTGATAGACCTAAGTTTGATCTCTGATGGGATCATGCATGCTGATTTATGAGGAGTCCCATACTACGATAAAACAGTTGTCCAGTGTTTCCTGAATAGCAAAGGTCAGTCTGTAATGTAAACTGTGAAAATCTTATCTATTAGTTGAATATCGAGTTCCTTCACCACCTAACTACAATTTAATGATTCTGTTTTTGTGTTTTTAATTCGTTAATTACGTTATGAATCGTATTCATGATTTGCTTATTAGTGGGAAAACTTCAAATTTGTATCCACTTTTTACTTTTGTTAATAGGTTGTAGTTATGGCAAACAAAAATGTTATCAGTAACTTTTGCAGTTTTAAATTTCCCCCACGACCTTGCTATTATCTATTGGTTATTTTCACTTTTAATCTGTTATTTTTGTCGTGCCCCAAGGTCACAAGTATTAGTATATAAAAATAGATGCTGTATCATAGTTTTCACTTTGAATATCAAGTATTCCCTTTAGTTACTCTATTCTGTCTTCGGTCACGTGTGGGGATTGTTATTGTTGCGGCGTTACGGAGATTAGTTGTCGAGCTTGTTAGGACCCATAGATTTTGTATGTTCTAGGAAACGTCTTTCAATTGTTCATAATTTTGAATAGTCGTGATCTATGTTTATATTTAACAAGATAAAAGGGGAACTTTTTCTATACTTCTCACGAGCGAGAGATCGATATGTATAGTCTTGAAACAGTTTAGAACCGCCACTCACTGGTTTAAGCGCCTTATCCTTAGGCTTCAATCCTTTATTTGTATATTATGGGTAGAACAGAAGTCTGTCTGTTATAGGGGTGTGGATTGTACTCAGCAGTTCCCTGTCTAACTTAATAGCTGTGGAAATTCCCCTATGAAGATAAAAGTATGCAAAGTTTGCTTTCTATTCGACCAAAAATATTTGGGCGTATAGTGCAATTATGAAGCAAGAAGTTTCGAAGTGATATATTAGGTAAAGATGGCGAATTGTTTGTGAACTTTCGTCGACTAGATGGGCTAGGATATGTGACTTTTATTGTTCGAATGTTTGAATGCGAAATTAGTTGCAGTGTCACAGATATATTGATCGTTTACTGTTTTTTTTGTAAATCTAAGGTTTCAGTATCATTTTTATTTTCTATTTCTCAGTTTTGTTCGTTCCTTTATAATTATATTTCTTATGTTTGTGTGTCAACTATGATTGTTGCTACTAATATTTTGACTTTTGATCTTGTATTCATTTCTTCTCACTATATTAACTTAGTTTATTATGTATTTCTATCGAGTCCCGTGTGATTTATTATTGACTGTGAGAACAGTTATCTACCGTATTCATGGTATTATACATTTGTGTAGCTCTTATTTCTGTACAAAAACTGTATGTGACCACTAGATGAACTGTTGTATGTTTTCCGGTATTATATATGTCTCCAAATTATTTAAATCAATTACATACTAACTTGGGATAATAATATTCACATTATTTTTCACTTATTTTCATTCATCATTTTAATCAAATATACATAGTCTGGACATAAAAATATTCGATTTGTTGTCATGAATAACCTACTACCTTCTTCCGTACGTATTCATGAAAAATATGATTTAAAAGGATCTACTTATGGTCGCCAGGCCAGTGATGCTGAACGCGCTAAAAGTTCACCAACTCTAAAGGATCTCGATTTTATGTAAGTAGTTTTTGTATTATTCTACTACATTTTTTGATTGAATTAATGTAAAAGTTTTTATCTCATGTTGGTTGGTTCATTTAAACCACCTCTAGTTCATAATTACGTTTGCTGCCATATGACATGGAACTGTAGATAGTTTAAATAACTTTTTTGATTTATGTTTTTATTAGCAAGGTTCTTTCCTACGGATGGGACTACTAACCCCATGCCCAACCCTCCTTCTCCATCTGGGCTTAAGATAGGCAGTAACCGTAGATAGGCTCCAGGGGGAAGCAAGGGAATTTTAGCATGCTATTCAAGTAGCAAATTTCACGGGAGGGTAGTGGGTGTTAACTTCATAAACCTTATTTATGTACTCGTTATTTTCTAATTTCTCTCTTTGTAAGTTTGAATTTCCGATCTTCACTCCGAAACTTTTAGTGGGATCTATACTTCATTTTTACTGGCATTTAGAAACGCTAGTTCTCTATTGGTTAGTGGCATCTTTAGTACGCTAAATATATGGCTTACTTTCAACATCTTTCGATAGATTTTTATTCGCGCATATTGTTTGATAAACTCAATGGTTAGTTTCTATCAGTAAATCTCACTTACGAAATCTGAGTAACTGAAGCCAAACAAGAAAGGGGAATCGTGGTATCCATGTCAAAGCTAGAAGTTATCAGTCACTAGTTCACTACTCATCAGGTTTTCTCCTTTGACAAAGCTACGTAACATTGCTGGTAACAACGTTTGTCTTAATTACTCACTAATATATTGTTGTTCTCATTCTGGCTTTTCAAAGTTTTGGTACATTAAGTTTGGCCAATAGTATATATCCCCGCTGAGCTAATAAGAGATGTTTAATTATCAATCAATTAGTCACTGATTGACATCTAAAACGGGGTATGGTTTGGGTCACTCTAAGAAATCATGTATATGTACCCAATGTTCATTTTATGTGAAACTGTCAAGTTCAAGATTGGTATTAATACCCATATTATTATTATTATTATTATTATTATTATTACTTTACGCTCCAAATCGCTGTTTGGTTAGGAAAAAAAACATACCATTTGTTTTTAACCTCTTCTACCATCGGTTTCTTAGCCTTCATTATCACATTTATTAATTTATTTTATACTATCACCATTTAGAGGTTGCGTTAATTGTATTTTCTTTTCTGTGAGGTAGTCCTTTTTATCAAAGCATTGGAAATTCTCCAAAGGCTTTTCAGAAACCTTTTTCATTTCTCTTTGAGATCCTCTATATTTAAGGTGTCTTCGTATAATAGTTGTTTGGTTTAAAATAATCATAACAAACGTCTCCTCGCGTTGGTATTATATCGTGGTCGTTTCCTGTCAAGAAGCAATATTTGGACTAACTGTCGCATTTTTCTCTTAGTTGTGGAATTGGGGTTTTGTGAAAATTATTGAATTTTATAGTTTATATTGCTGATCGACTGTAGCCAGACAACCATTAAAAACCAAAGAGCGACCTTAACGGTAGTCATTATAGTAGCTGTACTTACCTCTTCTCTAACAATCTGTTGTTGCTAAATGGTTCCAATTTTAACTGAAATTCGCCTACTTTAATAACTATCGCTCAAGTAACTCATTACTGAACTATGGGTTTATTTACCTCGTTTTGAGTTACATGTTTTCTTCCTCTGTGAGGGCTCGTTATTCTACGGGGTTACAAAAACGAACGTAAATGGGGCAATGTTAGGATCTATGACCTATTTCGTTTGAAAGCCAAGTGTTTTTAATCATTCGGCTACCACTTCGCTATCAACACAGACTGATTGAGTCGCTTTTGGTTACTGTGGTTTGATTAAATGAGTTGAGCATAAATTGATTAACTTGAATGTTGAACAAGATAAATTTTTATGTCCACTTTCGGAGTAGATTTTCTTACCATCAATTTTGGATCATAACAAAATTTGAAATACTGAATAATTCCTTTTACATGCGTCTGTTCACGCTTAAAACAAAATAGCATAGGACTAATCTAAAAACTATTTTTGGCTGATTTTGGTTGGAAATAGTTTTCGTTGATTCAGTAATACACATTTATAGTAATACTATTATTATTATTACTATTAATAATAATAATAATAATAATAATAATAATGCACGTTTGCACAGATACTTATTGTTAAAATGTAAACATAAAGTTTCTGTTTTGATGGTAAATACCTTATACACGATAACATAGACACTGTATTTATATTTAGTAGTAATAATGTATGCATCTTGAAATGCTAGTTGTTAAACAACTTCTTTTCTCCATATTATTATCAAAAGTGTATTACACTTGATTAAACACTACGTACCTCGATGAGCGATGTTCTACTGTCATAGAAGTTGAAATAAAGCTGGAGGCGGTTGAATCAAGACTTGAAAGCAGTCTGAAGTCACTGACTGTTGGTAGAAGCAGACTATCAGTTCGGGGTTCGTGTGGTAACCGCGATTGGTGGTTGGATACGTTGGATGGCATGGCTCAGAATCATTCACAACGGCTCAGTTGCATTTACTCCTTTTCTTCTAGATCTTCAGTCTCACTCTTCTATTATTTATGCGTTCTCATTATGTCTTTTCTTACCGTATTCTTAATGTTTAGTCTTTCACATTTTCATCGCTGTAATGTTATTCCAACTTTTTTACTATTCATCTTGTTAATTTCATTTGATTTCTCTAAATATATCTGGCAACTTTGTCCAGCGCACATTTGTGTCAGAATCTATAACTGACTAATATCAAATGTCGTAAGCACTTCAATAGTTATTTGTAATTTCACTCATTTATTGAACCCGTTGCTGCATTACTTAAAACAAACCTCATTCAATCAGAGGTAAGTTATTAGGAATAGCATGTCATCCATGTTAGCCAACGTGGGTTATGATAAACGCTTAGTGGGAAGATATAAGCTTAACATAATAGCAACGGTTTGGTAAGAGGCATATAAGTTTATTCTAATTTCTATATGAATGATGCAACCAAACTACTGCATCATCACATCAGTTTACTATTTATTGAACCAACTGTAATAACATATTTATATACATATATACATTTCGAAATATGTATTTAAATAGTCAAAATCCATCGTTGTGTCACTATTCTCTAGTACAAAATGGACGTTTTTCCACGAAACCATTCTTATTTCGTCATTTCTTTCACTCTTCATCCTGTACATCGTGTACTTCAGTTTAGTTTTGTAGTTTATAAATGTTAATTGATTTTAGATACCATCGATGTAAGTTGTTTAAATCCTTTTTTCAAATTGTATTAAGGTACGTGTTGGGGTCTGAGTTATTTTACTACAGAATAACCAGTGTTATATTCTTATATTCTTCGTTTGTCCATACCTGTAAAAATGAATGTCTTTGAATTTTCTTCAAATTAATTCTTTATTAGTGAGAATCATCCAGATGGAATCTGGTTAGAGGCAGAAACCTATGATGCTTTGCTCAAAACGATAGAAAGGGATTGTCTCGTAAGTTATTAAATGTTTTCCACTAAATTAAAAAAAAATTAATTTCTAGGAAGTTTTCTGGATTTCATATTCTGTATTAGTTGTACTGGTTACATATTATTCCTCATCATTTTTTATTTGTATCCTCCCAATCAGTGCCATCCTAATAACTAATAATAATAATAATAATAATAATAATAATAATAATAATAATAATAATAATCTGAAGCATCGTACTGAATTGAAATCTTAATTCCAAGCATCTTCAGGTGTTATGCATGACATCTAAATGTAATTAGTATTGTTTTGTATTCTCTGACGTGAATAATTTAATCATAAATCCTTTATTGTAATTCTATAAAACATCAGCGCAAACCTGAGGTACAAGTGAAGCTTTTGAATCCCTCCAAATATGAGTGACAGCTCGTCCTGTCAACCTTGATTTTGACTGGTTATTGTCGACCTTTAACGTGTCAGGCAGCTACAACGTAGGACCAGACACAAACATGCATCGGTCAAGTTGCCACACCTCATTAACACAACAAGACGAACACCGGATTCATAGAAGCAGTTAACTCAATGGTGTAAAATATAAAGGAAAGATTTTATGTAAGGATATAATACAGAAAGAAAGAAAGATATGAAATGATTTTAATCTCACGGTTTAGGAGACGACAAAGAGTGTATACACCGACGCCATTGTGATCGATTCTGAGCCATGTCACCAAGAGTCCCCAACCATTGGTTACGATAGTCACACGGACCCCAACCAAGTAGTCTGCATCTACCAATATGGCTCAGGCTAAAAGTTAGTGACTTCAAGCACTGATGCCACATTTTGGTTTGGCCGCCCTTAACTCTCTTACAATCATCTTC
Organism: Schistosoma mattheei; assembly: GCA_944470405.2. Taxonomy (NCBI): domain Eukaryota; kingdom Metazoa; phylum Platyhelminthes; class Trematoda; order Strigeidida; family Schistosomatidae; genus Schistosoma; species Schistosoma mattheei. The sequence goes on from OX103947.1 coordinate 83,239,611, forward strand.
AACACCGGTTAGCATTGCACGTTGTGGTAATCGGTGTTCAGGCATACATAACACGTGGCTCAACCACCTTAATAGATGTAGATTTACAACCTCATTGACTGGTTTACCTTCATTCCCTAATGCATTACGTCTAACGTCACTATTACTTAGCAGATGATTGCAGAAGATGCGAGCAATATTTCTAAGACATCTGTGGTCAAATACTAGTAGCTTATGAGTATCTTCTACTCTTGATGGCCACGTTTCGCAGCCGTAAAGTAAAACAGAACAAACTGCTGCACAGTATACTCATCCTTTGATTAAAAGACGGGTATCTTGCCTTCGCTATAGGTGACGAAAGTTGGCAAAAGCCAAACGAGCTTTTCGAATGCATGCAGAGATTTCTTCAGACACCAATCCATTAGGGTTGATCAGACTTCCGAGCTAAGTGAAGTTGTCGACGCGTTCGACTACTTCACACCCTATCCTTTAGTTCAGGTGTTGACGCAGACCAGTCCTGAAGCAACAATCTGCATTTAGAGGAGGAGAAGCGCAGCCCAACCATTCTGGCATTGTTGCTCAGTGCTATCAAAAGACACTGCATTTTATCAGCGTTTTCACCAAACAGGACTATGTCATCTGAGTATTATATAAAAGGTGGTCGATAATGTCTTCAAGTACCGAAATAAATTACATAGTGGACCAAACAGATTACATATAGAAGAGTATTATAAACGTGAAGAATATGAAGAACGTGTTGATAAATTCTTTGAAACTATCACATATAAGTAGGAAGTTGTTTAACAATCTGGTGACTTGTTTGAAAAGAAATTCTTTAAGATATTCTGAAGAAGAGAGATGAATATGAAGAACGTAAAAAATAAATGTTTCAATAATAGCTAATTAATAACTTTGAAAATATGAAGAAGGGATAATAAAAGTAGATAAATGAATGTGGAAGATAGATCAGAGTAACATAAAAAACTGGACGTGTTACTCCTTTGTACAGAGATTGGTCTGAAATCTGTGGATTGCTAAACCTCTACTGTACATAAGCTTCTGATTTGTGGACGGTTTGAACCACTTCGTTTGAATTCATTTTAAAGATGATTTAGGTAGAATGACGTGATCAGTGTTTACAAGATCTTCAAGATTTTAATAACAGACTAACTTCAGTTCATCGATTATACTTCCCAGGTATGTGAAGGATTCTACATCTTCTAGAGTTTCGCCATCAAGAGTGATTGGATTGCTGTTTTCCGCTTTGAATTTGAGGACCTTGGTTTTCCCTTTGTGTATGCTGAGGCCTACTGATGCAGAGACTGCTGCTACACTGGCTGTCTTCATCTGCATCTGTTCGTGTGTACGTGATAGGAGGGCTAGGTCATCTGCGAAGTCCAAATCGTCTAATTGATTCTGAGCTGTCCATTGTATTCCGTGTTTTCCTTCAGATGTCGAGGTCTTCATAATCCAGTCGACCACCAGAAGAAAGAGGAAGGGAGAGAGTAAACAGCCTTGTCTGACTCCAGTCCTTACTTGGAATGCATCTGTCAGCTGTCCTCCATGCACTACTTTGCACTGTAGTCCGTCGTATGAGTTCCGGATAATATTGACAATCTTCTCAGGAACTCCGTAGTGTCGAAGAAGTTTCCATAATGTCCTCCTATCTACACTGTCGAATGCCTTTTCATAATCAATGAAGTTGATGTATAGTGATGAGTTCCACTCAACTGATTGTTCGACGATGATCCGTAGTGTTGCAATTTGGTCTGTGCACGACCGATCCTTACGGAATCCAGCTTGTTGATCTCGAAGTTGGGCGTCTACTGCATCCTTCATCCGGTTCAGCAACACTCTGTTGAAGACTTTCCCTGGTATTGACAGTAGTGTAATGCCTCTGTAGTTTTCACATTTGCTCAGATCTCCTTTCTTTGGAATCTTGACGAGGTGTCCTTCTTTCCAGTCCATCGGCACTTGTTCCTCCTCCCAAATCTTTTTGAATAGAAGGTATAGCATGCTTGTGGTTGCTTCGATGTCTGATTTCAGTGCTTCAGCTGGTATGTTGTCGGGTCCTGCTGCTTTCCCGTTCTTGATTTGTCTGACGGCCATTCTAATTTCTTCCGTCGTTGGTGGGTTGACATCTATAGGAAGATCTATGTGTGCTGCTTCGATGTCCGGTGGATTCATTGGAGCCGGCCTATTCAGGAGTTCCTCGAAGTATTCTACCCATCTGTTACGCTGTTGTTGAATTTCGGTGATTGGCTTGCCTTCTTTGTCTTTGACCGGCCTCTCTGGTTTACTGTATTTCCCTGCTAGTTTCTTCGTTGTATCGTGAAGCTGTTTCATATTTCCTTCTCTAGCAGCTTTTTCTGCCGTCGTTGCTAGTTCTTCCACGTATTTCTTCTTGTCGGCTCTAATGCTCCTCTTCACTTGTTTGTTTGCTTCTATGTATTCAGCTTGTGCTTGGACTTTCTCTGCTCGTGTTCGGCTGTTGTTAATTGCTGCCTTCTTGTTCTTCCTTTCTTTGATCTTGTCCAGTGTTTCTATAGAGATCCATTCCTTATGATGGTGTTTCTTTAGGCCCAGAACCTCTTGACACGTTGAAGTTAATGCTTCCTTGATGCCTTTCCAGTTGTCCTCCATAGTAGTTTCTTCTTCTTCAGTAGATCTTGTAAGGCTTGGAACCTGTTGTTGAGAGCTATCTTGAATTCATTGAGTTTGTCAGTATCTCGAAGGAAGGCTGTATTGAACCTTTGTAGTGCTGTTTGTCCACTTGTCCAGTTCTTTTTAGCTTCAGTTTTAAATTGGCTACAACTAGGTGGTGATCTGAAGCTACGTCAGCACCTCTCCTGGTTCTCACATCTTCCATTGTCCTTCGGAATTTTTTGTTGATGCAAATATGATCTATCTGGTTCTCTGTAGTGTGGTCCGGTGAGATCCATGTAGCCTTGTGTATACGTTTGTGTGGAAATATTGTGCCTCCTATGACCAATTTGTTGAATGCACACAGATTTGCAAATCTTTCTCCATTTTCGTTTCTCTCTTCTAGTCCATGTCGTCCCATGATATCTTCATATCCAGTGTTGTCTATTCCGACTTTGGCATTTAGATCTCCCATCAGAATGGTGAGGTCCTTCTTTGGGCATTTCTCAATGATTGACTGCAGCCGCTCGTAGAACTGATCTTTAATGTCGTCGTTGCTATCATTGGTGGGTGCATAACATTGGATAATATTCATTGTGATCCCCTCCTTCTTTGTTTTGAATGATGCTTTGATGATTCTGGATCCGTGAGATTCCCATCCTACAAGTGCATTTCGTGCTACTTTGGACAGCATTAGAGAAACTCCCTGAGTATGTGGAGCATTTTCCTCTTCATGACCGGAGTATAGTTGCATCTATCCCGTATTTAGCCTTTGTTGTCCAGTTTTGGACCAATGGGTTTCTCTGATTCCCAGTACTGCCTAGTTGTATCGTCTCATTTCCGTTGCTATTTGACTGGTCTTAACGGTCTCCCACATTGTTCAGACGTTCCATCTACCTATAAAAATTTTTACTCTGGTTGTTAGAAGGGGCATCGGCCTCGTGACTTCCGAAGGAACTCGGCTTGCACCATGAGGCGTCATAATTCTTCTAAATGAAGACCTTCTAACTCTCAGGGCAGAGTTTAAATGATTTGAATTATTATTTTCTGGTTAGCGTTTTTTAATGTGTTAGTTTTCTACGGGATGGGGACGCTAACCCCATGCCCAACCCTCCTCCTTTACCCGAGCTTGGGACCGGCAGTAACTCTGGAAGAGCTACAGGCGGAGTTTAGTTTAATGATCATCACATCATTCAATTTTCAACTAAAGGTTCCTTTGCTTTGAACCGTTGAATGTCGGCTCAATTGTGTCGAGGTTAAGCGTTTGCACACGAGGCAGAAGGTCCTGTATTTGAACCCCGTGTGCGGAATCATGGATAAGCGTTGCTGAAGAGTTCCATACTAGGACGAAACGGCCGTTCAATACTTCCAGGTTTTCAATGGTGGTCTAACATTGATCGGTTCACAATTCCAATAAGAAAATTGTATTCACACTATTTCATCATAGCAGTACAAAATTTTAGGACAAATGAAATCAGTTAGTCATTCACATTTTGTAGGTTTCTTCTCAGATTGATATTTCACTCCGTAAATCTTGACCGATCTCAAGAATCAGTTCATAACAATTTTTTATAGAACTGAACTCATATAAATGTCCTTATCACGAGTTCTTTTTATTTTTGAATGAGTTCATTTCTGTTACGAATCATCGTATCTTCTTTCTCTCTTCCAATTGAAGGTACTCAAGTCTTTTAGAATTATGGACTACTCCCTTCTATTAGGTATACACAATTTGGATCAAGCTAAACGTGAACGAGTTAGTGAGATACTTTTTGTTTTTTTACTGTATTATTCCCTGGTTTACTGAATTTTACTTCTACTAACCACCTATTTCTAATTTTCTTGTGTTCATTTATAAAACTCAGTAACATTGCTAAGTTTGTATGTTATCACATGTATATGATAATTATTATTCTGTAGTGCGAATTTATCCACGATTTCAAATGTTCATTTTTCAATGTTTAAAACTTCTAAAAATAAACTACCGGATGCGGGTTCAGTGGTGTAAACACTGAGTTGGATGGATGGATGCGCACTCATGAGGAGTGTTTCCATACCATGACGAAATATCTATCCATTGCCACTTGGCTCTCAATAGTTGTTTGGTTAAGATAAATTCTTGATTTTAACATTGAGAGATCACAAATATGATCAAAGGATTTCAGTGTAGTAAGTCGATTGAGCTCAAGTTTAGAAATTAAGATGCTAAACTGGTTTGACTTGTATTTGAGACAGAATTATGTCTCGAAATAGTGATACTATGTAAGCAACCAGAATTCATAGTTGAAAATTTAAAATGATCCATTTGGTCTTTATTATGTTACGCAGTCGTCTGACTCTGACTTGAACTTAACCTGCTGATAGAATAAAAAAACACTGAATCTAATAGTAGGCTTCATTGGCTAACTGAATGGAAATATGTGCACAATCTCATTTTTAAATATGGATATATGTTCCTCAGATAATTCGACTGAATTTCAACCAATAGAGTATACCTGTATCCCTCGAAAGCTGAGCGAAATACCGACCAATATCGAGCTCCTATCATTCGACCTTGAACTGGCATGTAATATGTCTGATTAGCCCAGAGTATTATTTTCTGTCTCTACATATTTATTTTACTAGGTATCCAATTCTATCTTTTTTTCAATTTTGTCTATTATACTTTTTACTGTCTTTTTGTGGAAATATCTGTAATTTTGTGATTCAACTAATGACTTACACATCATATTTGCACAAACTATCCTAATATATTCCGATTAGTACACCATGAACAGCTTGATATATTATCACATACATTTAGTTTAATCAATACGCAGATATCACAATTATTGAGTTGTATTTTAACCTTTTCACAATCGAAACAATTCCATGTGAATTGACTATTTACTTATTTAGATTAAAATTTCTATCTCTTTAACATGAATTCAACAAATCAGCTGTTGATAATAAAATCTTCCTACAATTTGTAAATTGTTTTTTATCAAATTCTATAACATGTGATACACCGGGTACCATTAACATTTAGAATGGGGTTATTTCTATGTTTTTTTTTCTCATCATCTATATGTATATATGCATCAAATAACCAACCAACGTGTAGAATTATTTTACAGTAATATCTGTATGTGCATACTATTCACATTATTTGCATTTGTTGTAGAAAATAAGTCCCTTCATGTAATAAATTACAGTTCAATACATACTTCTTTTTTGTTAGTTTTCAAATATTAATTATTTGTTTCAATCAATTTGGTCGGTTTACGCCGTTTAAAGTCTGTGTTTATTTTACTAACCTCATTTGGTTTCCACTACTTTTTTCTTCCTCTTTTCTTTCTTCCTTTTTCTTGTTGCTGTTATCATGCCAAGATTTATTATTGTCTTTCTCTGATTGGTGCTTAGTTCTATTTTTATTGATCTAGTTAGATCAAATAGATTGATAGAGGGATGTGACGAAAAATGAAATTAATTTTTACGTTACTCCTCATTTGCTATAAAAGAATAGTAAAGCATTTTTATCAATTACTACAAAAATGCTTTAACTCTCTTCTAAGTACATTTTAGTGTATAGTGAAAGGGGGGAGTGGGCTAACACGTAATTTTACTCATTATTTTTCTCGTCCTTTATAAAAAGGTAAGTTTTAGGACACCGATAATTTTATCCTTTCTCAGTTGGTAATGATATTGTGGAAGTACTAGTGGTCTATTGTACATTTGATATGGAGGATATTCGTAGGTTACTGGTATTCAAGCAATGCCTGGGTTAGAAATAGGGTACTAGGTAAGGATGGTAAATCGATTGATGAGGTAGTAAATGCTCGTCAACTGAGGTCGGTAAATGTGTTATGAATGCCTAATCACCGCCTACCTTGACGGGCGGTTTTCTGTTGTAGGAGTAGGCTTGTTGGGGACGTTAGATCCCCAGAACTCACTTGGGAAAGGACCTAGTTTTGTAATTTTAGAAAATTTGAATTTTGTTTTCGCGCCAAAAGCGCTCTTGTCACCTTCATGTCGTATTTCCCACTGGGAAATATCTTAAATGCTATTGGTCCGTTGCGTCTTTTAGTATGCTATTTGGTAACTCTCCCCAGGGACGGTTTTGTATTGTATATATACGTTTTGAATTGTGTTGTTATCGCTCGTTTCTGGCTGTTTGCAGAATATACTTCTCCATTCCAAGCTTGGAATTCTTCCTTTTGTTAGCGGGGCTGGGACGCATTAAATAGCTAGCTTACTGGTCTTTGGTCATCGAGTCTTTGTTCTCGTTCGCAGATTAAGTGAACTCGTGATAGCTTCAACCATAGAAAGGCTAGAATAAAGCTAGGGGCGGCCAAACCAAGACATAGCATCAGTCCATGAAATTATTGTAAATTGGACTTAGCCATATTAGTTGGTATGGACCACCTGGGTCCACGTGATCAACGTAACCAATGGTTAGAGACTTGACATGGCTCAAAATCGTTTGGAATGATGCACATGCATCCATTCTTTTCTTCACCCTCTTTCTGAGATTCTGAATTCCGCTTAACTTTTTTCATTTCACTAATTCATCTCTTGAATCGTATCTTTTATGCCTAATATTTTCTATTACTACTAACATTATTACTACCTCTAGTATTCTGAGATTTGGCTTAACAACTTCATCTCTCTGTGCTAGCGGTGTATGTCAACTTGAACCGATGCACATAAATATCAGGTTCTACGTTGTAACTAATTGACTGTTTGGTGATAGACACAACGCTGATTATTGGATAATTTCGATATTTCAGATTAATTATTTTCACTTGGTTAATTCCTTCGGAAATAAAATATTATTTCGTATATCCTGATCTGTTGTTAAATTTAATCAATGCAAGGAGGACAAGATTTGTAGAATAAAACGAATTCATTGTATTTCAAGGCTTCGCATTAGCTAAAAACAGCCTAAATTTATATTTGTAATATTCTAAAAAATTTTACTATAATCAATGAAGTTTAATTTGAAACCTGAGAAACAACTAGAGAAAATAACATATTTAGCGTAATAATTAAGATCGATCAGTGTCTCTAGCTAGATGTAACCCATCCGATTGTTAATGTTCACACTGAGATTGGAATCCTGTACCATTTCGTGTTATTTATAGAGGTGAATGGCTCTTACAGTTCGCCTATTTTTAGATATTCGTTCAATCCTGTAATTTTCACTATGAACTGACGTAAACCAGACAGTATTAAATTGTGATCATGGTTTGTCGGGAAAATTAACTGAAGCTAAAAATGTTGACCATTATTTCTCTATTCAATAGTCTAAAAATACCACAATGGCATCAAGATTTAAGAGCAACGCGGTTTATGATTAATTAACTGAGCTCAACGATATATATGACTTCACACTAATGTTCGTCAAATTCAGTATTTTTCATTTTAGACGCTCAATGACTTTATCCACTGAGCTACTGTTTGGAAATAGCTTATTATCATTACTCTTTAAACACTAAATTGTGATTACATGTTTATGTATAAATTCCTTCCAATTTTCTTTTTTTTGCTTTCATATCATTTAGCTCGCTCAAAAACATGCATCTGAAAAAGAATCTACTGTAAATGAACATGGTAGGTGTTTATTGTTTACTTTACTACATAAGGTCTAAATTAATTGAACAGTTTATACATTATCCTATGTAATGAATAATGGTAGGTGATAATTATGTTGGCAAATGAATTCAAAATTTTTCAGTGGAATTTTCCGCTTTACAGTAATATATGGACCTTATTTAAATTAATGAATATCCTGCTCCGGTTAAACGCTTATTTTTACCGTTTGAGCTTCATAAATTCAATGCTACTCACTGTATCTCGAAATGACTTTATGGTTTGGTCACTGAATTATATCGCCTATAGTAATCGATGTCGCTAATTGAATTCACGTTCTCCCAGCTGTGATCATAATCATCTCTGTACGAATTATTTTAGATTTTTCAAAGACATTTCAGACTTAGCGGTTTATGCGATTTTTAATCTTTGGTTCTCAGCAACGAGACTCACCAGTTTATCAGCGGTGTTAACTTGCTGAAATAATTTGAATGCATTTGTAATATACATATTACGACTGAAAAATAACTACTGTAACTTCATGCATGGAGAGAGAAGGAAAACATTTATGTTCGATGAAGGTTTTTTAAAAAATTGATTAAGGATCTGGTTTTGAATAATTAGTAACATTTTTGTCACCGGTTAATCAATAAGTAACTGAATGAACACAATTTACAAATATTGTAAGATTAAACCGACTTATTGAGTTTTATACTTCTTAACATCTCCTGTTTCAGTTTTAGTATGAGATAACTGAGATACAGGGATTGATAAGTCTTCTAATTGAGCGCTAGGTTCGGTTTCTTAAGTTCTCTAGTAACCCCCCATGCTAAATCTACACAGCAACTTGAACGCGAGAGAAAAGGCGCGAAATAAGGAAGAAAACACTTAACTTCAAAGGTTCGTTTATGTACAGAAAATCTAGGGTTCTTATAGCATTTTAAATGGCCTCGGGCTTCCGGAAAATTCTGGAACGCTACTAAACTTAGTAGTAGCATAGGTAATCATCCAATCAGAAACACGACATGACTTTTCTTTTTGTAGAAGTTTCTGGCAAAACTTCTGTTAAGTGCTGTTTTAACAAAGCTGGAGTGGGTTTTCATGTACTTAGCACATTCGTTTATTACATAGTATTCGATTTGGCGTACCTACTTTAACCTATGGATTGATGTATTGAATATTTGATCAGTTCAATAATAATTCGCACATAAATTCAATAGTATTGCATCTCTAGTAGATAAATAAATAAAAATAATACATGAATATAGTACCATACTATAGATTTCTTTGTTTATGTTCGATACATTCCCTAATTTGTATTGACAATGCATTTGAGTTTCAAGTGGTTTAAACTATTTTGTGCATAAATGCTGATGCAGTTTAATCTCAATATATGTACATATATATATTCTTTACTATAAACAGGTGATGAGTCGTCTGACTTATCTCCGAATTCAATCCCAAAAATTAAATCCAACGGATTAGTATCACATATTTCTAATAAGAGTAATGGAAATAACACTGATCGGTCTACTTCACCATCAAATGGTGTAGGTATTGGTGGACTTATAGGTGCTGTCAATGAGAGCAGTAATAAAACGTCACCATCTTCTCCAAATGGTTCACAACTACCTACACGTCATGCTCATTTCACATCTGGTGTTGATGATGAAATAAAAACACCAAGTGATCATATTACTAACAATGATGAAGAGGATAAATCGGTGTTTCAACGCGGCGTACATAAATCACATTCACAAAAACGTGTTGTTGCTTATTGTACTGCTATGGAATCCATTAAAGCAAGTTCAGAACCGGTTGAATTGGAATCAGAAGAACGTGAACTTATTCCGTATGTTTGACTATCAATTTTTGATTTTACTCTTTTTGCTTTGCTTTTTCGGCTCCCCATTAGAGGGAAATGAAATGTGGAAATTATTTAAAAAGGTATCGTTTGCCAACAAATGTAGTCTAGTGTTTCTTACTTGAAAAATAATAGATGTATGTTTCAAACAGTTCCTGTAATTTTCAGTAAGTGTTTCCTTTGGATATTTTTCGATTAAAACTCGTGGTTTTTGGTAGTTTTGGTTTCTGGCAATAAGATAGAGCATTACTCTCATCGACTTACTTATACTTGTAACCCTCGCGGAGCATAGACCTTTCGACCAAGATTCTCCAACTATGTCCTGGTCTCTCCTTTCCAGTTGTTCTGAATCGCTATTCATTCTTTCTATACTCTCCTCCAATTTCCGACGCAATATGTTCTTGGATCTTCATATTTTCCTTTTTCCTACAAGATTCCAAGCTTAGGGGTTTCCTCGTGATGCAGTTTGATGATTTTCGCAATATATGTCCAGTCCACCTCCAGCGTCTGTACCCAAATTCCTCTTCAGCTGGAAGTTGGTTTGTTCTCTGCCACAGGAAGTTGCTGCTGATGGTATCTTGCAAACGAATCTGAAGTATCTTGTATAGACAACTGTTCCCATTGAAGTACCTATATTTTTCTGATGATGGTTATAGTAGTTCTCAGTTTCAACTCCGCCAAGTAGGACTATATTGACGTTCGTACTGAAGATTCTGACTTGTATGTTGACTTACAGTTGTTTTGAGTTCCATATGCTCGTCAATTGTAGGAACCCTGCTCTTATTTTCCTTACACTGGCACCATCTTGTACTTAATCACGGTTTTTTTTCACAACATATACTAGCCACTGACTTGAACACTGAAGACGTGGCTGGTTGTTTACTCCATTTTATTGCTACTACTCATAAGTAATCAAATCATGCACATCGATATATTTTCAGCTCTCATTTTAGTTGCATTAGCTATTAGTCATTATCATAACACTTTTCTTTATTACCAGTTCCCTATGAAAAGAATGTTGAATATTGTAGAAATCATTGTGTGTGTTTAATTGAATTGTGTAAATCTGCGTACATAATTTATATTTAACTGTTTTCACTCAGTATTGTAATTAGTCATTGAACTACTATTAATAACGTCAATAGGTTGTCTATCACAAGTTAATCTCTATTGTGAGATCAATGGAAGCCAAGAAGCACTGAACAGCTATTTCTTTCCAGTATTGAACTCCTAAGTAATGAAAACTCACGACCTCCAAAGATCAAACCTAGGACCTTCGGATCTTATTGCGAACGCTTAACCCTTAGAGCACTGTGTTAGCATTCAGGGGTACAATTTCACTTTCAGTCACGATATAAATTGATGATGGTCTTATGCCAAACATTATAAGTGTTTTTCTTCTAAGACGTTTGGATCCCAGCAGTCACGATTTTTCACTGGAATTTCTGGAATATCACTTATAAGCTGTTCATCATATTTAGTCAGTTAATAATATAAAGCGCCAAATCAAATTTACTTTTTTTTAATTAATGATAAAAGTTACTTATATCAGTTTCCTTTTCGTAACAAATAGACACATTTTTATGTATTTTTGTGTTTTCTACCGGTTTATACTTGCAAATTGTTTGACAATTGCGTAGCTTACTAGTTTTCTACAACACACATAAATCGTATTGAAGGCATCATTTCCCCCTTTCGTTTATTTTTAAACCTCATTCCTTGTCAACAAAATCCATTCAATATTCGAAACTAGTCGATACACTAGTTACCATCTATCATCTATCTGATTTTTCTTGCAACATGAAAAAGATCAATCCAAACCTAATAGAAAAAGAAACACACTGAAGTTATACTTAAACGAATGTGTGCACTCTTTGTTACTCACGTATGTATATATATATCTTTCATTGAAAAAGTTAACATGAAACTGTTTTGCAATGATATTTCGCAGGTTTCATCTTACCATCATTGTACATCTTTTATATTTTGAATAAAATTCTGTTAGATCTGGAGGTATTCCTGCACGTGATACTAACGGTGATCGATTGTTGTTGTATATTGGTGTTATTGATATTTTACAAAGTTATCGAATTTTAAAGAAAATGGAACATGGTTTCAAATCTTTGGTAGCTGATGGAGTAAGTACTATGAATTTTATACCCATTCTGGGTTGTATGCATTCTTCACTGTTGGTTTTACATTTGAATAATATCGTTAGATAATCAGTTGCTGTGTTTAGAAGAAAAACTTGATTTCTTAATAATTTCTGCTAATATTTCTATTTTTAAATTTTCATTCAATTTCTTCATCTCTCATTACTGATTGTTAAACAGTTTGTTTAAATTGAGAGATGATGTGGAATAGTTATAGCTCAGGACTAGGATGTTGAAAGTTTTGAAATCTCGGAGTCGGATGGTTATACAACAGAGGGAGATCAATCTTGATGGTTTGATTGAACTCCAATTCGATGATATATGATCGAAAACTTGCGTATAGAAAGCTAACTTCACTGTAGAACTTTCATTTCTTTCTGTTGTGGATGCAGAAGAATAGACCAATAATTATCATGTTAAGTTCAATGGTGTCCTTGGACTTTAAATGGACATTTCCTATTGGTCGATATCTGTTCACTTGTTGAATATTGTACAAAATGTTGTTTTCTATTTTTATGGTACGCTGTGGTATGCTTGACTAGTATATAAACAAAGTATGTTTGAAATATAGTGATTCATATCTCAGAGGTTGTGACTTGTGTTCTGGACTCAACTAACTGGGCTAGACAGGGAAGCGAGACCAATAGAGACTCTAGGCCGTCCGTACGTGTTTTCCGTGTCACTGTACTGCGATCGATCAATAAATACGCTGCTTATCAAGACCTGCAGTCACATCAGTCATAACAATTGGCGACGGGGTGGAGAAAAATTTTGAACCTTGTAATTGGACGAGATTCAGGTTAATTGTTTCGACCAATCAGCATCCAGATTGTCACCAGCGTCCTTGAGCAACATTGGTCATTATTCCTACAGTTAATTTTCATTGCAGGTGCTGAAAAAAAAATGACTACCTTTTCCGATCGATTACAGCTTCTACTTGAGCAACAACAGCAGTGCTTCAAAAATAGCCAGTTAAATTTTTTAGAAAATTTACGCACACTGTTGGTAAATGTTCCATGTTTCGGAGGTGCAACAGAAGTTGGTAAATTCATTTCTCATCTGCAGACTGAGCTGGAAAACAACTGCAGAACATATGAAGCTGTTTATAAAAGCCTCTGTGAATCCCGGACGACCAGTGATGTAAACGAGACAGTTATTCATGGTCCGCCCAGTTGTCCAGAAATGTCAAATTCCGAAACGTTCCCTGTCGTGGGTTCAAATCCCACTGTTCCTGAAACGTGTACAGACAGTGATGTACCCAGCTCACAGGAGGATCTCTTATTAAATGCTCATAAATTAATTGCAGTACCCGCCCACAACGGAACAGGGAACAAATCGTGCGGTACACTGAATCCAGCTGTTTCAAATGGTCCTCATCATTCAACAACAGGAGATTCTGACGAATCTTATTATCTAGATCTTTTTGTACCAGAAAATGTGTTAAATGCATTAAATGATGATCAGAAATCTAATACAATTTTGATAGATGTTGATTATCGCAGTGATCAACTGTTTACAAATGAGATTTTCAACAAATCCCGTGACAATGTTCCAGAAGAATCAAACGTTGGTGACCTCATATCAAGCGACATTGTTCCCCACTATTTAATCACTTTCAGTGACTCCCCTGTTCAATCTGACAATTATGTGTTAAATAAAGTCAAATTAATTCTAACTTGGGAATATGAGGACCCAACATTATTTCGTGGGGGAGGATGAACCCAGAAAATTTCAAAATCCGGATATCAACTCCGGATCTTCAAAAAAAAGGGGAGGTGTTGTGGATGCAGAGGAATAGACCAATAATTATCATGTTAAGTTCAATGGTGTCCTTGGACTTTAAATGGACATTTCCTATTGGTCGATATCTGTTCACTTGTTGAATATTGTACAAAATGTTGTTTTCTATTTTTATGGTACGATGTGGTATGCTTGACTAGTATATAAACAAAGTATGTTTGAAATATAGTGATTCATATCTCAGAGGTTGTGACTTGTGTTCTGGACTCAACTAACTGGGCTAGACAGGGAAGCGAGACCAATAGAGACTCTAGGCCGTCCGTACGTGTTTTCCGTGTCACTGTACTGCGATCGATCAATAAATACGCTGCTTATCAAGACCTGCAGTCACATCAGTCATAACACTTTCTCTGATTCTACTGTTGTATTTGATGTTTTTTTTCATCGATAAAGCCGCTCATTTATTCTTTAAATTTGCAGTAAAAGCCTATTTCATTATTTTCACTTCCTATCACATCGAGTGATACATGCTTCTGGGATGGATTTAGAGAATTTATGCCAAGATTTCATCGAATACCAGTTCATTGAGACTAATTAGACCTTTACGATAATCAGCTTGTCAAAAGTGCATCAAGACCAGACTATAATTTGTGGACGAACCAATCGGATTCATATTATCAGGTATTGGATTTCGGCACAAGATTTATTCATCCATTTGCCTAGATAACGTTTTAGCATTTTAGCTGATATCAGTTCGTGATGAAGACCCCAAATCTAATTCCTAACATTAACTGCCAACTGTAAATCATAATCGTAATTCCTCACGCTGGTTTGTAACCATTTAGCCGTATTATGTGGGTGGACATTCTCAAGGTCATTATCGTCCTTCAAAGGTCGTCCATAAATTATAGTCCCCCCTGTATCAGTTATCTATATTTCTAATTGATCTAAACTATTTCTCTCATTTTCTAATTTTTATTGTTAAATTACTAGAAAACTATTTCTGTCACACATCCGTTATATTATGCTCAACGTTTTCAAGAGTTTATTGGTCGTACAGTTTTCAAACGTATACAGTCTCGTAAGTTCTTACGCGTGAATTGTTATTCTTTTTATTGAACAGTTCCTTACCAAGTACATCTTTGTAATCTTATTTTGGTGTTGATATTATTATTTTTTAAGAAGGAAAGCTCGGAAGTCGAACAGTTGAACTTTGTGTATTTACCACAAAATTCAACTTATCAGTGTTGTATAGAAGAACAAGTAAAGCATTTAGCTATATAATGCAACTGCTAATCATTAAATATTTCCGAATATGTTTATTTCGGAGCGCCGGACATTCGCTTTTTGTCCTCTCAATTTGGTAGACAACACTCCCACCACAAGGAGGCAGTGAGTAAGACTTCCTTGTTAGTGGCTGTATACGTGTGGCAATGTGAGAGCATTTGGAGAGGGAGAGCTGACTCTCCCCACCTTCAGCCCTTCAATTGTGTACATTTAAAGTTATTTGAATTTGATGAGTTGATTTTCAATTTTAAATGTTACACGAAATATCTTATGTTCTAATAATTAATCATGGTGATTATTTGATTATATTCAGAAAATGTTCTTTGGAAAACCTATGATCAATATATTTTTTTACCGACACCTTCAGTTTATGTGTTTACAGGTGTACTGTACTTAAAAGCTAAAACAACTGTACGGTGCTCCTTGATTCTCAACTTTTGTCTAATAATAAACAATCGATGAAGTAAATTTTAAAAGTATTAACACTCTTGAAATAAAAAAAGAATTTCAGAGTTTTAAGGTATTTCTTTCAGCAAATAATTGTGATTGTTTGTTTTGTTATATGAATATCAAGATATTCAAAAAATAAGACAACAGAACGTTTTTTTTAAAGATTAGAGAATAGTCAGACTCACTAAATTATAATCATAATTAGAAACTTCACGCTATCTAGATTAGTTACTGATTATTGTTAAATACAAAATTCAGGTTCGTTGTAATTAACCAACATTGACTCTAATACATATGTATATCAGTCCAATTTGCCACATCATATTAACACAATAAGATCAGATTATCAAAATGAATATCAAATTAATAGAATTATTTGCGATAGTATGAAAAATATTATGTACAAATAATATGATTAAAAGAGAATGAATTTCCTGTTCTTGTCATCATTTTATGTAATCAAATGGAATTACAATATTTATTACTCCCAAATGCCCTGGTACGGCTGAGAGTGGTGAGAGTTCGCTTCCCCTCTCGAAATGCTCTCACTTGTCTACGTGTATACAGCCTCTGCCAGGGAAGTCCTACTCACTGCCTTTTCGTGGCGGGTGTGTTTACGAAAATGAGAGGACGAAAAGCGAATGTCTGGCGCTTTAACCAGCTTCCAAACCAACAGTGCACATGGGCTCCAGTATCCTGCGGGAACAAATGGCGTATGAACCAATCGTTGGTCACCGGCTTCCATGAGACTACATCTCCTGATGATGCTCCATTGCCTTGTGGATCATACCTTCGGGCCGAAGGCTCGGGGAGTGGTCCCCTAAGAAAACCTCCTGTTTCGGTCTGAGAACCCGGGCAGTATCACAGCCCTCACACATATCGAATGAAATTTGTGTGGCGCGTATGTATTTGGTCCCTCCTTGTACCGATGTTTATGTGTTAAAATAAATAAAGAAAAAATAAAAACAATATTTATTGATTATCTGAAGTAGATTTTCCATATAAAACTTATTATCTGTGTTTAACTGGTAGTTCAAAACAAAACTACAAAATTTACAAAAGATTTCCAGATCAAAGTAATTTTTTGTTTGTCATCATAAGAACACTCTGTGTGTCATTGTGGTCTACATCCAGACAGTACTTATTATTTGATTTAGTTCTGTTTTCTATTGGGTAAACAATTCAAACAGTTTTCGTTACTTTAATATAGTTGGTTAGTTAGTGAATGTGTTCAAATCGGAAAAAAAGCCATTGTTGCCTTCAGTTAATTAAATGTTTGTCAATTATGTATCATTTAATATTGGTGTAGACATAACCGTCAAACTTCTTTTGTCAAGAAGTTCACTTTTATTATTGTATAGTCGTATATATATATAGCACAAAATAGGTTTAGGCATATAGTTCTTTAACATCTTTGACTGGATTTTGTAAACGATGGCTTCGAAGCTGAATATACTATGATTTGTAGCGTTAAATGTCTTTTGGATTGACTTATCCCAACGGTTTTTCAATAGATCACCAGTTACATTGTAGTGAACGAAAATTCAACTGGGGGAAACCAATTTATCGTCTAATGCAAAGTTACACATTGGTCTGGTAAAATATGAAAATCATTCGTTAAATACATCATTTGCATATCTGCACGTTATCCTTTTAAATACTCAATTATTCCGCGAATTCTATGGTTATTTTTATTCCTTTACCGTGTCCTTTCTGTTCTCTTGAATTTAATCTTCTGCTACAAGGGATTCCGCTCCCGACTGCGGCTACATACAACATGAGCTCATTGACTTTTTCTTGCTTTTTCATCATCAAAATAGGGATAGTAATTGATAGTATTTTGATTTTACCTCGGAAACCTGTAAAAATTCAATTTACAGGTTATTTTCATTGACATACTATTAAATATATATATATATATATATATATATATATATATATTTGTTTCTGTTTTCTTTCATAGAACAAGGACGAGATTTCGAGACATTTACTAGTATTATTCACTACCTTCTTCGTGAAATTATTTATTCTTTTCTGTCATTTTCATTTGTTTATTAGTTTTCTACTGCATAATGCGATAGATACTGTTTATTTTTTATTTCTAGGTAAATATTATTTTGTTTAGTTAAATGTTTTCATCTAGCCGTATTCTTTTTTAGCTAGTTGATTCAGTTCTCTTGATGGACATAGAAGATTTAACATCAAGTGCTTTTTAGTCTGTGTTGATATTGCATAAAACCCCGTAGTTTGGTATTCTTGATCCAAAAAACAGACCGTATAAAATTCACCGCTCTTGCATTTTTGACTCCTTGATGTTAGCATACTGAGGAGTCTATAAATTTCCAGCGGTTAAAAAGTCGATGTCTAACTGTTCAGGTACCAAGATGTATCAGTATTTTCTTAAAATTATTGGTAGTTTATGTTTGCATTTATCGCTTCCGTCAAATATGTGACTTTTCTAAGTATACCTCTCTATATTATACTTTAGATATTGGTGTGTACAGCTATTCTACGAAACATATGCATTTGTTTAAAATCAGTCAGTTTTACTCATCGTAGAACTGCGTACATATATGCATTGGTCTTAGTTGTCCTACCACATTAGCAGAGCGAAATAAAATTATCGAGACAAATCCTAGAGTTTTAGGGGTATTAACAGTATTGGTGATAGTAGGAAAAAATGGGTATATAAGATGTAATTCGAGAAAAAATGTGGATTCAGCCTTTAGGCAGAGAGACGAAAACTATATCACCTGACCGGTTGAAAAGTGATAAAGACGACTCAACTAGAACACTACTCGATTTATTTCAGAATCCTCATTCCGATTCAGATCAGTGTAAAAAGATAAATAGATAGATAACTAACATGACCACAACGAAAAAGCAATTAGAAAAATACATTATGTCTAGAATGGAGATTAGGGTAGAAAAATGGAGTACCAAACGTTACGTTTAAATTACAATAGCTTTGAAACAGAATAGGGTATGGCAATGAATAATACATCAAACAAAAGCTTATGGTTTATAGAATAAACAGGGACTGAACTAAATTTAAGTACTCCACAAATATTAAATTAAGTGAAATCATACATTTTTGGTAATAAGAATGGATAGAAAAATATCCTTCCTATTCGTATAGGTTTGTGTAGATTGTTGAGTTTTGACTGACATAGTGAGTTGTTCAATGTTATACCACCACTGAAAACCTGGAAGCATTGCTGAGGAGTCTCATATTAGGATGGAACGGCTGTCCAGTACCTCCAGGTTTTAAATGGTAGTCTGACATTGATCGAAGAAAAATATCTCACTGTATTTTTCGATTCCCTGTCTGTGTTTGTACTGCAGCCAGATTATTTTAAAGGTAATATAACTAAATGAACTGGAAATTTTGTTTAGATTTAAGGATAAAAAGCTAAAGCAATTAGTACATTTGATTTATTTCGATTGTGTAATAAGAAGACGAAGATTATCAGAACTATGCGATATATATTAGCGCAATATATTTCGAACAATCTGATCACTCATTATATACTTGCTAAGGTCAACTAGACTAGAAATAAGTTGTAAGAGGAGACAAGGATAATAAAGAAATAATGTGAAAACAATTTGAAACCTCATCACTCTGGATAATAAGCTAATAATACCAGGGTAGGTTTAAAGTGAGAACGAACTGTTTTTGAATCGACAAAATGGGTTTGAGTTTTCTTCTGGCTGAGGCTTCCATAAACCTTAGTATACGCCCTTTTACACTTTTGCACAACACTACAAAAGCCGAGTTAAGATCAATCTTATGACTTGTTTCACTTATGTTTTTGGCAATAGAGGATGATTGATGTTTATCTTCTACTCTTATTGGATCATTTGATTCTATTTGTTTCTGCAACCATTTAGGTACATGTTCACACACCCTAATTTGGAGTTCACAATTACTTCTGTATATTCAGCTTGTGCCTTGACTTTTTCTGCTCTTGTTCGTCTGATGCTGATTATCGTTTCCTTGTTCTTCCTCTCTTGAATCTTGTCCAGCGTTTCGATTGAGATCCATTCCTTTTGATGATACTAATTGCGTTCCAGCACCTGATACGTTGAAGTTAGTGCTTTTTTGATCCCTTTCCAATTGTCCTCCATCGTATTTTCTTTTTGAGATGTTGTAAGGCTGGGAACCTGTTCAGAGTTATCTTGAATTAGTTGAGTTTGTCAGTATCTCGAAGGAAGTCTGTACTGAACCTTTGTACTGCTGTTTCCCCTGCTGTCCAGTGCCTTTTTAGCTTCAGTTTCATCTTTGCCACAACCAGGTGGTGATCTGAATCTATGTCATCTTCTATCTTTTCTCCACGTCTTCCATTGTCCTTCTGAATTTTTTACTGATGCAAATATCATCTATCTGATTGTCCGTGGTGTGATCCGGTGAGATACATGTAGCTTTGTATACGCGTTTGTATGGGAATATTGTACCGCCTATAACCACTTTGTTGAATGCGCATAAATTTTCAAATCTCTCACCTTTTTCGTTTCTCTCCCATGTTGTCGCATGATATCTTCATAATCGTTGTTATCCATTCCGACTTTGGCGTCTAGGTCTCCTATCAGGATGGTGAGATCCTTAGGCACTGCGCTATGATTGATTGCAACCTTTCATAGAACTGGTCTTTATCGTCGTCACTATCATTGGTGGGTGCATAACATTAGATAATATTCATTGTGATCCCTTCCTCCTTTGTTTTGAATGATGTTTGATGATTCTGGATCCGTGAGATACTCATCCCACAAGTGCATTACGCGCTTCTTTGGAAAGCATTAGAACAACTCTCTGAGTATGTGGAGCATTTTCCTCTTCGTGACCAGAGTATAGCAGCATCTCTCCCGTATCTAGCCATTGTTGTTCAGCTTGGCTGTAATGGGTTTCTCTGATTTCCAGTACTGCCAAGTTGTGATTACACATTTACGTTGCTATTTGACTAGTCTTCCCGGTCTCCCACATTGTCCGGATGTTCCATGTACCTATAAAAATTGTTAGTGTTGTAGTTATTACAAGGGGCATCGGCCTCGTGGCTTGTGTGGGCTTGGGACTATCAGTAACTCTAGGAGAGCTACAAGCTGAGTTCCACAAATTTTTTCTATCCCTAAATGAAATTAGGGTCTAAAGTATAAATGATTGCGTTGTGTATATGCCTCCTCATTGTTTGTTTAACTTATGTATGATTGTTCCAGATCTAAGAAACGTTGTAATTATACATTTCCATAGTTTCCAATTTCTCTGTGATTGATCTTCTTAAATTAAAATCCTTCCTATTGATTGTTTTTCTAGTCAGGATTATTTTTAATTTCCTTATTATTTATTGTTGTCTATTGCTTGTATATTCACTTTTTGTCTGATATAGGGTTTTGAATAAAATTGTAAATCCTAAACCATTAAGTCATTTTCGTATTGTTATAAGCTTTCTATAATTATCCTATAAACAGAAAAACATCAAACCAATCGATGTCTTTAGTAAATTCTTTATAAATGTCCAAGTCAAGCCTGCTTTTAATTCAAAATGTGATGTGGTTTGCAAGCTAATAAACATACCTAGTAATGTTTGATGTAGCAATTTGAGGCAGTACTCATCTTAAGCTATCTACTAATAACTGTTCTTGTTGAAAGTCCAAAAATTTCCTTTGACTGAGACTCTAGAAACCCAGCAGAAGTCTGGAAAAATTTTGTTCTGTCGGAATTGTGTACAAGCATTTCAGAAACATAGAACACTAAAGGTTATACACCATTTTTGACTGGATGTTCCCATAAGTACCTAAAAGATCAAAGTTACGCAGAACCCTATTAATACACTTGTTTTTTTGCATATAATTAACTTTAAAGTAAAGCTTTTTCTCACATTTTGCACCTTTTCTCTATTGTTTGAGTTGAAGTGCAGAAGTAATCCGAGGTTGTAGAGAGCTGCTAAAAGGTCAGTAACACGTGTTCAGACATCTGACTTATTAGTGCTCAGTGTTGAATTTTTCAAAAAATAATCAGTAAAAGGACTTATATTTTCTGATACATAGCAATAGGAAAGGTATTTATGGAATATAGATACTCCATTCTTGTTGTAGTCTTAAAACATAGGATATCCAATGTTTTTCTACGAAATGTATCGTGCTAATTTATCGCCTACATAATTATACTAACCCCCAATATACATAGTAGTTATTGAGCGTAATAATGTTTGTCTGTTTAATAGACATTTCGTTCTTTTTTTTTTAACTTAATACTAATCAGATGTTAATGTAAATAAAATGTATCCTACTGATTTTCTGTCAAACATAAGATAAATTTATGATGTACAAAATTAACCTAGTGTCAACTTTATTTTCAGTGGTGTAAATCATTCCCTTATTGTTAATGTTATGAACTGAAATTAATTAGTCTGTTGTTGAGGTATATACATTGTCAATTGATAGCTTCGATAAAATTGTTATGTCACACGTTTTTTTTAAAAAAAATTAAAGTTAGATTAGTGACTAACAGATACGAGTTCAAAATAGAACAAAATAGGTATTTTGGATTCCACTGTTAACCATTATTCAACTTAACTTATTATAATGGTTGTTTTGCTTACAAAAACCATACTGTGTCAACTGTTGACACATAATCATCTGTTAGTTTATTCCTAGTTTGAAAGCA
Source organism: Schistosoma mattheei (assembly GCA_944470405.2). Taxonomy (NCBI): domain Eukaryota; kingdom Metazoa; phylum Platyhelminthes; class Trematoda; order Strigeidida; family Schistosomatidae; genus Schistosoma; species Schistosoma mattheei. The sequence continues at coordinate 83,261,959 of OX103947.1, forward strand.
CAGGATACTTTAATTACATTAACCATTATTATTATTATGTATTAGTCTGTATACTAAAATGCATGTATATTGTTTCAAAGTTGTTTTTTTTTGTGTTGATTATGCACTGAAGTGGATTCAAATTGTTTTATTCTATCAAACACTGTTTTTTCTTCATCATCTCATTTTCTTCTTTGTATTTGCATGTAATGAGTATAGTGTTTGAATTCTTGTATTGTGTTTTCATATTTATCGTAATGAATTTTAGAGAAATCAGTTTGAGCAAAATATTAAAAACAATGTTTTATTTTCTTTAATTTAAAGTAAATATATTCTCTTATTTAAGTAATAGTGTTCAATTACATTTATATTACATTATAGGGTATCAATGAACTCATACGGAATAAATTGTCTCATTTAAATTGTTGTTGTTGTTTTTTTTACTGTTATATTGAGTAGTATGAATTTGAACTCCATAGAATGCAAAGATTGCAGATTATCTTTTTTTGACGCTCATCAATTTATGACTTTGTGTCTGAAGCGAATCTCAAAGTTAATTTTTCAGTGAATTTATGAATGGATTATCTCAAATAGTAATTATTATAAGACTCAATTTTAATGTTTGTCTACTTCTTAATAATGAACAAATACTCAGTAATCTACTTACAAGTATTCATTTGCGAATATGAACTGTTTGTTGTGTAAAAACATTAATGATCCTTCTACTAAATTGTCTATATGTCTTTAAGTAAGTAAGTAAAAAAAACTTATTGAATTTGTTACCTCTACTAGTTGTATCAGTTGAACATTTGGCAATTAAACATACTTCTCTCTAATCTTCTACTATTATGCTGACTGCATAGGCTATGACACATCAAATTAACAGAACATTTGAAGATTAGCAATAAAAAGATGCTGTTATATGGAAAATAATAATTTGATATTGAATAATTACAACTGAAATCATATTAGTCGAACTTGTACAACATTAAACTTGATATACAATAACCCTACATAACACTTAAGTATTATTACGTTTTTTTAAATACTTTTTGTACGTTTGGCCTTTTTGATTGATTGATTTCCTTTCTAGTTGATGAACCGAATGTTTTTGGACCGCATACATCACGATTCAGGCGATATGTTCATATGGGTGCGTATTTTTTTCCTTTACCACACAACCAACATGCTTACCTTTTGACCTGGTGTCATCGTTTATGGATTTTATTATTATTTTTTCCCTCATATATAATCTTCGTCTCCTAGTTTCTAATGACTAATAATAATTCTTTATTTCATAACAATATCATATATGTTTTGTTTTAATCTTGTGTTCCCCGTTATAAACCCGTATAAGGTGAAAATTTGATACCTGGAATGTTAGTTTTCTGTACATACCTCGTAATATTGAAATATCTATAGCTTAACCTAAGTCGATTGTTGGTAAATAGTTCAGTCGTATCTATATATACTCATATTATATTTCGAATTCTTGTTTTCTTGTTATGTCAATCATCTTACCATGTGGTAAATCATTATTTGTTTGTCTGTTTTTCTTAACGTTGTTCACTATAGATCATCGATTGTTTTGTCTAAGTTTTACGTGTATTTGTTTCAATGTATATTTCCAGTCGTATGGGTACGCATGAGTGAATTGTTCACTTCAAAGCACTTGAAAAGAGCATTACATAATAACATGTATATACATACAACACACCGAAAATGAAACTTTCGCCGACTTGAATTAATAGTCATTAATAATCCTTTCAATTGATTGATTCCTGGTGTCACTTTGTCTAACTATTTTCTCTTCATCTTATAAATTAAAAAAATCTTGTTAATGTACAATTCGTTTGCAAAATTTTTATCACAGAATTAGCTTTGTGTCTGTTGTCAATTGTAGGTGGTGTATCAGTAATGCTTTATAAAGCTAAATACTGACCTCCCTCCATCAATTTGTTGGTTAAATATGTTTTTGAAATTGTTGTAATATGAGTTTTTTTCCGTCATCGAAATTCGAATTCCTACAAGCTGATGAAGCAAATTTGTAGCTGAGGTCATACTGGTTTACATAGTTAATAACAGCTTCTATAGACATTGGATTTGATTGGTTGTATGAACAATAATTCATGGTATATGTCTGCAGAGCGAACTGTTTTTAACTTAACATGTTATAATACCATAGTTCTATCCTGTTAATCATGATGATTTCATATTGAAATTCAGTGGAAGCCTCACGACTAAGTCATCTAACCCAGAAAACACAACAGGTTTCTGTGTATCCTGAATAAAATTTGAGTTGTTTTTCGGCTCTTAAGACAATGCCATCTACCTGTGTTTCATCCAATCGTAACTGTCACGTTGATATGGTCGTCCGGTTTGTATATCATGAGAATTCGCTCGATTTACATTGGCTGAAATATTTATTTATTTAGTTCCTAATATATCAGATAAGTTGGTTGAATATTATTAGAACTGAAAAGGGCAAATTCATGATCTGAGTACGAAACTGTACTCATCATCATATACATAAATGTACCATCTAATCTCTCATAACATTGAAAACCGACTTGTGTTTTATTTTTATATACAAGACAAAAAAATCAATATAACAATTACAAACACATTTTCATGGTTTCTTTATTGTCCATCTTCTTGTCCTCACCTTCAATATCTTCGTCTGAAGTTTTTTAAAAATATAGTTGTAACTAGTATTAACTAGATATCTTCCCCTCGCTCTAATTTTTGCAAGCTAGTCAATATATATATTCAATCTTCTTTTGTGTTGTGTGTATTTTGTTTACTCTCTTTCCAACGTGTTAGTTACTTATACATCCATATATACACGTATATTTATAACTTTATCTACATAACCAGGTTTGTGCATTTTTTTCTGTTTCGTTGCTCATTATATAGTTAGTTTATGAGAATACCAATTTTTAAATTGTGTTTTGTTTCTTTTTACTACTACTACTACACCCACACTCATTCATGCTAATGGTTAATAACATATATATAAGCATAATTCTTAGTGTAGCAATTCTATTAGGAAGCAAGATATATATATTTCATCATATTTATGTGTTATTATAATTAATTTCATGTTGGTATAGCTCAAGCAGCTGTTGGTAAGTGGATTTACTGATTATTTTTTATGGTTGTTGTGTTACGGTTCTGTGTTTTTGTAATATTTATCCGTTGGTGTACTTTCATTTTAATCAACAATTAAAAAAGCAGTTTATTGAAGATTTTCATATTGATCTTATGCATGACTTTTATCTAGCATTTCTCTTTTTTTGTTTATATCACTTCAAAATATCATAGAATTTTCTTATTTCCACTTGGTAATTTGGACAGTTTTGAGTATATAAATGTATAGATGATAGTGTAAATAATGTTGAGAATGTTCATTAAACTCCATATATATATATATATATATATATATATATATATATATATATATATATATATAGCCATTGCTACATCAGGCATTATTCAACGGAATTACTACAATTGATAGGGTGTGGATGTGTAAAGATGAATACATTTAGAAGTGTAGACCATTGAATACCAACTCCAATGGTCTGAATGATTAAGCTCTCTCTACCAGACCTGGACATGTGATTAGGTACTACAACGGAATAATTGAACAATACTTCATAGTTCTCTATGATTACAAATCTTTTTTTCCATAATTATCATGTTTTAATCAATAAATCAGAATGTCTATTTCTGAGTGCATAAAATAATATCTTCACACATCTGTCTATATTGTTACCACCACAATAAAAGATTAATTTCACAACCATTGAAATTATTTGGTATCCATTTTTAACAACTTACTATTTAAGGTTAAGTAGTTTTATCTGCATTCCTTTTAATACGCAAAATATGTCAATGTTTATTTTTTCAATGAAAAGAATTGCTTTCTATGTGTTTATGTGTGTGAATTTGTTCTTGTTTAGTACTTGATTGGTGGTGGTAATAATAATATTTGTCTTCATCCAAAGATTATCTAAATTTTTGTTTTTGAAGTGAAGTTTCTTTTTTTATCTGATTTTGTTCAGTCTCCAGATAGAGTAGTAGGTGACATTTTCTCAAATCATTATCACTTTTAAAATTTCTCTCGGTGATTATTGATCTTACTAGATCTTTTAGTTATTATTTTTTTCCATAATTTACGACTTCTAACTTAGAACACGCAGTTTGATTGGGACTGAGAACTACTGGACATGCATGACATTATTCACTACTCAGTGGTGAATACATGTCATTCCTAAAGACGATAGTCACTCACGGTCTGGATAGCTCAGTGATAACGTCTGTGTGACATGGGAATATCAGCTACCTGAAGTTTATAGGTATACCTTGCTGACGAGTGCCAACTTGTACATAACCTAGGTCATGCATAGTTTTCCTTTCGACTACCTCTAACTCCCAACATACATGTGTTTTATCTTAAAATGTGTAACCTTGTATCTAAACAGGTGGCTGACACATTTTGCTATCTACATGTATTATCATCATATATTTTCCGTTTCATTATTAGTTTTTGAAGTATAATTATTTTTCATTATTTAATTGTTTACTCTGTGTTTTTCTGTACAATTGACCAAGGAAATCTAACACTATCACTTATGTAAAATCTAAAATTTCATTCTTATAAATTCACTAAAAGTGTTCTCATAAAAATGCATTCAAAAGAGAATTAGAATAATTAACAAGAAGTTTCTCATCAGTGATTTATTCATTAAACGTTTTTGAACCTAACTCCTTTCTAACATAGTTGTAATTTGAGTGTTTTTTAAATCAAATTCAACCTCTATTTTCCGTAATCCTTTTAAATAACAAATTAATTTATCTTTTTTTTGGACTAAGGTCAACCGTGATACTCCTACATAACTAGTGACGATACTGTAATTTCTAATGTAAATTAACTTGTTCAGCACGTACGCTCTAGGTGTAAGGGCAAACGATGCTGCTCCGTTGCCTGAACCAATGTAATTGGGGCAGTTTCGATCCCACAATTTAGTGAGTAAAAGTCAAAAGCCATAATCATTAAGCTATCGCTCCATAACACTGTATAAACAATACTATACCTTTAGTATGATTTTTTTAAATAAACTTTAACGTAATGAGATTTAATCTTTATCATGATTTCAGGCGTGTTAAGGATATATATATATATATATATATATATATATATATATATATATATATAATTAACCCAAATTATGTTACCCCTCTTGAGGCATAGCCTGCTGACCAGGAATCTCCAACTTGTTTTGTCCCTGGCTCTTCTTTCCATTCCTCTCTTAGTGCTATTCATTTTTTTCGATACCTGCCTCCAGTTCCTGGCACAATATACAAATATGTATCCTATTCATTCTCGGTTATTTTCACCGCTTAAAGAAACTTCCTCGTGAGGTGCTTGATAAGTATACTGAGTGTTAGGTGTGATCTTATGTGATGACTGGTGACTGCAGTGTCGAAGAGATAAATACTCGAGGCCTTTCACACACGACATTTAAGTGAGTAGGTTTGGATATGTTAGCTTCTTACTTTTAATACCTTATCGTGGCCAACGGAAGCCTGTTTTTCAATGTGTGGTGTCATACTTTTAGTTCCGATTTTTTATGACCCTCTACCTTCTTTGTGAGAGTGCAGTATGGCTACAGATGCTAGTTAACTGAGGGAAGACCCTACTGCCGTTATACCTTAGTACGACTTCGTCCCCGGAACAAAAGTTTGCTGCTTTTAGTCTTATTATTTTCCAACGACTCGGTACGACTCAAAGGGACGAATGTTTCAGTCTATGTTGGTCGATCAAGCCATAATCTAAACTTGGCCACCATGTAGCATTTACGTCAGGAATTATCTCTTATACTATGTATATCTTAAAGCCTAATGGATAAAAATGTATGTCTGGTCAATAGATGACAGTAAAATGTTTAGATTACAGTGAACAATTCAAGAAGTTGACAGGTTAACTCAATGCAAATAATCCAGGTCGTTGGTAGTCCTCCTGTCCTATAATATCATTTATTAGAACCATATATATCAAGTCTGTTAATCCCATTCTCTTAGTAACTTTCTCAAAAGTAGTTACATTTTAAGACGGAATTATTAGTGCTAAATTTGTATCAAAGTAAAACGTACTAAATTACGCACTTTTTTCTAATATTATGTTTATAAAAACTAATCAAGTTTACTTTTTTCCACCTAACTCAACGTCTTAATTGTTGATTAATTTGTTAAACAACTATACACACTGATATGAAAATTTGATCACTTTCATTCATAATAAAGGTTTGATAGTTTTCCTAATGATTATCTTTATGTAATACTTTCAAACTGTAAATGTATGCCTAATGTAAACAGTTATGTATTTCGACTTTGATATATATTGATGGTGTTTAAGGACTAGTCATACTACCTGACTGATCAACCTGAAGTAGATATTGTGGTGTGTTTCAGCCTGTAATTTATTAATTACAAACTCTGAATGGTTTGCTTTATCCACTGAACCACTAGTTTATATATTACTTCAGAACTAATGGAGGTTAAGAGTCCCGTTCGATTTAAATGCAGATTCTGATGCATATGCTATTTAATCGTTGCAAAATATATGTGATATATATAATAATATAATACTATATAATAATAATATATAATATATATGATTACTGTATTGAGTTACGTGTGGTCAAATTTTTTTAGGCATTATATATTGGTGTGAAGCTGATTCAATTCTGTATTATTATAGCAGATTGTACATTGTATTGAGTGATATAATCAGTATATTATAATTTTTTATGTTTAAAATTATCTGCTTTATTCATAGTTTGATAAGCACGATATTTTTTTCCATCGACTTTCGTCAATTTCATTTTGGTTAAAATTTGAACATTGTTCCAGTCTGGTTCACCTTTCAGATTACTTGACCTTGAAATGCTTTTAATTACTACATGGTACTCTGATTGTGTTGTTGTCTAGTATGTCCGTCTTTTCGTTCATCCGTCTGTCTTTGTCTCCCTTTTTATATGTATTTCTGTTCAATACCATACTTTAGTATGTATATATATATGGCGTTGACGTATTGTTCTTTTGTCTGAATCCGTTTTAAAACAAACCTTCTGTACATCCCCTTTATCATATTGTTATTTCATATAGTTACTTTTTGATCTCTTTTTATATGGCCAGCTATTCACTTTTTGTTTGCTTTGTTTTACTATTTTATCGAATAAATAGCATTAAAGCAAAGTACTTCCAAACGTCTTCATCGTCCTATGGCTGCTATCAAAACTCTAGATGGTATGTGTGCCGTTTCAAAATTGTTCATATTAATATTTCATTCATAGTTGTTTCTTTCCTTTTTGTTTTGTATTATTTATACCTTTTCACTAGAAAAAGTTACATTTTTTCCGAGTTTAACAGTCATACTTCATTAATAGGTGATTTGATTTTAATTTACGACAATTATCAGCTGATTTTACATGTGATGATGATGATACACTATCGACTTTATCCAGTTTTTTTTTGTTGGTAAAAGCTTACGTCAAAGGCTCTGTGTAACAAGTGTGATCACGGATTTGATTTTACGATTAAACAGTGTTGTCTGATAACCTGACTAGTATGTTAAACGTTTTTGTAGTCCTGGTCATAATTAGTCGAATTCTAATGATTTAGTTAGATGTTTATTACTTACAGAAATAGATTAACCATGTATAGCTTTTATGTACTTCGTTTACTGTAACATTTTATTTGAGAGCTACTGATCTCTCACCTGGTTGCCTGAACTGAAGTAGAGATAGAATAAATATTCGAAAGTATGAATCTCCGTAAGCTTTCATCACTAAACCACAACAATCTCTGCTTATAGCTTAAATCAAATGTTTGAAAATCATCCTGGTTATTGTGTTACTTGTTTATATGCGAGATTCATGTTGCTAGATTATCGATTTACTATGTAGTATTCTAATTGTAACACACCGCAAACCCTGGATCATTCGATCTGTGACGAAGTTTTGCGTGTACATATTAGCTCGAAGTCAAATACTTGACATAAAACGACCATACATATAAGTGGTTAAACAATACACTTTAAGGAAACTTTAAAATTAAATTTATCGAAAGGCTTTCTCTTATCATAACCAATGCTTACAATTTCGCTTAATTCACTGTTAGTATTTTGCTAATTCACTCTTCCCCTCTCTTTCATATATATCAACTGTTCCGTAGATACTATTGATTTGGCTGACAAGTAAGCATGAAGATATATATTTATAACATTGACTTTTTTCATGTGAAACGCATTCATACACATACGTTTTAAATCATTTATATTTGATTTCAATGAACTTATTAATTTTCATATATTTCTCCAGTATTTCATTAAGATATCTGTTTCGTTTACACTAATCGATTATGGGTTAGAAATAAATTTCATGTCACCTCATTCCTGTTGCCGGTCAAATTTTAACTGTATAGTACCCAACGTAATCTCGACAACATCACAATGACTCTTGTCTAAGATATGCTCAAACCAAGTCATTCCATAAGAAGCTTCTATGGTAAAGATCTCCCCCGATCATTATTGTATGTGCCTGCTTAAGAGTCCCATATTAGAACGAAATCACTGTTCAGTAACTCCTGGTTTTCTAACTTAGACCTGCTCGAGATTTTGATAACATTTGACAGTCTCTAGAAACTATTGTGATAATAGTATTTAGGTTGGTCTACAAAAGAATATTTTTAAAAATAATGTTTGGATTTACCACATAATTATAGCTATTTCAATATCTCTTTATGAACAAGAAATGACCGATTTCGTTCTCATAAGTTAAACCTGGTAAATGACGTTAGAATTATTCAGGTTCTAAATATTTCTACTGTAACTATAAGTCGCAAAAAAGTACTTCTGTTCTTATGTTTCAGTAATCTCCATGATATCATGTCATGGCTTACTGAATCGTTTAGTTATTCCCTGTGGTTGTTCTGTGACATAAGTTAGTTACTTCGCTATGTTCGTTTTTCGTAATTTCGATCACTCTTGAAATCATGGCTCACTGATCATAAGGCCTCTGTAGACCTTAATTCCATATTAGTTTTCTCCACTAATAGTGTGTATTTGCAATCTTCAGAGAACTCATAATCCCTAGGAAATTCAAATCTGCATCACTGAATGCTCCATTCACGCACATGCACATTACCCCTGAACTGATTGAGCTACGACTGACATCCTGTAAGGATTTTTTTAGAAATATGCTAACGATATATGTGTGATAATGCTTTCATATATATATATATATATATATATATATATATATATATATATATATAAAATCTAACAATCATAAAGTAAATGCTGAATTTGCAAAATGTCCATCAATTTTCTCAATATGACTCAGACTTCATTGTTCTTGCATTTCCATACAAATTGCATTCTGTTTCCATTTTTTACTGTTCGATCCTCTTGTCTCTCTGCTGCCAGACCTTCTGTTCACTACTAACATCATATACTACTTATGTCAATATAAGTAGCACACACCACAATACCAACCGAAAAACGTGTATACTGCACAGCTGTGGAATACGGTCTCTAAAAGTAGAATGCATGCATAGGCTACAGGTGTTTGATCATACTTATCTTCAAAGCAGTGTGTTCCTTTCGTGGGACTACCACGTAAGCAGTGTTGTATAGGTTAGGTATGGGGTACTGAGCAGTGTAAAAGTAATTTAGGAGAAAGTTAGAGGTGACCAATTTAAAACTTGAAGTCACTGTCAGACAGAGCTCTGTAACGTCGATACAAACTACCTGGTTAAGGTCCGCGTAATAACTGCGACCAACGGTTGGAGATATTAGATGACATGTCGCCAAATTGTTCACAATCGTTCAGATCTATTCATTCTTTACTTTGCTCTTAATCTTAAATTCTGGTATGTATTCATATATACCTTCCCACTCTGTTTTCTAGAATCGACGTTTACCTTTCCTTATTTTCATTAGTACTGCATTATTTCGATCTGTTTTGTTATTCATCTTGTTAATTTCATCTTATCTTACTAAAATCATATTGTAACTTGAAACAATAAACATCTATGCTAAACACTTATTTGATGTTACCTAACTGATTAACTTAACATTTCCCTAATCATTCTATTTCCATTTTCTATTACAGAGGAACAACATATGAAAGTGTTAAATCGACAGGTGAGATTTAGTTTATTTATTTATTTATTTTCTTTCATCACAAACTATCATATTCTTCTTTTGGTTTTTTGTTGAACAAGATAAAACAGTAAATGACTATTTATGCATAATCTAATTTCATATTTTTATAAGTCATCATATCTGTTGGTTTTGTACTACCGCTTTTTTTTGTTTATTTATTTACAATTTCTCTGAATAGAAGGTATGAGTTTTAATAGTCAAATATAATGTAGTAGTTCTTGTAAAATAGTAGTATATATATGGTGAATATTAATTGTGACACATATATTTAATTGACATGTCGCATATGCATACACCACTTCATCAGTTGAATCAGTTGCATAAAGTATCACACAAATATAATTCATAGTTGATTACAATAACGTATACACAGTCTTTGAATGAAGCATATTCATTCTTTATCGATAAGAATTTCTGTATTTGTTGTCATTATTGTTTTATTCTATGTAATACAAGATGGTTATTCATTTCTTTATATATGAGTATTCCTTCGTTATGTGCTTATAAATTTATATCGTATATCTCTCTACCTCCTAACCACCTTCTCTGGAATATAATTTTAGAATTGTTTCTCTTTAATCACTGAATAATCAAATCAGATCTTCAAAGGATTTGGCTTTCATGGAATACTTTCTTTTTCACAAAAGTCACTAACCGACTTAGTAATTTGTTAGACATTTGTTTTTCTTCGAGGAATTTAGATTTAGATCTCTGGCTGAATTGTGGTTTTTCTCAACGTTTTGATACCAATTTTATTTTTTAATTTTAATGAGTTTTATCAAAGAATGATGGGTTTTTCCGACTGCCTGATATATGGTAAAGCATTCATTATTTCTATTTCATATTTTTTTATGGACGAATTGTATACAGGCCACTAGGTAAAAATGGAAGTCGTTTGATAAGGTAGTGAATCCCCATCAACTCAGGTGGTTGAGACATCTAGTACGTAATGTTTTGCCTAGCCACTCCTTACCTCGATTATTTTCGTACTCTGGCATAATATTAAATTGAAGGAAAGCTAGAGGTGTCCTTTTTAGAGATATACCATCAGTGTGTAAAGTTATTGTCGGGCTGGGCCGTTTTATCTTGTTCTAACTACTGAAATGGGGTCCTTGCTGCTTGAGACTTTATGTGATATAAATATCTCCCAACGGCTCAAATGTATTCACTCTTTGTTTTACTTTTTTAATTGTTTTATTATTTCAATCTCAGGAATTCGTCCTTCTCAATTCATTATCTACGCTTAGTGTTTACTACAAGTGATACTATTACTGCTTTCATCGCTACATTAGTATTTTCATTATAATTCCGTCTCGTTGTATTGCTGTGTAGTTTGATAACTTGAACCAGTTTACTTGTATGTCAGGTTTTACGTTGTGTTATGATTAACTGACTTGTTGTAAGTGACAATTTAAATAAAAAAAAGTATTTTATTATTCGATATATTAAAAATTCATTGTAATGATGTTTTCTTTTTATTTCTCTTCTTCTTCATAAATATGGTTTGTTTTCTGATCCTATATTGTGCTAACTTATATTATAACATAATGCTTCGTATTACGGGCGTATCTTCGTTTGTGTGTGTGTGTGTACATAATCATAATTTTCCATTTATTTTGTGATATTCTTTCCTACACTCGATCGGAATTTTACTTGATCATGATAAATTATTCCCAAGATGTTTCACCTTTGTATAGATCAGATCGAAACAGCTCAACTCAAGCGCTCATCTACTATACATCGTTTAATAACATCAGCTTTACGAAATACGATGTGCGGTGTCCATCCGAAGTCCAAAGTTGTAACGGTACATACTCAAGAAAAAGCTCATATTCTAGTTCACCATCAAAACAGCCTTATGCGATTAGAAGTAAATTGGGATCCAATTCCTCCAACATTACGCCAATCACAAAAATGCCGAACCGGTACCGTAGTACGGGCGAACTCAATCGAAGGATCTCCACTCCAGAATCATCAATTTTTACCATGTCGTCTGAAAAT